>VXBT01010829.1:407709-783210 GCA_013400235.1 Oriolus oriolus
GTGTGCCGTAGTGAGGCGAGGGGTGGTTAAGCCCCCATCCTCCCATACATACGGTTTTTATTTTTTGTTCCTTTTCGTCTCGGGGCTTTCACATCACGGAACAGGAAAGCATCTGATGCGCCGGCTCACATGCCACTTCTGATCATACGTTGCCTCTTTGCACAGAGCAGGATCGTTGAGAAAGATGGAGATACAATAAGTTGCTAGTACTGAAAAGTGCTGCGGAAATCCAGTGGTTTCTCCAGTGAAGTGACATATTTTTCCTCGGGTTAAGTTGAAAGCACTGCTTGGCGGAGACTGACTGTGGCTGAGAGTGGGTTTGTGTTTTTCTTACACCGTTAGGTTTTGCAAAGAGCAGCGATGAAGAGGAAGCTGGCACTCTCCGAGATGCAGTTGGTTCTTCTCGTTTTATTGGTGTGGCTACCAACAAGGTGAGAGGATATTTAGTTTTGTTGTTCAGTGCAAACATGTATGTTACAATCTGCTAAGGGTAAGCTTGTGTGAGGGGTTATAAAAGTATAGTATGTAGTAACGTAATAAAAAAAATCTTTCTCAGCTGTTCGAATGCAGTATTACATAGTTGCTAGAGCAAATGCAGTAGAATGTAGTTTAGGGACCAAAAAAGCCTGGTCTCTTGTCCTTAAACGGTTTGTGAATTGATGCTTTATTTCACCATTAAAATAACAATTTCTTTAAATGCCTTATTGGGTCTTAAATATTTATTTGAGTTACTGTATCACTGTGATTCTGTACCATACAAAATGGAGAAATAGATTATCATGAAGTCACACTGCAAATCACGGTCTTTAAAATAATGCTTACATATTTAGTGATATGGGCATGCCTTTTTTTTTTCCCTGATTTTTTTTTGGTCAAACATAATAGAATTCAAAATGATGCTTAAGCTTTAAACCTCTAGGTGGAGATAGCATACAACTTCACAATCACATATAATAAAACAATAGCATCATTTATTAATCAACTTTTCTTATGTTGTTTGAAGTTCTCCATTTCTAAAGTGACAGCATAAGAGGAAGTAATTTTTATCACGTTATACTTTTGTGTTGCACACAGTCCCTAAACATGTAATGAATTGTAGTTTGCAACTTTGATTTACTTGCTTTAGTTCTGGCTGCAGTAGGTCTTGTCCTAATATGGTAAGGATTGTATGCTAAATAATGCAAGTTTCTTATAATTTAACAAGTCTCCAATATTTTTGTTTGTTTCCCAGCAAACAGAATATTTCTTGAAACTATGTTTTCTATTTCACTTTATACCTAACTATGGTGCAGTATTAGTTGAGTCACAGTGGGCCAGATCCTGCAAACCCTACTCAAGTGAGTAATCTTACTGACGTCAGAGAGACTACATGCGTTATTAAGGACTTTATGCCTGAGTAAAGTTTGCGGGATTCGACCCTAATGTGATGTAATTGTATTGATCTCATTTTTTTTAATGGAATCTTGAGTTCAAAAACTGTTGTATCTCAAAAAGAAGCTTAAAAATGGCAGAAACGTACACTACCATGAGTACAGTGATATTTACAAACCAAAAAGGAACCATCCAGTAATTCCAATTAAGCAAAAACTGACACATGAGTAAAATCACACATGACATTTTCATGGGCTCTTTATAAGTTATCTGATTTGGATCGATTGAATGGTTTATATGATGGAAAGCACGGACTGCAATGATTTACATTTAAATACTTCCTTGATGCTGTTGAACTGGGGACCAACATACAGCCTTGTCTTAAATCATTTTATAGCTTGCTTTAGAGAAAATATCACCCAAACCTACTTTTGGTTTGGAGGAGCAGGAGGAAAACATGCTTGCTATTATGGCATTCAGAATGCCTTCATTCTGAAATGATTAATACTCAAACATTTAAGGTTAAAAATTTAGGTGGCTGAAAAAGGTATAAATTATAATGTATATAGCATATGATGCTTTACTTCCTTGATGCCAATATGCTGGTATTAATTAGATAAGACTGATGAACTCATGTACTTCACATGCATAGTGCTTAAAATTGTTGGCACGGTAACATTTGCATGTGTAAGGCTTTCTGCATGTCAGGGTTTCCCAGGCACAAACCCTTTTGGTCTGGGTGCCCAGGTCCTGGAGGACTGTGGAACACCACAGCTGCCTGGGCAGCAGGTTCATATTCCAGCCCCTAGCGTGTTCCACAGAGATTTGATCCGTAAAGGCTGTAATGTCTCTTCCTTTATTGTGGAAGTTTGAAACAATCAGTGATCTATAGATTCTTCTTGATACGTCATTTATGATTCCTTTTTCCATCCAACTTTTTTAAGGTTTGTCTGAATCTAGTGGGATACCAGATAGTGCTTTTTATAACAAAATAGCCTTTTAGGAAGATGAAGGCTGTCCACAGCTATCCTGCAGCTTGCTAGTCAGCACTGGTGTTCCCTCCCACCAACTGCTGGCGTCAGAGGACTCCCTGAGCATGATCGCTGGAGTTTTCCCTCATGTTAGTTCTTCTGGTCATGTACATTATATGACCATTGGGTGGAAGCAAATCCACAGGATTTTTCCAGAGATAGAGAACAGCTAGGTGGGGACAGATAAGACAGAGCTGGAAGGAGATGGGTTTGTGCATGGGATCCCGGGATCTCAGTCTGGGAGTGACATGCCACCAAAGCCTGGGAAGCTCTTCTAGGGTTTTGCACCAGCACAGCCCCCACTAACAGTGTTAGTGGAGCTTGAAGTAGCACTCATGGTAATGCAATGATGACCACAAGTAGAGGCTACTGGAAAATGACTGCCTGGGTATTTTAAATAGTGTGTTGTTGACTCTTATATGTCTGAACTTGTTATATATAGATTGTGTATTCGTATACTGTTAAATACACCCTTCCTGTTAGAATGCAGCAAGTTAAAGGCCAGCCTGAAAAAAAATGCATGTTGAGTGTATGTTAAAACATACTTAGCACCTTCTAAAATGTAAAATATCCATTTAGATCAGTGCTGGCTGACTCCCTGGAAGATGAAGCTAAGAATAACATCACCATCTTTACAAGAATTCTAGACAGACTTCTGGATGGTTATGATAATCGCCTCAGACCTGGATTAGGAGGTAATAAAACCTATTAAAGATTGATTTTAAAAAATCAATTTTAATGTTCAGATTTTATGCAGTGATATTCTTCCTTCAGGTTTTTTTTCCCCTAACAACTGGTATGTATCTTGATAAATTATTTATAACTACATTCACCCAGATGAATCATTTGAAGTTGGAGAAAGATAACATCTATGAATGGAAAGAAGGCACTTTCGCACATTTATCTTAAGTAAAAAGAAAAAAAAATCTGGTGTTTTAACATAGTAAAACAGAATATGAACAAAAATAACATCTAAAGCTGTTATTCCAGACAGGGAATTTTGGTTGAACAAGGAATGCAGGCTTAATTCCCTGCAATGCGATAGGTGTATGTTTTCAGAAATCTGCACAAGTGTTTTGAGTGATGTGTGTAAATTCCACATTTTAGATTCATTCCTTGGCCCAGTAAATTCAGTGAAAATGTTGTATTTTGATTTCTTTGAAATTAGGGTTTCACTGATAGTATGCACATTGTTTCTGGGCACCTTGCACTTATTTGGGCATTTGGAAAAAAAAATACAGAAAAGGAGAATATTGGAGGACAGAGGTCACTGCACTCTCGTGCCACGACTGTCAGTTATTTTTTAAAATGTCAGTTCACATTTTGATTTTAAAGCCATATGCCATCTTATGTCAATATGTGTTATATAGGCAAGAAATTTAAATAATTTTTATGGTGTTGAAAATATTACTGTGTACAGAAAAATCTCTATGACATGGGGAGGGGCTGAATATCTTAGTTTTGATGATATTTTATCTACTATTATTGTTTATCTGTATTTATACTATTTAACACTGACATGTATGATTCAAATATACACTCCTACTGCTATTATTATTATTTGTAACAATTTTGGTAATTGTAATTTTCAATCTGGAGACTGTTTCAGCTTGGTGAAACTAATTCTAGTGCAAAATCCTTGGAAGCCATTCCTGTTCCTGTTGATTTCAGGAAGGTCAGGCCCAAAGCTGATGCTCCAACTTCCATGGAAATTACAATAACTCTGATCAAACTAGGAATTAGTTAAAGCTCAGAGGTTTTGTCCCACAATATTCCATGCTGACCTGTGGCTCTGTTGCTGTTCTGGTCCTGGAGAATGGGGGCTTGCATCTGACACAGCAGAAAGTGGGAGCTGACGCTGACTGAAACAGCTGTCTCATTATACATTACTTTTAACCTAGGATATCTTTTCATTTCTATTTCTGGCCTCTGTACAGTGGAGGCTTGTGAAATATTTTATATTCAAAGACTTTTTAATTTAGCTGATATATGAGCACTGTTGATGTGAGAATTTATATAGTGATGTTTTACATTGAATTTTGATTTCTTTGCAAAATACTCAAATTTAAGAATTTAGGCATTGTATAAACATACAATGACTTGCACAAACATTTCATATCACCAAGCCCATGTTCAATTGGCAGGGCTTTTAAAACCGTGTATTTTGTGAGAAAAATAATCAAGATTTTCTTGCTTAGAAGGAATGAGCCATTTAATGAGATCAGTCTGCAGTTCCTTTACACATCAAGTATTTTTTTACTATTGAAATTATATTGTTGAGAACATGAAATAAAGAAAAAATCTAATGGATTTTTCTTTTAGATTTTTCATTAAATTTGCTTCAAAATAACCTCCTTTTTTTTCTTTATGAGGCCTCTTCGATAATTAAAACATACTCTGAGAGCAAAAATATTAAAGAATTAACATCTGTTTGATATTGGTATACATGGCAATCAACCCATGCAGAATTTGTGTGAAATGAAACTGTGTCATGCATATTAAACCGTGGTGATTCATGACACATTAATCTTAATCATCAAGAATACTTCAGTTGTGGGTGGATGGATTCTTACAGTTTAAAAGAACACTTGTAAATGGCAGTTGTGATAATTCATGATACAAAACATACCAAACCATGCTTTTGTACATAGTGCTTAGTAATTATGTAGTTTTATATTTCAGGAATTTTCTAGAAGTTTATTCTTTTTTCTATATTGACCTGTAGTCTGAAAAGAGATGTGGAAATGACTAACCTTCTTTTTTTTTTAACACTATGTGCCTAGTAAGCCCTGAGAATTTCTAGAAGTGTTTTTTCAAGAGATTACTGCATTCTGACCATGCCACACATCATTAATTTAAGATACTTAGTCTCAGTTATGTTTCACTTCCATTTATGTGAATCTGAAATAACTCATTTTAAACCAGTAGAATGTTTACTTTGGCATAGCAGTTTGCATTATTGTGCACATATCACTACTGTGACTGGGATCACAATCTGGCCTAACATGTGCTGCACCAGAAATAGTCCAGGGTCTGAGATGAATTCTTCTAAAGCTGTCTGAAAGCAAGAGCTGTTCATCAGCCCACTTTCACTTGCTGTGAAAGACATTTTCAAAGATGTCTTACAGGAAGAATTTAGCTCATTGCAAAAAATTGCTCATTTAGTAATGAAAAGTTTTAGGTAAATACTGGCATTTTATCTAATTACTGACCAACAAAAGGGAGGTGTATAGGCTTCGTGGAAGACTGTATATTAAATTCAGCTAAGTAAATGTCTGGTTGGGAGGTAGTTCTTGAATTAAGGGATAGATTTGTAACTCGTTTAACTGGCAGACTTGGTGTGAGTACTGACAGTATGTAACTTGATGCTCCCCTGATGCACTTCAAAATGAAATACTATTTTCTATAGACTGCTGAGGAAGGTTTAACTTTTACTGGTGATACACCTCTGTCAGATAAACAGGTTTTGGCTGTTGGCTATTGGCTGTCCTAGCAGCTGGGATCCTTGAATGATGTGTGAACACTACAGTGATGAAATAACCTGCAAAATGGGTGTGGGCAGGGAGAAGATGACACTGCACCATCCCCTGAAGCCAGAGGCGTCTCGTATATCTTAGATATATTCCCCAACCTACTGTACTGATATGGGTAGGCATGAGTTTATTCAAGGGGAGATAATTTCTTCTCTGTACTCATTTTAGGCTAAGCACAGGATTGCAGCTGGAACACTCTTTGACTGCACTTTCAGCTCTGAAATGAACTATTTTACCCAAACATTCCATGCCATTTCTGTTTAGTCATCAAATAAATTACAAGTTTGACTTCAAAACAAATTCCCTATGTCATTAGCATTAATTTGTATGAAATACAGCCATGCAAATGGCAAGTCATACAGAGCTTAATTGTTTTTGAATTTCTACAAATCATGAAGGTATTTTCTTCTTTTTATGTGCTGTAATGTTTGCAATACACTTAGGGTAACACTTTTTCATAAATCCTTTGCTTTATATTAGCATGTAGAAAAGGAAATTCACAAAATAATGGGCACTAAAACTAAGCAAGGGACCAAAAAATCTGGAGTGATTGAATTATCTGTCTGCTCTCCTCTGCCCCATGAACAGACATGATCGTGCTGGATACTTCAGTATTCTGATTATCTCCATAAGCTGTTTAGCCTTCTTTACTTTCTCACATTTGAAATGGGTCTTTCCAAAAGCTGTAGAACTTCCATCTTTTCTACTTTGAAATTTATAAAGCATAATTGAATAGAAAACTTAAATATTGGAGAAAAAAACCAAAAACAAAACCAAAGGGAAGTTACAAGGACAGAGGACTGGACTTCATAGCCTAAAGTTTCAAGTGTCATATTGACATTGAAAAGATCTATGGAAATCTGTACAATTTGAGGACCCTTCTGCAAACTCTGGTCAGTCTCACCAGCTTCAGGAATGGCATTCTTATTGTAAAAAAAGAGGTGAATGCTGGTTGGTAAAAAAAAAGAGGACGATAAGTCAGTATGTAGATGAAAATTAAATGTTCTGTGATTCCATATGGAAGGAACCATCTCTGCTTTCAAAGGTTCTGGTTGCTTTAAGCAAGCATCTGCATTGCATTTCTTACAGACAGACCAAAACCTCTTTTTTCCCCACATTTTGTAAATCAATTGTACAGGAAAACTGAAGAGAATGGAGGGGAATTCTTGCTGGCTGTTGCTATCAGAGAGATGGTCAGCCATGAGCACTTGCAGGTGTGACCTTTCATCTTTGGAACACTGGATATATTGCTGCGTAGAATCGGTGTGATGGTGTAGAATATCAGACTTGGTTGTTGAAAGTTGTGTGATGTCCTCACCAATATGAGCACAAGGGAAACCCATTTTTGCACAGATTACCCTTGTCCCCTGCCCAGATCAGGAGAGCTATACGCATATATATGTGTGTGTGTGTTTGTGTGTATCAAATAGTTGGATGTTTTCAGTTGCCAGGGAACACGGCCATGATCATATGCTGATGATCTGGAATGTGTTAAATTTAGGGCTCTGTATTTATACATCTCTATGATTCAGAGTTTTTAATGAGCTTTAGAAGGGTTTGTAGCTGTAGCAGTCCCTAGCTGAGGGACCTTAAGCTTGGCTAGTCCACTAGCCAAACCTAGCAGTGTTTGTCAGCCCCAGAGATGCTTAATGCAAATTCAGAGTATCATAAAAGAAGGTTCTTTGCGTGTTTTTTCTGCAGAATACTGCTGGAAAGCTTTCACTACTGTTTTTAAAGGAAAAAAGGGCAGTTCCCCTGCTCAGTTCTGGTTGCTTCCTTAGCCTTTCTTTGCTCCAGTTTCATCTTTTGGAAATGGTAATATCTCTCTGCCAGTGCTAGTGCAGAGCAATTCAGATCAGCACTTCCATCTTCTAAAAGCCCACTGTCTTTGTAAATGCTGGGACACAAAGGAGTAAACTACTTTTTTGGGTATACCTGGAAGGGCCACGTGGAGTCTGGCCATAATAGTGCTTTCAGAGGAGTCAGCAAGAAACTCAGGTTAATTTATGTTAGAGCTGTCGATAATGTATATTGGCAAAAAGCATTCCTTGCAAAAAATGGAAAAGCAATAGAGAGGAGGATATGAAAATCTCATTAATAACTTATGCAGGGCATGCAGGTGGTGCTAAAATCCAAGAACAGAACTAACTCAGTAGTTATAAGCATTCCAGAGGGTGATTCATTAGGAAAATGGAAGGATAAAAACCCAGAGAAACCTATTTGATACTAAAGAACAAACCAGAAAAATTGCGTGGTACAGGATAGGGGCTGAGTAGCTAGACAGAGGTTATTTGGTTATTTATTTATTTATTTATTGAAAGTCTGTGAATAAATCAACAGTGAAGATGTAAAATTAAAATTAATGCTATAACTGTGCAGAGTACTGCAACTGGGGAAAGTGTTGCACGATGCAAAGTGAAAAAAATCACAGAATCACAGAATAGGCTGAGTTGGAAGGGATCCACAAGGGTCACTGAGCCCAGCTCCTGGCCCTTCACAGCACCATCCCCAAGAGTCAAATGGTATGCATCAGAAGAGTTAACAAAAATGTAGGTACTTTACAGTAAAGTTATATATGCCTATAGAGGAGCTAGTCTGGGAGGCTCTCCCAGTTCACTGAACATGTATATTCAGTACTTTTTTTCCTCTCCTGGCAAAGCATCAGCATTTGCTTCTAATGCTAGAATTACTGCTGACGACACCAAGGCTGAATTAGAGCTTTGCTTACTTTTGTCTCATCTACAAGGAAGACGTGAAGGCAGACGCTGCAGATTTCTGTGGAGCTCATTGGTACTCATTGTATAGCAGACTGACGGGGTGGTTAAATTTTTCAGCCAGATTTGATGGACAAAGACATCAAAACATCACCTTTTCTCTGCATTGCAATTATTCTGGGTTATTTAGGAAGTGGTTGAGAAGCAGTGGTCTTGCTGATATCCAAGGTAGTCTACCGTTGGCTGCTTTGCACTAGGGCTTTTTATCACGTTATATAAATCTTGCAATGATTTTTTTTTTCTGTCTGAAATATACAACTACTTCTCATTCAGGCTGACTAGTTTAAATAGTTAAGTACCAAAGGAATGCAATATTATAGTTCCAAAGTTTTTGTTACTGTTGTGTAGTGATACAATTTACATAATGCCACCTGAATTGGAAATGTAATTATTATTGAAATAATCTAACTCTGAAACATTTTCAGAAATATTTAAGTGCATTAGAAATTCATCTGGGCTAACTTCAGGGATTTTAATTGATTTAATGGATTTTTTGTAGTGGATTTTATCCAAGCAAAAAGTGAATTTAAAATGAAATAATCAATGTATATGTTGTTTACAATGAAAAAAAATATTAGTCAATCTATAGAAACAAAGAGATTTTGTAATACAAAATTAATAGTATTCTGGGTTACGCTAAAAGGTGTACTTATAAAGGATGTCAGGTAAATCCTTTAATACTTGCTGCTATGATGCATCCATGGAGTACTCAGTTTTGTATATTCTTTTTATAGGAGACACACAGAAAATTACATTTCAAATATTTTCTTTAATAAGATATACCAAAAAAGAGTGCTAATTAAGAATGTAAGAAGGAAGCTATAGAGATCTCTTATTCAGTTATGTAATCACCTAAAGATATTATGAAAATTTTGGTGAAGAACTATTAAACCAGTTTATAATAAAGCATTGATGGTCTTTGACATTTTGTGTTTAGATGTATAGAATGCAGACAATATGTGGAATACACTGCCCTTCACAAAGGGAAAAAAATCTACCTTAAGAATATGTTTGATTTAAGGAAAAATGGCTATTACATCATGCTGTGATACGGCTACGCATCACTATTTAGTGATGTTGATTTCTGCTTATGTGACAACAACCAATATTTAAGCAAATAGTCATGCATAACTTTCAAGATAATTCTTTGGCAAGTTTTGACATTTTATTTTCAATGAAAACTAAAAACCTGGGATTAAATGGACATGGAGAATTCCTTCAGCTTCTTTGTGTGGAAAAGGTTGGGGTTTTTTAACCTTTGTTCTTGAACCCTCTAATGGCAAATATACATGTAAGTACATTTTCTGTATTTTAGCACCCATAAAGAAAAAACTGCCACGAGACATTCATTCTGCATAGCACAACAGGCTTCTCCTACATTCAAGGGCTGATTGTGGTGAAAACAGTGTAACAATACTGTCTTTCTTTATGAGACATAATCTAATAGGACCAAAAAATGAAGAAGAACAATTATTTTCTTCCCCTCCTTAGCTTTACTAGGCAAACTCATAACTATTAGGCCAACGATGGTGGTTTGTGACAGTTGCAGAGATAACGGCTGCTCAGAGTTGTGGTGGAGTTTCCAGCTTTGTGGAGACCCTCACAATTTGACAGGATATGACCTGGGCAACTTGATCTGTCTTCAGAGATTGCTCTGCTTTGGACCTTCCAAAGGTTCTTTTTAAACTCATTTATTCTAAGATGTTTTAACTGACAGCCAGCAAGACATTGGTGGCTGCAGCTTTCCATCTTACTTGGAAAAGGTGAAAAAAATTAAATTTAGTGTGTTAGATCTTGAAGAAATAGCTGAAGTAAAACATATGTGTAAATGAAAGGTTTAAACTGCTTCTGAACTGCAGGATGCACAGTCTTGTACAACTCTTGAGCTTACTATTCATAAACACTCCACTGATAACTAAAAGATTTTGGGTAGACAGGAAGGATCTGCAAAAATGAAGAGGAAATATCCTTGCTTATGGTTTTTGCCACATTTTTCCTACTATCAACTTAAGCTGAAGTCCTGAAAAAGGTTAAATATGTGAAAAGACAGTATTTTAAAGGACAGACACTCTATTTCATTGACTCAGTTTACTTTGGCAGTGTATAGGGAACTGAAAAGCTGCACAACACAATGTATCCTAGATCAACACCTCCTCAGAAAGCACCCAGGAACCTCTAATCACTACCTCCTGAAGTGCCCCGAGACACCTTCCAGAGTTCCTCCTGGCTTTTTCTTCTGTTTTTATGTCACCTTTTTCTTTTCTAAACACCTATTGTGTCCATTCTTATGGAAAATGCCAACTGTCTTTTTTGACCAAAATCTGATGAATTTATTTAATTCCATCTAAGTATATTCTGACCCAAATCCAGCTGAGACATGACATGAAGATGCAGCTGTCTACTTTTTTTTTTGTGGCATGAAACCCAGCCTTGCCTTACCCTTCTCCCAGGTACAGCCGCTAACATCCAGCTGCCTGAAAGATTTCTTACCTAATGGAACTGGATGGAGGAGGTTGAAATGATGCAAAGGCATCCTGGGTAGGTAGAAAGCAAAGATTATCCTTTACCCACAGACCACGTGGCCTTCCTTTTGTGCCAGAACAGTTTTCTGGTGTTGTTGACTGGTCTGAGGTAGATCTGTTGCTTCTGGCAGTACTCCCGACTACATATTCCTGTTTCTGGTTTTTTGCAGTGCTACCATTTCATGACCATCTTTAAGAATAACCTTTTCAATGCACAATCTGGTGCATCCAATTTTTGGAATTAATAGTGTGGAGACAGAGAGAGGTATTTCATCAGAAAGGATCATGCAGAAGGACATTGTAATTGTCTGTATATTAAAACAGCACATGCTTTTTTTTTTTTTTAACAGTATTTTGGTCTGTATTGATTGTCAGTATTAGTGGCTACAGTTAATATCTAACAGTAGCTTCTAAAGACTCCAAGTAACATATATGAAGTAGAAAAAAAAAGCTGGTTTTCAGCAACCTAGTGTTAGGGTAATACAAGCCAAGGTGAAAAACCACTATGAGCAAGAAATGTGGGAAAGGGAAGGAGGGCAGAACAAAAGAGATGAAGAGTGAAGGAGGGAGATAAAATTGTCATACTCAACACTGACCACTTTTAAACAACTAGCAGATTTAAACAGCTCAGTGATAGTTTTTTCAAATGTCCTTTGGAAGCTTGAAAGTAGAGTAGATAAGCAGTTTTATCATTATGGTATATGCATGCGTTTAAATTTCTGATATTAGTGTTCAACAATGAGTCATCTATCTCAAGAAACAGCTACAGAGGATGTGTTGCTGTACTACTCACCAAACTGCTAAATTAATGCATCAGCAGAAGATTTTGAATTAATACTGTCAAAAGTCTAATAAATTTTAAGAATCAAAGCACTTTAATATGCCAAGATTAATCTTTAAACACATTTTTATACCTGTTTTGTTCCAGGTTAATGCTCTAATGAAATTAATCACGAGCTAAAGGAAATTTTGTTTACCACTGCCACCCTATTCATAGTTTGCTTTTTAGTGAAGAGTATTTCACCACTAGTTTGCGGAAGTTTTGTGTAAATCAGAAAAGTATGATTCTGCTAACCTTTCAGAAGTAGTGTTGCTATTTGGGAACCATTTATGTGATTACTGTGTAGCACATGGCTCCTGATTTACATTCCGTAATTCCTTGCCATATGTTGAGGGCTATTTAATAATTAGAGCATTTAACGCTGTGAAAGCAGTGTAAATCAATTTCCCTCTTACCTGGGATTATTGTGCACATCAGAGGACATGAAACACTTTAATGAAGTTGTGCAGCTGCAGAGATTGGATCTAGTCTGACCAAATTGCATTCATTTTTAATGTATATACATACATATTTGGTCCTACCCATGCATTTTTTTTTGTTGAACCAGTATAGATCACATGTCCTTATCTGCAGTTTGTTTGGGAAAACCTGGGTGTCCCATGTTCCATCTGCTAAATCTGTGGTTTTTTACAGACTGTAAATTAAGTATTTTATTATCTTGTAGTATTATGACTAATAGAGTTGATTGAAGTGCAAATTCAGGGCCATGCACCACTGACCTTCACATCAGTTAAAATCAGTTAAAAACGGTGTATGCTGTAAAATGACATGAGCGTTTTATAGACTGCTTGCATTTCTGATCTTTGATGTGAAAGTAGTTTCATGGAGTTACCTATCTTCATTTAGCACCTCCTTCTGTTTTAATTTTAAAAATTGTGTACTCTCCATCCCCTAAATACCTAGATGTCATGAAAGCAATGTATCTTCTGACTGAATGATTGCCCTGAATGTTGACAGTTCTTCTTTGTTGGTCTCAATTGCTTGATTGTGTCATCCAAGAGAGGTAATTGTCTTCCAGCACATTCCCTCCTTTTTCTTTCTTGTATCCATTCCGAGTTGTTCTAAGACAATAGGTTCCTCAGACCACTTCTATCAGGGCATTGGGAGTTATTAGAGATTATTATTATTTCCATTCTTTCAAGTGTGTAAGCCTCTCAGCACAGCATCAGAGAGCAGAAAAAGAATGGAGCAGGTAAGAAAGTCTGTTTAAATTCAAGAATTTAGAGGTGGGTTGAAGGGACTAATACACCAGCATAATGTTCTAGATGTTTCCTCCTGAGTGACAATCTAAAGGCTACTGTAGATGCCTTTTTATTCTCATTATTTGAAATAATAATTTAAAGGCTCACCGAATGCAAAGCAGCTGAAGAGAGAGATGTATTGTGGTGTATGTAAGTGAGAAAACCAAAAGTTTTAGTCTTAAATGCAGTGCTGTGTTTATATAACTGCTCTGCCATCCTGAAGGCATTCCATAGCATTTCATGGACTTGTTTGTGTCAATAGTTTTAACTGAGCTTCTAGCAGTGAACTTCTTTTTACCAGATCTTTAAATGTGAATTTGGTACTGCATTGTCTCATGCAGTTACTGAACAAAACAGAAGAGACTTCCACTTGGGAAAATAAATAGATAAATAAGTGAAGATGAGAAGGGAGAAATATAAATGCTTGTTTTTTGAGATAAGGAAATAGTCACATTTTTAATAATCCCTTTCCATCTGCTGGGTGCTAAAAGCTGTCAGAGAATTCTTTATGTGTTTACTAGACATTTTGTCTTTAATGACCATTAAAAAAAAAAAAGGAACAGATAATGTGGTTTGCTACTGCATGATATGCTGTTTTTAAGATAATTAATTGTTTTAAAATAATATCTGTGGTAGATGTTATCTGCATTTTCACAAAGCCGTAGTTTCTGCTTAGAAGAATATGCACTTTAAGAAACTGGATTCTAACTGAACTCATATTAGGCATTGTTTCAAATAAAAAAAACCCCACCCTGTTTTTTAATTTATTCCTGTAAAAAGTCCAACCTGTTAATTTAATATTAAAAGTAGATTCCAGTCCCAAATATATAGTCTTTCCACATATAGAAGCCTGGTGGATTCTGAAAGTCCCATGGACAGCCAGAGGCAAATTCTCTTGTCACAGGCAAAAATAAAAGACAAATTTGAGGCTGCTTAATCCAAGTTCTGGGAGTATCCTGGGAGTGTGTTTTAGAGGAGATTCTGGGAAACACTGTTATCTGTAAAGCAGCTTGGAGACATTCAAGTGACTCAGCTGTGGGACTTTTTAGTGCTACAATACACTTCTTGTAGACACTGCACAGCCTTAGATGAAGACCTTTTTTAGTATTAACTGGATAACAGAAGAGTAACTGAAAACTGTGTAACATGTTAAAATGGGACTCAAAAATGTCTCCATTGCTGTCCATTTCAGTATTTTTTGCTTATTTGGGAGATTTTTGTTTAATTAAAAGGATTCTCTATTGGATCAAGCCATGAACTCGTTGTTTGTCAGGACTCCTGTTTAGCAAGAAGCTTATTACCCATGACCCTCCCAGGAGTTATGCTGCCAAGCGAAAAATATTAAGAATAAAAAATAAAAGCTTGGCAGCCAGTCTGATTTGTGTCGGGTCTTGAAACCATAACTCTACTCCTTCTTTCCCTGAATTTCAGCAACTGTGGGGCTCACGAACGTGTAAGGAAAGTGTGTGTCTACATGTTCTTAAGCACGCTAGGTATTTAGGGTATTAACATGCACACAACCTCTGGCTGATTTTAGTAATTCCATGCTAGCTTTTTTGAGAATATAGAGTAGTCTGGATAAACATTAATTTCCTGTACTTCATAGTTATTTTACCTGGCTTAAAATAGGAACTGCTGCCTGGTTGATAGAAGGATTAAAATGCTGTCTAATTTTTTTTTTTTTTTTGATAGTGTGTCACAGTCTTCTGAAATGCTATTATAGAATTTCATACAGTGTTACCTATTAAAATATATTTGAGGATCCTGCTGGAAAAAAATGCATTAAAAGTGCCCACTAATACACAACTCTATTAAATAAAGGCGCTACCTCTTTCTGCCTTTGGTTCCCGTCATGCTTGAATGCAAAGTACAAGGCTAGCAAAAGATAAAAGAACTGCAGCTCCATTTTTAATGACTATACAGGCCAGGAGTATAGTATCCAGGTGCTAAGCACAGACAGTAAAATTAATCTGTCTGAAAGGATCTTCATATTTCAATGCTTTCTTATGTCTGTTGATCTCTAGAGGACCTCTAGAGATCAAAGCCTTTGAGGCTTTGGAACATGTGAGTTTCATACTTTGTTCTGATAACAGCAAGCCTTGGGAAGATGCCAGCTTCTGGTGACATGAGTGCTTGCCACAGAACGAGCAAGACCGTCCTTCCCTGAGCTTCGTCACTGTTTCTGTCGGCTCCAGGGTGACAGCTTTTTTGCTGACCACAAAGACAGACACCCTCCAAAGCTGAAGCTGATAATCACTAGGGGAAGACTTCTTTGCTGACTTCGGTGGGCTCTGGCATGCTACCCAAACTCTTCATGGAATAATTAACAAGGCTAGTAAGCACTGTGACAGTGTCTTAGATTAGACAAAGTAGTGTGTAGACAAAGAATGAAATGCTGCATGTATATCTATGTATTATCACAGTTTCTTGGCCATCCCACTGTGTTCTGTGGCCATTTCACAGGCGCTTGATGCAGAAGGACTTTGACTTCTGATGTTCTTCCAGGAAATTATGAAAGTTTGTGTTTTCTAATGTTTAGAATGTGGGAAGGTCCTGAAGGACAGCCTCCTTTCATAACTTGTACTTTCACTGGCAAGTTCTTTCTTTACATATTTAATGTATATGAACCAAAGTGCCTTCTGAAATCTAACTTGGATAAAGTCTAGGATGAGTGATCTTGATTAGAAAAGCAGCTGGGCCTATGTGAGAGATGGGCAAGCAGATAAGCTAGCAACAAAAATCAAGTGAGTCAATAGCCACTATATATTAAAGCATTGCTTAAGAAGCCCAGATACGGCTGTGTTATGACTGCAAAGGGAAACTGGAAGCTGCTACTTTTTAGAAATGATGCTGCTGTTAGGGGTAGATGCGGTTTGAAATACAGGAGGGTCTGTCAGAGTGAGTGTGTCGAATGGGATGACTTCTAAATGCTATGACTTGGAATAAAGCACAGAGATTAAACCTGAAATTAGCCTAGAAGTGTAATGCAGCAGAATTTGCCAAGGTGTTCCATGACTGTAAGTACTGAGGTCATAAGATTCAAACATTTAAAAAGAAGGAAAAGAGATAAAGACTTCTGAGTATAAGTTTCTACAATCTAAAATAAATTTGGGAATTTTTCTGTCTTACCTCCATGTTATGGTTTTCTTTCTAATAGCACAAACCTTTAAGCAGAGTAGACAGAAATATGGTCTCATGTGAATAATAACTTTGCCCTCCCTACTTGTGTGATGACACCGATTCAGGTCAGTTCAAATAATTACTGCTCTACTTTATCAAAGTCTGCTCCCTTCCAGACTTCCAGACATGTTTGAGTGCTCTTTTTGTCTTCCTCTGTCTCAGTCTTTAGAGAGTGTTGGAGCAGTCTGTTCATTTTAGCTCTATCATGCTCATCCGGTTAATCTAAGCAATGCAGTAGTCATATTTGTTACTCAGCCTGGTATTTATAAACACTCTCTCTGCATCCTAATGGAAGCTGTAGTGTCTAAAGGGACAAGGTTTAGCGCTGATGTTTTTTTTTTCATTTGAGTAACACATAGTTTTGGTTTGCTGCCAAATGTGTTGTGTGTTAGCTAAGTTGCTTTTACTTTAACCTTTTAAGTAACCGATTTCAGCAAGATCACGTTTCTTCCAGCCAAACTCAACTATGTTTTCAATTTCATGTTTCTATTGAACATTTTCTGCAACTTTAACTAAAAATCACTCACATTGGTAGCTTATTTTAGAGATGAGTGCTTTAAAATGATTTTTCTTTTTTTTTTTTTCTTATTGGTGTGTGAGGATGTAATGAAAAGGGAAGAAAGGGAGATTTGGTGGATTTCATGGCAACCTTATGGGAACAAGTTTCATAATGCCCATGTGTTTAGATTGTCCTTCCCAATGATTTAATTGACTTCTTTTCAACATTGTGTCTCTCCCTTTTTTAGTTGTACCATAATCAACACTATGGTTCATAATTACCCAAGTTATTGCAAGTATTTATACAACCAAAGCATCCATATTGTATTGATATCTTTGCAATGAACCTGTAAACTGGAGGACTACTATGTTTGAATGATAGAGAAAAAATCCAAAAAGCTGTCTAGATAGTTAATTGCTTTCTTAATCACTTGGCAGTCAATACCTTTGAGATTGTCAAAATGTTGCCGGAGGTGACAAAAGTCTGTGAAGTCCAACAGTAATGAGTGAGAGTATCTAAATATCTTCTTTTCCTAGTGCAAAGAACCAATTAAGTTACGGACTTTTGGGTTGCTTTGAAATCTCTCTCCTGTTAAAGTACTGGCAGGCTTCAGGTTAGACGCTGGTTGATTGATTGGCCCAATGTGATATGAGCTGCACCAGTCAGTACAGTAGCCTTCTCATCAGGGATAAAGTACATTCTACCTTAAATGTCTTAGTTATTCCCTACTTGATTTGGAAAAGGGATCTGAAGTCATGTTTCCCACTTTCCAAGCCTTTTATGTAGAGACAGGGCTTTTGATCATCCTGAGAAGTGGCTTCTTCCACTGGCGATGTTTTACTTACTTATTTGTATAAAATAGCTGCATATGTGTCAGAATATGGACTGAGATCTCTTTTTTTCCTGCTGGCCTCTAGAGGCATTCATGGTCTTTGGCTAGTTGGCCCCACAGACTGAGGGCTTAGGTTTGTCAGTTCCCACGTCTCCTGGACCCTACATATAATGGAATTCATTCCTTCAAACAGGTGGGCATCCTATGTGGAACATGGGTAAAGCTGGGCATGTTGGCACATCTCAGAAATGGTGTGGGCATAACCTTAACTGTCTACAAATGTGGTTTGTAAAGTTGATAAACTGAGCAGGAATCTGTCAAGCTAAGTAATTAAACATGCTGAAGAGAGGCATGCAGCTGAAGCCTTTTCTTAACACAAGTGAAACGACCAAGTTTGGGTTTGAAAACATTACCAGTCCCCTCTTCATCTGTTCACAGGCCCCTCTAGAGCCCATGCCATTCCTCCTTTCCTGAAAAGAGCCATGAGGGAAGCTGATAGTCAGGTTTAATGGAAACTGGTAAAATAGAGAGCAGCTCTTGTCAAGTGCATGCACTAATTTAAAGCAGAGGCATGAACTCAGTCACTGTGTGTCAGGTTCTGTCTTGACCACAAAGGTGAATTTTCTGAGGTAGAGCATGCTTCCTCAGTCTTTGGAAGGAATTGTTCTGTTTTGTGTAAATAATTAGATCTTGAGCAGAGGCTTCAATTTAGGTCTGCTTTATCCCATGAGTACTGCAAGGCTGTGGAATCAGTCTCTTGCTTGTTTTCTTGCTTTCCCTCTCAAAATCTTTCTGGCTCAGTAAATCTGTAATTATTTATAGTTTGAGGAATTCGTTGGGACTTGGTTGAGAGCCAGTTCTTTAGGCTGCTTGGCAGCATTGGGTTATTTTTGCCTTAAGGTGGAAATATAAGAAGCCAGGAAATTTTTGGTACTGACAATGTTAGACAGCAATTTAGGAATGAAGGGGATTCAGACAAATATAAGTGCAAGATTTAGTCATTATGATCTGGACCACAGAGACATTCAGATTGACTTTTATTGATTTAAATGGAAACTTGGAGCTTAAATAACTTTGTGGAACTTGTCCAATATACTTTAAGAGATAATTGGGCACCAAAATCAGTCTTTAGCTCTATCCTTGAGTGACTTTCTCAAATTTATGGAGAAAGCATATAATAAAGTTAAAACTGCACCTCCAATGTCACTTGTATCCAAGGTTCTTCATTCATAGGAACCTATGGCAATGTGTTAAATTTTGTGACCTGAAGTAATAAGGTTTGCAAATTAAAGGTCTCTTGGGAGAGAGAGAAGAAAAAGTAGTAAATATAATGTTTGTGTGTGTGATCTGCACTCTTCTTTTTGACTGAGAGTTAAACCCCAAATTTGTCATATACATGTGAAAATTATCTTATTAATGTGTACGTGTTCTCTCAGTACAGAAAGAATTTTTTATTTTTTCATTTGATATCTGGTAATGGTACTAAGGCAGCTTGCACCAGTGTCTTTTACATACAGGACAAGGAGTAAATACTGGCTATGATAATATATCACATTATTTGTGTTACAGATGTGCCTACATATCATTCTCTGCACATTTTGTGGGTAACCTACACCTAAAAAAAGCTGTTAGTTTAGCTAAAAACATATCTGAGAATGTTCTACCAAGTCATATTTTTTGCTGCAGTAGAGAAGGGTGTTGAAAGTTAAGCAAATTTTTTTTCCAGGTCAGTGTGTTTTTCTGATGGTCAAAAAGTCTCACTCATCTCTAAAGAAAAACTAATGTTTAACTGAATTATTAAATTATAGCAAACTCCTGCTATTTTGGACCAGTTTTATTAATTTCAGAATAACGAATACTACTTTGCTGAAATAAAAGTGTGGGCTTATACGCAGCCTAAGTATTCTGTTAGTGTAAATGACATAATGGTATTTATGGTATTGCTTTACAGGGCTGCCAAATTTCCTAAGTTCTGAATAGGCCTTTGGAGGGCCCCTGATAGACTTTACATAGAGCTGTCAATTTAATAAGTGATATAATGTCTGTTAATAGATATGAGCTCCTCAGAGGTAAGCCAGTTGGGGTCTCTGAGCCTACTGGCTTTCAATTCGTGTCTCTTCCTCCAGACATTTTCTCCAGAATATATTCTTGTTCCAGTCAACAGCATGAGAAATTAAGTACAGTGTCTGATTCTGGTCTTATTTACACCAATGTGAATCAAGAGTGCAACTGCTAATAGTAATACTTAGAGGTATTAGTAGCTCTTACTGGTAAGCTTATTCTACATATACCTTGTTAAAGATGGAGATTTGAAAGAGGATCATGGCTCATGTTAAGAAATTTTCTTGCTGATAGTGGATAGAGTGGGGCCATTGGAAGTGAAGTGCTGATGTCAAGGAGAGAAATGAATTTTTTTCTTCTCACAGTTGACTTCAGTTTAAAAATCTGAAGTGGTTTTATGTAGGCAATATGTGGCTTTGAGACTGTTGTAATTTAATAGTGGATAATGAATGAGGATGCTGAAGCTGGATAAATAAAATTGTCGCACAAACCACCAAAACCAAAAATAAAGAACTGGCAGAACACGATTTTGAAATATCTGTGTTCCCATGGATTTTGCTGCTTTTACAGCTCCATGTTGCATGACCTCCTCTGACCCCCATTCCCTGCCAGCCAGCCAGTGTCTTGAGCTGTCAGCAGACACACTAAGGAGCTTGTCAGATAAGGGCAGCATGTTGAGTTGGAACAGTGTTTGATGGATTAAGACCCTGGCTGTTTCACCTGTGCAATTTCTGACTTGTATTATGAATGACATTTTCAAGGCCTTTGGGCAACATTGCCAAGCATGCCCCTGGAGACCATATTACAATGTCAGAACAATGTCAATTCCAGTTAAATAATTTTTATAGAAAAATAATTAAATTAACATCAAGCTTTTGACAGCATTTCCACAAAAAATCAGAAATCCTCAGTTAAGACTCCCATAGCACTGCAACTTGACCTCCTTTTTTTTGTTGTTGTTGTTGTGGACAATTAAAGAGCAGTATTTTATTTTCAGGTTTTTTTTTTTCTTTTTTTTTTGGCATGCTGTAGCAGTCTTTCAGTTACAGCCTTGCAGTGTTCTCACAGGCACTATTAATTCTACATTTGAAATAATTTTTGTCTGAAGTTTTTTTATAATATACATTAGAACTTCATATGTCTGTTTTAAAAGCTCTGTCCCACCAATAACACTTTTGATGGTTTTGGATTACCTCAAAGAGATTGTCTTCTATTTTAGCTGCCCAAAACCTGTATTTACAGCTTAATTGACTGAAAATTCAAATTAAAAAGAATAAAAAGTCCAACCCAGTCTACTAGCCTGTTTTCTTGTGAAAACAGCCTTGACGCGTTAATCAATAATACAGCCAGCTTCATGCAAACAAACATCTGGAACCTTTCTGATGATTTTTTCTGAACATTTTGCAATGATCACACTCCTTTCTTCTCTTCTTTTAAACATACATAGAACGAGCTATGCATGTTTTGTCCCTACTCTCTGTGAAGAAAGGACTGCAGAGTTTTTTGGTGAGAGAGGGAATGAGTAATACTTAGGTCATTCTCAAATATGAGAAATACTTAGAAATTTATTTCAAGAAAGATAATGCTGTCTCAGCGTTCTCCAGGAAAGAGAGAGCTCTCAGGTATGCAGAAACCTGCACGTCTAGCTACCTCACATCACAAACACTGGAACTCTGTGTACCCTGTCAGGGGTGCAGGCAGCTGAGAAGGGACATATGAAAGAACGCAAAAAAATTTTGAAAACTGCTGTCAGAAAGCAGACCAAAGGAACTCACTGAAAATTTAAATGCCTCTGTGGAATCTTCCAATTTTGACAAATTGGTAAATGCTTGTGAGGAACCTTTTCATCTGGCTTTTCTGATCATCTCCATTACTCAGCCTGAGCTGGTTTAGATTTCAGCTGCTGCAAATTCTCTGCCAAGCAGTCTACTTCAGCTGAGCCAGCTCTTCTACTGAGGAACAAGTCAGCAGGATTTCAGACCATCAGAAAGGGGATCCCAACAGCAGGAGAGTTGGCATAAACCAACTGATACCACTGATATCAACTCTAGCTGAGCTCTGAACCACTTTTCTAATTTTTGACAAGACAATGATGTTGACATTTTCTGGTGTGATTACTTAATGTTGGACAGCTGTAACCAGACTTGGCAAATGCCTGTACTTCACCTTACTTACACTGAATTTAATTCTTCTGCCTCAGCTTCCCAAGTATGGAAAACTGAGGATAAGAAAATTATTATCTTCATCGAGGAGTTGTTATGATTAACATTTTTAAAATCCTAGACGTAATTGAAGTACACAGCAAACCTTCCAGCTAATGACAGATAAAGATGTATAAATCTTCTGCAAATTGGTATATGTATTGCTTTTCCTTACTTTCTGTTTTTTATTTTTTCCAGTAACGATACCGTGTCAGTTCAAGTAAGGAAAGGGAATAAGAAGAAACCAGTGCTTGAGAACCACGTGCAATACGATCCTAATAATAACTGGGGTTTTTGTTACTTCCATGGAATGTTCTTTTCTTCCTGCCTTTATTATTAAATTCATTGACTATATTTTGTCAGTTTACCTTTGGCTTGATCTAAGTCAGATAGGGCTTCTCTTTTCTGACCAAAGCAAGGTAGAAATGGTGCTGTAACAGCTTTTGCAGTATTTTAGAGTACTTCATGTGATGGTGGTGGCAATATGTTATATTCTTTGCCTGACATTTTTTCCCCTAAAAGAAGTACCTTAAATAGAAATTATATCCTTACCCTTTCCTGTTCCTATTTCTTTGTATAACCTTCAAAAGCAGTGATTCAGAGTAACTTAAGAGCCCACAAGTATGAATGAGGATTCTTTAAAATCTAGACTGTTTTTCAATATGGGCTTCCACTGATTTAAGCACTTTCAAAAATCAGGCCTTTTAGTTACGTGCTTACATGTCGCTTGAGAAAACAGATTTAATAATCCCAGTGGAAAAAGCTCGTCCTTAACTTTTCACAAAAAACCAAGCTAGATTTGTACACAAACACATGTTGCATTGAACATGTTTTAGCTGAGTATATTTCTTGGCTTTTCCGCAAGAACTGATGATCCAGAACTCTTTGAATCTCTAGTGGGCTAAGTATGATGACTTGTGCTGTTCTTGACGGAATATGAGCTATGAAAAGCCCGTAACTGTGACGCCTGCTGGATGAATTTTGATTAGAGAGTCCATTTGAAACTGTGTTTTGTGCTTCTGAATTGTTTATTTGACAAGCATATACTCCTTCAAAGCAATAGCTACAATATTTGTTGTAAAAAAAGGGGGATGTATTTTTTCTTTTTGTAGACATTGATTCTGAACCCCCACGTTCAAATTTTTAATTCAGAGGAACCTTTATTGTAACACTGTGTAAAGTAACAAGGAAGAAACAAACAGAAGATTCAGGCTGCTAACACCAGTGGATGGTAACAGGAGTAATTCAAGAATTATTACATTTCAGCTTTTGTCTTTAAGGACTTGTTTTCTTGAAAATAGGCTAGGAATAGAAAGTTCTTAACTATGCAGAATTTGGAAAATAGGAGGCAGAAATAAAATTCTGCCATTTCCTCTGTAGTGTACTTTTCCCTTTCTTAACCCACACCAACAGGGGGAATCTACAGACTGTTTTAATAGCATAAGTTGTGGTCAGTATGTTTGTTCTCCTCTCTGTATTCTTTGCTCATTTCTGATGGAAGGATGGATCCAGAAGAGTGTAGAAATTATATAATAGAATATGGGATTTTTTTTTAATTAAAGCTTGAAATGCAAGGCAAGCTTGAAGATTCCATGTCCTGTAGCTTGTTATGTACAAATATTAAAATAATTGCTCTATGTCAAATAATAAATCAGATGCAAATAACTGATAGCAATAGAGTGAAGTTACAACAGGACCATGCTTCCAAGCATTTGGAGGGTGCGGTGTGTGCAGGTAAAGATTTGCTGAGTGACCTTGTTTCCTGTAGTAGGGTTCCTTCAAATTATACAAATATATTTGACATTAGCCTTGATACTCTGCTGTTGGGATACTTGACTGTCAGTCATATTTTTGTAACACCAGTGTTTTTCATGGAATTATAATCAAGATTTTGTCTTGTCATCACAGTACAGGCCAAATTTCACAGTTAGTCCCTGCAGCACCATTTTACCTCCTGAAGAGTAGCTCTCTTGTCACTGTTCCATTTCATTCCAGTCTGTGCCAGGTAACCATTTGGAGATAATAATCTTTTTTTTTTTTCTGGAGAGTCTCCCACGGGCAGCACGACGTCAGTAGTCCTCTGAAATATACTTGTGGCTCCTGTACGATACTTCAGCCAGACCCATGCTTTATCCTTGTTGAATACCAAGAGCAGTGCAGACTCAGCATCTTTTCTGTCCACTGACTTAAAATTTGTTTGTAGGATGTTTAGAGTAGAAATCAACTCAGCTTGTGTAAGGATGCTTCATAAGGGATTCCAGAAGTCTCTATCACACAAATAAACATATCTCAGGACGTGCAGAGGAATTGTAGGAGTCAGTCTTAATTTATTAGCTTAAAAAGCAGACATGATCCTGGGAAAAAAAGATTCTTTTTGGTAAGAAGGGATTATGAAGTCCTGTATTCTAGTGTTTGGGTGAAGAAGGAAGTTTCCTGATAGATGAGAACGGGTGAATACTCCTCACCCATGCTCTGGAAGGTGTCTGAAAGCACTGTATCTTTGCAGCTACCTCCCTTTGAAAATGCACTGCTCGTCATGCAGCTGCTCATGGATCAGTCCTGGCCTTTTCCTGGTATCTGGTAGACACTCTGCTGTCATGAGTGAGCACCACTGGTTTCTCCCAGTAAAGAGCAGGGATTATACTGTTGGCCTCAATATAATTAGAAGTAAAATTTGCTTGTATCACATATTTGTTAAAAGGTAGCTTTTAGGAAAACAGAAACTATTAACTACCCACATTTAATGATGATTAAACATGGGAATATAATAATAATGTAACGTAATATCATAATATAACAGCAGGATCATTCATATAGCAGGCTGTTGTATTATTTTTGGGAATGGGAAATTCTGTGATGAGTAAAATTGCCCCTAGTTATATTCAAATTTTTCTTTTCCAATCAGCAGCTGGCTTTAAGGCAGAGAATTTCTTGTGTTGACTGTCTAGAATGCAGACTGTAATTGGCAACTGCTGTAAGAAATTTCCTGTGTGCACTACCCCTCTTAGTGAATATCATTGTTTTGACCCTAATTGAAAACTGAAGAGAGAAAACTAAGCAATTATTTTTCCCTGCAGTACAATATCTAATATTCTGATTTCATGGCTGTCTGACTACAATGATTAGGAAGGACATTTTCTCAAAGTGTTCACAGCACCACAGCAATGTATCAGGAGCATTGTGTATCAAAGAAAGGAACTATTATGTTAAAATATGTGCCACTTAAAACCACACCCAATTAAAAAGTAGGATGCTGTTCTGTTACATTTGGTGCAGTCAATAATTGCTTTTTCTTGTCTTTTTCTTTGGAAAGGCTATTAAGGATGTAGAAAACAGCCTTCAACTAGAAAGGCTTTAAGAGGAGAGATCTGCAACAACAGAGATAACACCTCTGCAACAAAACCATTTTGTGTTTAGAACTGTACTTCCATGTTAAGTCCAAGATGCTGTGGTTATTCTTGCTGGTAGGGAAATGGGATATATGTGTGTAGTTGCTGATGATTGCATAGTTCTTTAACTGAAACAAACTACTCTGTGGGACAAACTCTTGTCTGTTAACCTCTGTGTGAAGTGGGAAAGAAACCCCCAGTATTTACAACAGGATACTGGCTAGTGGTAGTAAACAAGGAAAGAAACCTGTCCAAAATGTCCCATAGTCTTGCATAGAGAGTTAGAAAAAATACTATCAATTTAAAATGTTTGCTTGTTTTTTTTTTTTCTTTTTATATCAGATAGTATTACTGAAGTCTTCACTAACATCTATGTGACCAGTTTTGGACCTGTGTCAGATACTGATATGGTGAGTTCCTGAATCTTTTGCATGTATGGGTAAATGATATAAGATATATATAAACTTCCTTTAAACTTGTATTCTTCTTTTACTTATTGTGGATGAATTTGAAACAATTTCACTGAAATCAGAAAGTGACAAACCCCATGTAGTTCTAAATTTGGAAATTGGTTTATAGAGTTTACATGATAAGTGTGCTTGTACTAGCTGTTTAATTTAGACCAGTAAATCTTCTAATTGTCCTACTGACTGTACTTTGGTTTATATTCTGGAGCAGTCTTGAGATGGATGAACTGGATTCCTCTTGGGTGAAAACCTGGAGTGAAAGGAGCACTCTTAATGTTGGCAATAGACTGAGGGACCTGATGGGAGTCAAATCTAAAACTTCTTGAAAGATGTAGCTTGGAAGCTGGGTCAACAACATGATTGTGGTGTTTTGCAGATCTGTCCTTCATAATTTGCATTGTTTACTAAGCATTTAAGGAAGTCAGTGACATTAAAAAAGAAAGAAACTTTCAGAATATTGCTCTGGATTATAACGAATTGTTTGTAGGCTCACTGCAAATAATACAGAGATTAGGGAGAATGTTTCACACTGGGCAGAAGATCTGATGGATATAGCTTCTCTAAAAGGGAAGGGAAGGACAGTCTCAAACTTACTTTAACTACCTATTGTGCCCCTGTCCACTTGACAGTTTTAGGGGAAGGTTGTTTAATTCACTCTGGGCAATGTGTAGGAGAGAACAAAATTCTCAGCAGATTTAACAACAAACTTTTACTTGCAAAATTTAGAGCATTAAGGTAGAATAAGGTACTTGACACATTTTAAAACAACATCCAGGCAAAGTAAGTACTTCACAAATTTTAATTTAGCAAACTTGAACTTAGCCAGCCTTAACAAATCCAGACACAAGGCACTTACTAAGGCATAGGCAGGAATTTTTTAGTCTGGCTTACAGTGTATTTTGAGAAGTTAGGAGAAGAAAGGGAGAAAGAAAGAGAAAGAAAGGATGGAGTAGAATGATACCACCATCCGTGGATTTAGCGACAAGACTTGATTGTTGCAATTTTGATGTCCGTTGGTCCAAATGTTGGTCACAATCGCGATCCACTGGGGGTGGGAGAAGCCCACGAAACACGAAGTACAGTGGGTTAACATATGCTTAGCTTTAAGTGGAATGCCCAGGCACCTTCCCCGGGGTGGGGAGTTTTACACTGTCAGTTGCAACACCATGGATCTGTTGAAACACCATAGATCATACACAGTCCTCTGGTGGAAGGCCCCAGAAATGAGTCTGGGGGCATTTCCGGGGTCTTTGATGGTTTATGACACCTTCTAAGACATGACAGCTGCCTCTCAGTCAGTGTAGTTGAGCCAGTTATGCCCCATCAGAAGGGGTGAACATCTTCAGGCCTATGTGTGAGTGTCCGAATATGTCCCCCAGGTGGGGGGCAGTTTTACAGCTGAGCCACTTGTGTAAGGAAGGACATCAGCATGACAAAAAGTATTAATCTACCTCACAGGATCTGCTCCTTTTTGGCTTCTTCGCTTATCTGTCTCAAACCCCAGCTTCTTGCTAAACAAAGGTTGCATTGTCATGGTCATCCCCTGGTGCTCACACCCTCTGCACCTGGGCTGTTACCAGGCTCATCCTCAGCAAAGCCCCCGCTGCTTTTGAGAATGGCTGATTGTTTGAGCCAGTAACCATTAACATCTGTCTCTCACACTGCCCTTGCCAATCCTGCAAGAAATTATTTTTGAAGTGTTTTGAACATTCATTATTATATATGCGACATGTAAAACACTACCTAGTTGTATCCTAGTTGTATGTAAAAATGAATACTTTTAAAATCAGGAAACATTTCTTTTTCTATGAAAAAATTCAGGTTATGCATCATACAAAACAGGGAACATTATGATGTTATGAACAAGTTTATGAAACTAAAGTTTTCATGGTACATAGTACATTTTAAAAGTTATTTGCTTACTGACTAACAGGTAATCATAGCTTTGGCAAATATATTCTGGTGGGTTTTTGTGTTTGTTTTTTGTGTGGGATAGTTTCAGTTTTCAAGCTATGTTTTGATATTTATGAATACATTAGTGAGGCTTCACATGAAAAGCTATTTCATAGGAGAAATAGACTTTTTTTTGTTTATATTGCTGTACATGTTGCTGATTCTCTTGAGGTATTTTTTTCCTAATGGTTTTGGGTTTATGAAATTGTTCTTATTTTATTAGTAATTTTGTAAAAAAGGTATCCACAGCTATGTACAAAGATGATATGAACATCTTGACCTTGTTGGTCTAGTATCTCATGACTTTACAGGGGTAAAGTCTTGCATTTGTGGCAGTCCTGTGTAACAGGGACATGATATTAATCCATCTTTAAAGATGAGTACTGAGACACAAGGAGACTTACCCAAGGCTGTGCAAGTCATCTGTGCTTAAATGGAAGTGTAATGAAAAGCTCCCTGAGCCTATTCCCTCGCTCCCAACACACTTTTGACATCAGTGGATGAATGTGTGGAGAACTCTGGGTGTCTATTTGCATAGACATATAGACAGAGCAGTAAGAGGTCAGGTCCTTTGATGCTACAGCTCTAACAGATCTGTGCAGAGGTGCTAATCAAAGCTGAGTGCAGCGCATCAGAACAGCAGCTGTTGCTGTAATGGGTAGGTTTATTTGCAGATAAGTAGATAGATAAGTAAGAGCAGTTTAATTCTTATTACTACAAGCTTCAGGGTTAATTTAGCTTGTTCTGTTGATAATTGTGAAATCATTTTGAAATGTATGAGCAGTCAATTAGAAAATTTCAACATGTGAGTTTTGAAATAATAGCTTCCAAACCATCACATAT
The DNA here is from genome assembly GCA_013400235.1 of Oriolus oriolus. NCBI lineage: Eukaryota > Metazoa > Chordata > Aves > Passeriformes > Corvidae > Oriolus > Oriolus oriolus. The sequence goes on from VXBT01010829.1 coordinate 436,448, forward strand.
TCTGTTGAACATGAAGGTGACATTAGAGTTTTAACCATGAGTACTTTTTCATTTACGACCTGCATGACTGAATTGATAAAGTAAACTATTATGCAGAGCATTCGTTGATATTTTCTTTTGTAAATGTTGGAAACCCTGGGATAGTATCATTTTAAAAATTTCCTCTTTAGAAGGCTTCATTGGAAGAGTAAGTTTGACTCTTGCCCATGTCCTCCAGAATTTTCAGAGGATCCCAAACTCAGATTTTTCAGGTCCCAGCCCCTGAGGTCCGCTGCTGTCACAATGTGAATGGTGAGGCCCTCAGTCACATTAGGTTTTCAGGCTGAACACTGCTGTTGCCCAAAACTCTCATGATTATTGCTGCCCCTAGGACTCCTTCTGCTGGGGTTTCTTATAGTAAGAAAAAACATCATGTGTGTGACTGCACCCCTTTGCATGATCTATTTTCCAGTTTGTTTTTTCCTCCTTGGTTAGTATCTTGTGACGAATAATGGTGCTTAGAAGAAAAGGGGTGCTTTTGAAAACAGGGAGAGGACTCACTGACATGGGAGATGATTAATATGTGTTTAGAGTATGGGAGAAGGAAGTGGCACACAGGCATTGATGGGTGGGTTGGAGCTAAGGACACAGTTCTCTCACAGTGTTGATTCACGAAGTTGATAAAATCAAAGTCTAACCTTTGTTGTTGAATTGCTATGAATTTGTGAGGTTTCTGTTCTCCTCACTAGCAGTTCCCATTAATGGTAATATAATATTGTATATGATCTGTGACTTGGTATGATTGCTAGAATGTAGGTTTTTATTCACATTGGCTGTATTTTTCCAGTATCACAATTTTGCCAAAAAATAAGTAAGTCCAGGAGAATTTGATCTCTGCCTGATTTTAAGCTAGCTGAAGTTGCTGCTGATAAATTCAGGAGGTGGAAGATGAGGCTGAGATTTTTCTCCAAATGTGTTAAGAGTCAAAAACATTTGGTCCTTGTTGTGGATTAACATTTTGACAAAGTTAAAAAGATGCTACACTTTGTTCTGACCAAAATAGTCAGCTACCAAATCTGTTCACTCTTGGCCAGGAGAATGTTGCAAACTGTGCTTCAAATGAACAAAAATATTTGGGTATCCATGTAATTTGTGTCAAAGAAGTGCTATTGTATGTCAACCACTCTATTTAATGTCAAATATACAGCATTAATATATAAGAATTTTCAGCTTCCTTTTGCAAACTAGTGAGATTCAAGGAAGGCAAAGCAAAACATGGGATTAAACAGATTTTACTTTCACTCTTCTGTCTTTTTGAGCTGTTATTTCTCAGAAAATTTTAAGTTCAGTATTGTGATGCTATGCCTTATAGGCTTCCCACCCAATCAGTGATACAAATTTATTTTGACATTAGCCTGAGAGAAGAAAAGCTGCATTGTTTAGAAAAACAAACAAATGAAAAATTGGACAGCACAACTGAAAAGCAAAGCACATCTGAATTTTCTAAAGAGTTACAGGGCTAAATTATTATTACAGATGCTAATTAAAGCATTTATCATGAAATTAAACTATTTAATATTTGAAAATTCAGAGGTAAAGGATAAAGTTGGTTGAATTGTAACTTGTAGGATTGAACATTAAACCTGATTATTTTTTTCTGTTTTTAAAAATTAATTACTTGAAGTCTGGTAGACTGTACCATTGTTATAACTATATGCTGCTAACTTGAATTTCAGCACTGAAAGCAATGTACTTTTACCTCTTGTTCTCAGACTTGGTGTCTTTCCAGGCTCTCCAGACACTTTGGCTCCTAAAATTTCCCCCATAGCCATAGCCATAGTAAGTGCTGATGTCCATAATTGAAAAAAATGATGTATACAACAAATGAGACCTATTTACTCCTCGAGCAATAGTTGTTTTATGTAAGACAGATTATGTAGGTACTGAGACCCTTTATATAAGGTCTGCTGTGGAAAAAGCTTTGCCAAGATTTAGCAAATTTTGCCTCAGAACAGTCTTTCTAATTATCACGGGAACATCTTTCCAGCTTTCCTACAACATGCGGTTAGCAGGCGGCAGGACTCAAATCAGTTTAGCTTGAATGTTAAAAGTAAGAAGCTTTCTGAAACTTTTGTACTTCAACTTTCAGTCTTAGATTTTCATTGTTATTGGGCAGGTTTTTTTACTGTGGTTACACCTTTGTTCCCAAGTTGTTTGTAAACAACAGTTTTTTCCTAGTTTCTTGATGATGGACCTCCAGTTTTTCACTTTGAAGTCAAGAAACAGGAATATTTCTCTGTAGGGATCATCATACACAGTTAGTTCATTGCTACACACACTTCCATCTTGTCAGTTTTCAATTGAAATGTCAGTAAATGTTTCTGATTTTTCAAATACAGCCAGAATAGAAATTTTCAATGAAGACTGAAAGTCAAATACAGAAATGATCAGAAGGGTTGTTACGGCATTCCTCGCTACAACTGAGGATGGTTCTTTAGAGATAGTGACTGAACTTGGAACCCTGTTTCTTTTTTTCTGTCTGTTTTCAGGCTTCCTCATTCCAGTTTGTATTTCAGATTTTGTTTTGGGTTTTTTTCCTATGCAACTTATTTTTAGCTCTTTCAAAGTCCAATCATTAGCTAGGATTCCTTAACTTAAGAGAAGCTTTACAGGGGTGGTATGATATATAAGTCTGGACAGAATAAGGGAATGCATCAAGATTTTTTTTTTTTCAAAAAGATTTTTAAAAAAGTACTGCAATTCCTTTTGTGTAGTTATTATCTGAACTCAGTAACAGAAGACTAAAGAGTAAACAAAATGATAAATATAGTTGGACTTTTTGGGTATTGGGGAGCATTGGGGAGCATCTAGGTTGTGTTTTTATAATTTTTATGTTTCTGAAAAGTCAATAAACTCGTTGCTTTATTCCCTTTTATTATTGGCTCAGGTGATTGCCTTTGCAAGTTAAATCCATATGCTGAAATTTTGATGAGAATATCTCACATGATCTCTTGCAGAGTTTCTGTCCTTTTATTCTGTTGGGAAGGCTTTTTCCTCTGTACAACATCCTGCCAACTGGATCAATATTGGAGATTGATCTGTCAGAAGCTGTGTCCAAGCCTGTCACTGCTGTTAGCTCTCTCTGTACCTTTGTTTGGATTCCTGTTCCTGCCACCAGGCATCCACTGTGTTTCAGGGTTGCTCTTTATCTGTGTCTGAATAAAAAAAGCATAATGAGAATGTTTTTATTTTCAGTGACAGCAGTGGGAAAAATGTCCTGTAGTCTCTTTTCTAAATAATCCCCATTCGTATCTTTTACATACCTCTCTTATCCCTCATTGGTGCTTCTTTTAGACTCAGAGTTCACTGTACATCAGGTATATAGAAAGAAAGAGGCGGAAATTATTCAGAGAAGGTCCTTTCCATAAATGAATATCAATAGAAAGATATTCTCTTCCCTAGATACTATCATTCAAACTGGTTAAACACATTTTTTACAGATTTTTTAAAAATACTTCATGTTTAGATTAAATACTTAGACAAAAATGACTGAAGTTGACAGATTAGGCAGAAATAAAAGGCTTGAAACTAGTTCTTCAAATAGAGAAAAATCGTGCTGCAATTCCCTAGAAATATTCCACATATTCTTGATAGTATTAAAGGTCATATGTATCTGGCAGACATTACTTATGTATTTAAAAATGAATACATGTTCCTTTGAAATGCAGTGATGGGATAGTGTTTCAGTTTTTAACAGGGCTGTTAAGGGTTTTGATAAAAAATCTCCAACAAGGCAGTTTCAAACCACAATCCTCCTTCATCAGAACATTTTCAAGGATTCTATTGACTAGTATGTAAGATCCACACTCCTAAAGACCTGAAGGGAATTGCTGGCTGTCTGCTATTTCCTTCTATGTTCTGTGTTGTGCACACATCAGAAGGTAAGTTTTGGAGAAAAGGAAATGGACTCAGTTTATTTATCTGTGCAGTGAGGTGTGATGTTGATACACAAGTGCTTGTGCAGAGCCTGAGTAGTCAGTGCTTGTGATTGGAGCATTGAGGGGGTTCGGAGGAGAACTCTTTCAGTCCTCATATTAGACAATTGCTTGTTTTTGGAGAAGAGATCAGTAGCAAGTGAAATGGATTGTTTGTCCAGTCTGGTGGATGGGCCTAGGTAAAGCCAAGCTGTACAATGATGAACTAGGTTATGCAGACTGCTGTCGTGTGTTATTCCTTCTATGCGCCATCTGCACCACGCATAGATCTGCCCACAGAGAGAACCACCAAGACAACCAACTAATGATGTGATCCTCCTACTGTAAAGCTAATTTCAGCATTCACTGAAAATGTCTAGTGAGCAGGTTTAATAAATTGAATTGCAGAAGTTGCATCACAAACTTACACTCATCACACCAACGATTATCGGGTTATAATTAGTGTGCATATACCAGGCAGATTATTTTTCTTTGAATAATTACATTTTTTTGAGTGTTCTGTCTAAGCTTCTTCTTGGTTTTCTTGGAAGTGATTTTGATGCTTAAATGCATACCAATCATGTTAGTATTCTACAGCACCAGTTACATACTAATATTGTTAATGTTTTTAAACAAATCAGAAAGAAAAATTACACATTTCCTTAAGGCAGATATGAAAACAAGAATCTACTTTTTAAGAATTAAAATTAATATATTATACTGATGTAAAAATAAATATTAATATGCAGTTCCTATGTTAGCTAGGCAAGATTTAGGTCCATGCATCTGAGCTGTTTATCTCATCAGTGTATCAACCACAGTATTTCCAACTGTTGTAAGGGCTCAGTGAAAAGCTATATGCCCCCTTTTCCCTTTGCTTGTTTCTAATTTTTTAATTTGCATTTAAAAAGTTTTATATTTTACAGTATTTAAAATTTGTATTTGTGGTTATATTATATATGTCCATTAATGGCTTTAAGAGTGGTCAGGAGAAAGACAAACGTGCTTTAGAGAAATGACTAAGAAAAATCTTTATAAGTAGGGAATGAGGAACTCTGGCTTGAGCTATGCATTAAACAAAATGCTGTGTTCCAGAAGGTAATAAAATAAAATGTTCGGTCTGCTTCAGGACAATACTGCTTGCTAATGGACACTTACAATTTTTGAGCTATTTGGAACGTGTCCCTCTTTACTCCAGATGCTAAAACTGCCAAAATCTGACAACCATTATCGGAAAGGATAAGAGTACATTTTTTGTTGTTTGAACTTCTCCCGCACAAATCTGGCCTTAGCAAAAAAAAAAAAAAAAAAGAAGACTGCCATGTAGTGGAGATTGCTTATACTCAGGTCAGTTAGTTTCTGCCAGAGATGCTAATGTCTTTTCAATGGTGCATACTGTTATGCACAACTGCATATTAAAAGAGGAATGAAATTTCCTCTCCATTTTATTCTACTGACCATTGAACTGGCAGAGGGTTGAGTGCTTCTTAAAACTGTAGTAAGAATCTCATCGCCTGTACCTAAAATTTCATGTAAGGTGATATGATACATATTTGAAAGATCATGTTTAATCATACTATTGTTAGAGTGTTGCTGTGTAAGCACCATTTTACACCCAATACAAGTAGGAAGCACTTTCTTGTCTAGAAATGACCACAGGAGTCCTCTGAAGACCTGGAAGTACCCTCCTGTGATTTTGTGGAGATACTGCACTATATACTGGAGAGTGGTTAGGTCATGTCCAGAGAGAGCACAGGTTTTTTTTTTACATAGGTTTTTTTTTTGACGTCTGCAGAATGAATGAAATTAGTACCAGCTATTAATCTGAGTACTTCTTCCTAAAGTCCAGATTTGCATTTCTCACAGAATGTTAGTCTTGACTGAAAAGTAAACATTAACACAACATTTACCACAAGTGGCACATACATATCGAATAGGAATTAGTTTTAAAACCTTTATGCAGCATCTTTTGATAAATGCTGGCTTTTTATCATGTTGATTATATTCAAAGTACTTCAGTACCTTCTTGTTTTTTCATTTATTTTATATGGTAAACATCAATAGGGATATCCATGATCATAAGTAGAATAGATTTGGCACAGTATGGAACACGGTATCAGTGAATATAGCACTGCAGAGGCAGGGGTTGTATTTTGTTTTTCATAATAATTTTAAATGGATCATGACAAATTAATTTCACCTCTGTGCCTTAGTTTCCCTTCATACAAAATTGAGATCCCAATACTTCCCTTGAAAAAATGCAAAGAGGTCTGTAGAAAGATAAGTTATTTAAGAACTATGTGAGATTTTACTACCATTGTGGTAAATAGAAACAGAAGGTGTTCATCATCATTCACACCAAACCTTGGTTTATTCCCTGTTTCCATCTTCTAAATGAGATGTTCTGGAATAAAGATCTCCAGCACAGGCTGGATGGTGTTACAAACCACCCCAAAGGTGAGGGTAACTCAGGTTCTATATATAAATGTTAATTTTGGAAAATTTTGGTTGCAGGGGAAAGGAAGTATGTAGCCATTTTTGTTATTAATATCTATAGCAATATAGCAATACAAAAGCATAAAAATGACACTGAAGAAAATTTAGAAGGAAAGGAAAGAAAGAAAGGAGAAGAGTAGAAAGATATCACCACTCATGGATTCAATGACAAGACTTGATTGTTGTAATTTCAGTGTTTGAGGGTCAAAGTGATGGTCTCAGTTGTGATCTGCCAGGGCTGGGGGAAGCCCATGAAACACAGAGTTCAGTGGGTTAATATATGTCCAGGTTTACATGGGAATGCCCAGACACCTCTCCTGGGGATGGGAGTTCTGCACTGTCTTTTGCAACACCGTGGATCTGTTGCAGCTGTGGATCATGTGCAGTCGTCTGGTGGAAGACCCCAGAAATGAGTCTGGTGGCTATTGTCTCTCCCTGCCACACCCAGCCAGGGCTTATTTTCAGCACATCTGCTGAGTTGGCTTTTCTTGTGGATACATTCTTCTCAGCCTTGTTTACTTCTCCTTAGACCTGAGACAATTGGACAAAAGCAGCACCTTTATCTTACCGCAAGTTCCCGTCAGGAGGCTTAACTTACTGTCCAAATTTCCAGGAATTCACAGAGGCGTACTGGGGAGAGGGAGAGAAGGGAGTTCTGTGGTCTCAGATGAGCAGTTGCTTCTTTATACGGTTTGCCACAGTGGGCAAAGTCCTTTGGCAGTTACCTCAACAGTGTTTGAGCCATTAACCATTACCTGTGGACCAGTCAGAGATTTATCTGTAGGATCTCTCAAGGCTGCAGCTCGGATTCTTTCCTGCTCATTCTGGTTCCTTAGCTGTTGCCATGCAGCAAATGTGGGTTTTTGTGAAATGTTACTGTTTTGATTTAGTGGCATTTCATGTCTGCTTTTTTTTCTGTTTTATTTCTCTTCTAATTCTTTTTTTGTGTGTTGGAAGACAGTAAAGAAGCAGGATCTTTGAAGTTCTTTATTGATGGAAACATTGCAAAAAAGTTCAGATTTATGTTCTGATCATTTATGTGCAGGGATGTTTGTCAAAAGAACCTGTAGGACATATCACTCACTCCTGTTGAATTTCAGTGGAATTTCAAAGTCTTACTCCCTCAGGCTCTTCCTCTCAATTCTTTATACCTCAAACATCAATCTTACCATAAAAATGATTTATTGGTAAGCCCCTCAGACAAAAACCACAAGGAATCTCTTAGGGCAATTGTTTTCCTTTAATTACATGGTATTTCTATCCAGATTTCATGTACTCCCTTGCTGCTCCTGATCCTCCATGATATTATGCATTTTGTCACTTTCCGTGATCTGTAACTGAACTGATAGGTAACTTGCTATTTGTAAATGGGATTTTAAATCACGTGATATTTAACAAATAAAACAACATATAAATCAGCAAATAAAAGAGGACAATTGAATGTGATATATCATAGAGAAATGAGCATACCACTTGTTATGAGGCAGTGTCTCTGGCAGTGATGAGGGACTGTACAAAATCAAGTATAATATCAAAGAAATACATGTTTTAGAGGTTCATAATTTTGTATTAAACAGATATATTTACTAAAATATTGTTAGCGATAATAGAAAATGGTGTTAAAGAAAACCAAATTAATTTTCAGTGTACCTTCATGTTAGTTTTATTTAATATTATTTTAAATGTTTAAAATCTTAATTAGAAAAATCACAATATTTTATTACAATAATGTATGACCTCTTGGTGTAGCTAAAAATTGAGCTGCTGGTTTTTGTCAGATTAATTTGTAAGTATCCATAATTTCTAAAATATCCCTTCACATTTGTTGCAGTTTATAAGAGCTGCTTTCTCTGCTGCCCCTGTCGTGCTCCTTCACGTAACAAAATTCTCTTTCTTTTATTCCACATGCTCTCCTTAGCCTCTGGCCCTGACCTGGAGAAGGTCCTCACAGCTCTTTGGCTAACGGACCAAAAGAGCTGAGGAGAGCTGTCACTTGTTGGTGTCTAGTCAGCACTCCTTTTGTACTGCTGTATGATTGATGGAAAAGAACCTTAAGCCTTGTTAATCAGCACACAAGGGAGCCAGCAGAAAATGATAGAGGCTGATAAGTTCCTTGAAGTCACTTTTATATTGAAATCCCTTGAAAATTTTATATTGGTTAAATTTTATCAGGCCTTTTCCATTCAAAGATAGTTTACTTGAAAATGGTTTGTGCAGAGCAATTGCAGTAGTACAGACTGCTGCAGCATACTAATACTTTGAAATCATGAGACCATTTTGTTCCTGTCCAACAAAACAAAATTGCAGTAAGGTAGCATTTGCCAATATGCTGAATACAGTTTGCTTCCAACAGAGTTTTTAAGCTCTCCCATATCCAATTTATGTGCTGTGCTGACAGTAGCAAAACACTAAATCCATTTACAGTTCCATTTTGAGGATAGTTGATGAATTTACATTATCAATGTTTAATCAGTTGTTTGCTTGTGTTGTGGTTTAACCCCGGCCAGCAACCAACTAAACAGCAACAAAACCCACCAGATGGGATACCCAGCACTGGTTGACACAGGCATCTGGTCTAGGTCATCAGTCTGTTTTTACTTGCATCCTTTTTTTCCAGACTGTACTGCCTTCCCAAGACTAGGCATCAGAGTAAGGTTCACCAGGCAGTGTGTGTCACCTGTTAAATCATCAGCTATTGTTTCCTACCTATGTACTTTTGTTCATAAAATCCACACCACTACAGAGCCTTACATTCCTCTTTGGAAAAATCTTACATCATTCTGCTTGTATATACTGTACCCTTTATGGGTTGCCTTGTTTCCTTACTTCCAGTCTCAGCCATTCTCCATGCTCTTGATATGCTGGGTTACTCTACAGGAGAAGATGCTGAAAGAACTATTTAATGTCTTCCTGTGTATTTTTTCCTTACTTTCCTTCCTTAATGTGTTTAGTGAAATTACCCATGTCATAGATGCTTTGTATGTCAGATACAGAAATCTAAATATTGAAAGAGTTAAATATAGAAACAACAAGAACAACAAAACAATCATGAAGAAGACTGTCACACCCTTAATACATTGACTTCCTGTTTATTATTCCCAGTATTATGCAATTTTTTTGTGATGATTGTTCTCCCTTGATAATTTTACCAGGGGAATTCTGCAAACAGAGGTTTTCTATTTTTGTTCTCAGAAAGCAGATTAGTGTTTCATTGTTTCAAAAAAACCATTTATTTTTTCCATTACAGGAGTACACGATAGATGTTTTCTTCCGTCAGAGATGGAAGGATGAGAGATTAAAGTTCAAGGGCCCAATGAACATTCTTCGATTGAACAACCTAATGGCCAGCAAAATCTGGACCCCAGATACATTTTTTCACAACGGGAAGAAGTCAGTGGCACATAACATGACGATGCCAAACAAGCTTCTGCGAATCCAAGACGATGGGACGCTCTTGTACACCATGAGGTATGTCTGTTCATCTCTTCTCTACTCAAGCTATTTCTTCCTGTGATTTTCCATCGAACAATTAAATCAGGTTTCAGGAAAACTCTCCTTTGTTTTATTTCTCTCTAAGCAGAAAGAAAGCTAGGAAGATGTATGTTTTGTTTCCAGGTGTGTTAAAAGTCTCTTGGCTGATGATGAGTTAGATCAGTTTTCCTATGCGTGCCTCAGTTTTGATATTTTTGTAATATATTAAAGATCTTGAACACCTGAATAAAGTTATTTGAGGCCTTCAGATAGAGTTTACCAACTCTGTCTTAGAATGATTAGAATAGTATGGGAGCTTCGCCTGTTACTGCTGCCATTGTACTGAATATGTGAGCCCCTAAGAAAATTCATTATTAAGATCAGGAGCAGTTAAAAAACAGAAAGTGAATAAGGAGGTAATAAGGTCTCAAATTCTTTCCAGCAAGAGCTACAGGGAATATATGTCTTACTCTGTAATTACTGTTTCTTTATGTCTAATTGCAATATTTTACTTAGAATTTTAATTTTTTCATCCTGTGCATTAGTAATAGCTAGATAAATATTTATCTGGTAAAATGTTAAAATTTGCATAGAAAATAGAGTATAGAATATGAAAAATTATAAAAAATTATGTATATATAGATATGAGCAGCATTTTTATAAGTCTCATTTCTTCTTTCATAATTCCTTGTGCAATAATATTACCTATGTGATTTTTTTGAAATTTTTAGCCAAATTTCCCGAAGCCCCTGAATTAATTTCTTCCTTTCTCTTGGAGAATACTTAATAAATTTAAGTTGTCGTGAATGTAGACTTAAAATCCTCAGCCTAAGTAAGACAGAAAATGTGAGCTCTAAAGTGAACATGTGCTGTGGTACTTTTTCCACGCAGCCATGCCAGCATCCCTGAAGCCCAGTTTTACCACACAACTCTGAAACCCTTACAGTATTGAGTGTTGATGGGCAGACTGCTAATGGTGCTGGGTGATGTAGTGGTCGCAGAGACTCAGAAAAGTTTGCTTGAAGTAAATTGAAACCCCATGTGTTTTATTTTTGCTTGGGGTCAAATCAATATTGGAACTATTGTCTGTATAAGCTGACTGCAATTCTCTTCTTCCAGAAGGTAAAATAATCATATACGATAAATTCAGGAAATACTGTTTGAAACCACTGTGAAGTATAAGCCGGGTCAGGTTCATTATAATTAACTAAGCATTTTCATTACTTGTAACTACGCTGGTTCTCAGGGTATGAGATTAATGTGTACACTGTTCTAACTGTTTTGCCCAGATTTTAAACAGCTATTTTTATTGTGTCTGCATAAAATGATTGTGTGATTTATATCAGAGGCTCACGCAGTTCTTTCCTTTGCCTTCAGCTGTTTGCTGATTCTTATCTCTCGGTGCCCCTTGAATTCAGAAAAATGTTCCTGGGGAGTGGAGGAATAGAAACATGAAATATTTTTTGATGGAAGGCTGGGAGAAAATAGAAGAGAATACAATGACTAGGAACCACTGGGAGTACAGAAGGATGTAACTGATGTTTGAGGCTGAATGAAGAGGAAGAAAGGCATACAAAATGAGAGAAAAAAATCTCTACCCAGAGATAGGAAGGAGAAACATAGGGTTTTTTTCTTGGGTTTTTTTCCTTAAATTAAAAATAATGGGGAAGGCCATGAAAAGCTTTCTTCAAATTATATTATTTTTTATTGTACTAATCCCCATATATGAAACTGGGATATTGCTGGGGGTTTTTCACAAAATGAGCAAAAGTGGGTGCTTTGTTAACATGTGGCCACACTTTACATAAAGAATACTCACAAGTAACATGGAGAATGAGCAGCAGCAATCTTTTGAAAGAATGCAAATATTTTTTCTCTATATCTTCCATTCAAACTGTAAAAAAATTAAATTCAGAAGACTGGAGTACAGTTCTTTGGCAAGTTAATTGTATTTTAGATGCTTTTATAATGAGCCTTTAAGAGCCGTATTAGCCCACATGTACCTCAGAATATTATGAGAAGAAAATTTTTGTTCTTAACAACCTGACAATACTTAATTTGTATTTTTCTTTAAATGGCCTTTGCTCATAATTTTGAGGTCAGCTTTTACAGGTTCTTGATGTGATAAGTAAATGCCTTTCAAAGGAACACATAAAATGGGAGAAGTAAAAGCTGATTTAAATCCTTGTTAGTTTAATATAAAATTTCAATTTAACCTCCTAGATCAGCATGAACTCTGTTCATTTCTGTGGAACTGATTTTCTTGTCCTGCTAAATGACTTACTTGCATAGCGGCCTTTTGCCTTTTAGGCTTACAGTCCAAGCTGAATGTCCAATGCACTTGGAAGACTTCCCCATGGATGCTCACTCATGCCCACTGAAATTTGGCAGCTGTAAGTACGTAATGTGAAGTACAGCCTTTGATTAGTGAATAGCTAACATTTGTCAGCATAATTTCATTTCAGTAAATTGTTACATGAGAAATATAAACCACAAGATGGGACTTTTAAAAAAATATTGTAACCGGACACATCAAAATCTCTTTTCTCTATTCAGTGTTGTGTCTTCTAGTGTATTTTAAAGGTTTCATGACTCCAGTTAACAATAAACACCCTGCACCTGATCAACACTGCACTGGTCTACTTTGACTGCAGTGTGCAAACCATACCGATGAGCACAGACCTGGATGCCTGTGTAGTACTGACAAAGAACAGATCAAAGACTTCAATGAGTGGGTTTTCTCATTTATCACAACAACTTAGTTTCTCTTTATTTTTAATTATATTTTTTACATCTTAGTCAATGAAGGCAGTAACGAATGGCTTTATGTGATAAAAAATTTCATTCCTTAGTGCCATCTGCATGTTATAGATAGGTCGAGTTTGACCTCACTAGTATTACTTTAACAGCAGTATTATTTACCTTTCTTAGATTACAGCCATTCTTCTTCATTACATATATATATATTTCCTGGATTTTTTACACTAAAAGTTTTCTTTTTTTTCATTTGGCTGCAGCCTGCATTCTCTGCTGGGCCCAGGAAAGGAAATGGGGTCTTTTTGAGGAAACAAGTTAAAACCTATGAGTTCTGGCTGATTTTACAATAATTGTAGCAACCACAGAATACAAAGCAGGGGATATGCTGCCACTAAGGACATCATTACCAGATGATGCTTGTCATAGCACTGTGCATTCTCTCCATTCTGCTCAAATATCCCTTTTCCTTGGTGTTTGCAGCAAATTAAACCAAGCCTGCGCTTCTGATGATGTTTCCACACTTGAGGGGAATCTTAGCTATGGAGATAAAAGATCATTGGAATGAATACTATGTGAATTATGGAGCCTTTTCTTGCCCCCTCAGTATTATATTTGTAATACATAATGCAGCCTGAATAAATAACACCAGAGATGTTAGCCAAAATCGGCTACTGACTGATAATATCCTCATATATGTGCCCAGCAAGGCACGTTTGATTTATAAGGTGTTGCAGGAAAAAAAGACTCATATGTAGCCTCAAAACAACTTGAAAACTCCTGTAATAATGAAACTCATACTCTGGCAAAAAGGCTACTTTCTTCATGTGCATTTTTTGATTGGAAACCCTTATGACTAGGTATATCAGACTTTGTGTGAACCACTTCCTTTTTTGTCTTTTTTTTTTTGGTCTTGATTGTTTGCTTTTCATACCAGCTAGTTCTTTATTCCCTGCCTATGATTTTCTAATAACCAGAGGAATTCTAAATGTGAGCAATGTGATTTAAAAAAAAAAAGTCTTTTATTTCCCTCAAAGTCACCTGTGCTCCAGCCTGTTGGCACATCCAGGGGACTCTTATTTCTGTTCATTTTGAATGGCTTCACACACATTTTATTTCTTTACCTAGGACTCATTTCTAGACAACTGTGCATTTTTCAGCTTTTATTCTGGGATAGAATCTGAATGATGAATAGTGGTGAAAATAAGCAGGAATCCTGAGGATCTTGGTTTAACTAAGGCGAGTTTGCCAGTGGTGTATATTTGTCACAGCTCTTCATACACTGCTAATCTTACATTGCTAGGAGGATCATGAGCATGTATGATTGTCTCTTTTTATACATAAGAGAAAAGCCAAACTGAATGTATGGGAGAAGCTGTAGCTTAATAGATTGCTTTTCTTTATTCTTTTCAAAAAGTCTAGCTGACAGTGAAGAGAATGGGGGAAAATCAACAATTTGCCATACTGCTGGTTTGCATTAAAGCAGAGATATTTTTGTGGAAAGCTGGAAGGATAGATGGGAAGTGTTAAAAATCTCTACTTGCTACCCACCTGCTAGATTTTGTTAGTCATGCAATTTATGGCTAGTTATGTGAAGAAGCTACTTTCTGAGCCTCTAGAGACTTCTCAAGTGAAAATGTTTGCAGACCAACAGTAATGATGCTTTTACTTTTTAATTGCACTGCAATTATGGTGTAAGATTTAAAATGTACTTGTCTCAGTCAATCAAAATGAACACACAACTTCTTCCATCACTGGTTTACCCTTTTCCTTTCATACTCCATTTGTTAACAGGATATTAGGCTGGAAAAACTTTCAGGACATACTCATTAATTTTCTTACTTACTGGAGAGGCATTAATGCTTTTTAAAATACAGTGTTGATTTTCTTTCATACTAGTTTACCTTGCCAGACCCCAGGCTGAGTGTATGTTTGATCATGAATGTACTGAGAGAGCAGCCTGTTTAATGTCAGCGTGTCCCCCAAAACAATGGCAGCTAGTGAGATTTAAGAGGGTAGGCAGAGCAAGGTACCAGAGTGTTGTCACTGCTGGCTTCCCATATTTAAGTCTGAATTTCAACTAATAATAAAATGCTTGTGATACATCCCCAAAGCTGAGAGTGGAGACAATGGAAGGTCAGAACTACACAGCAAAAGTGTTGTGTGTCCTAAATCTTGCAAATTGTCATTCTTTTCATCTGCCTTATCATGAATTATAGGACACATATAATATCTAGTCTCTGACAAGTCTTTTAACAGTGTAGAAGAGATGCTGTTTGTAGTTTAATAAATTGTAGTTAATTAGAACACAAGTGAGTGCCCTGTTCCTGTGCTGCAATAGGCACTCACTTTACAGTAAAGCTATTTTAAACGTTCAAAGATATTTTTTACCATATAATTTTAAATTCTTTGGGGTGAGTTTTATTTGAATAATAAGTAGCTCTTGTAATTCTGTGAGTTTTGATGGAAACTATTTAATTTGAATTGCTGATGAAGTATTTTACCTTGTTTCTCACAGATGCATACACGACTTCAGAAGTTACATACATTTGGACTTACAATGCTTCAGATTCAGTGCAAGTGGCACCAGATGGCTCAAGACTGAATCAGTATGATCTTTTAGGCCAAACAATTGGAAAAGAGACAGTTAAGTCAAGTACAGGTTAGTAAATGATGTTTTGAAGAAAAAGGCAGTTACTGGCTGTGAAGACTATATTTCAGGTGGTGTTAAAAGCTACTGAAAAAGAATGTTGCAAAATATGATCTATTAGGCATGTACTGTACAAGTCATAGTCAATGTACTGTACAAGTAACACAAAACAGCACTTTATAATTCTTTCAAATTATAATTAACTGGTGATAGCAGAGGTGAACTTGTCCTCAGTAACTGTTTTTTTAAATGCTATCTGGAGCTCCATGATGAATCCTAATATTTGTAACCCAGGGTTGGGCTATTTGTTAAATTTCATATTGTAAATGACATAGATTTTGTCTAAAGCAGACAGATTTCAACCATGTTTCCCTTCCATCATGTTTTTGACATTAAACACTGGAGTATTCTACTAGACTCTAGACTGTTCGCCAGGACTGCTTTCTGACTGTGATTAAGCTCTCAGAGAGCTGTTGTGTGAACACAGAGAGTTGCTTATGAGCAGAAGCCTTCAGGGCTGGAGTTCTTCTCAGTGCATACAAGAGTTCCTGGAAGTTCCTTAACACTCACCTTTCATGGAACGCAGTGGGAATAAGATATAGCTGTACTCAAAATCTTTCTTATTTTCTGTAGGATGCTTCCTATTACAAAATACCTGTGGTACAATATAAGCCTAGAACATTTGTTTCACATAAATGTAGCAAACTTCCTCTTATCAAAAAAATGGACATTCTTAAGATGATAAGCTTTTGTTTCATTGTATTTTGTTTGTTTGTGGCACCTAGGTGAATATACAGTAATGACGGCTCATTTTCACTTGAAGAGAAAAATTGGTTATTTTGTCATTCAGACTTACCTCCCCTGCATCATGACTGTCATTCTCTCTCAAGTGTCGTTCTGGCTGAACAGAGAATCTGTACCTGCCAGGACAGTCTTTGGTGAGTATACTGAGTAGCACTGGCTCTGTTTGCAGCAGCTGAAGATGCTAGGAGATACATCTGGAGTAAAGGACTTTTTCATTCAATTTAAAGTGTTTGTAGAATGTGATACGATTTCTAGTCCAAACAGCTTTCAACTGCCGTTTACACATCTCCTGAGAATCTCAAAGATTTTGGAAATTAGTACATACAAGCAAACTGTCCTCATATATCCTTGACTTTTTTAAGAGGAAAAAAATTCACAGAATAGAAAAAGATGATAACGTTTCTATTTTAAAAGTAAATTTAGTAAACTTAGATGATTTTGTGAAATATCTTACTTACCTTGATATTATCCAAGTATTCTTGTACTTGGTAGATGAGCAAATTTCTAAATTTATTTGTAAATTAGGCAAATTAAATTTGAATTTGTTGAATTATTTGTGATAAACTTTTGAAGCTGCAGTTCTTTTAAAGAAACCCTATTCTGGGGTTTTGGGCAACAATTTTTCATTAATTCAAATTGGAGATTACTATGAGGCAGCAAATAGCTTCAGCAGAGCAATAGAATGGTGTTTCTCTTACAGTAAGGTTTTGCTCTCTATTTAAGCAAATCAACAAATATCTTTCTTATTTTCAAAAGAAAGTTCATTTAGTTTGCTTGCTTTTAAAGAAAAAGAGATCAGCACAATAGAATTAAAGTCTGTGTGGAATCAGCCATCAGAAATGCTGCATAAAATTGTGTGATTTGTCATCAGTAAATGCCATGTACTCTTCAAAAAATAGGCCAAACTCAAATGAATATTAAATATGATGCACAACAAAGCATTTACTGTCGCTTCTGGTGGAGAAAATGCCACACAAAGCATTGTGAAAATTGCAGGTTTGAATATGAGCCTTATTGAAGTCAGATGAAATAGGTCAGTGGTTTCAGTGGGACCAGAATTCTACCATGGTTTTCCAGGCAGCTATCAGGAAGATTTTTTTTGTCTTTCTCCAAAATCTTCTGTGAATTTATCCATTTTTGCTTATGAAAATGTACATTCCTGTTTTACAGCCTTGCAAGTACACTGTCAAATCCTTCTATATCTGTGTCTTTGCCCTTTTCTGTACCCGCTCCAGTACATTTAGGACAGTGCGACTGGTTTCTCCAAAAAAAGTCTCACATCTGCTTAACAAGGCCCTGGGATAATTTTCCTGAAATATGTCCCTTCCTGCACACCTCTTTCATGTTCTTGATTTATTTTTTGTTTTTTTTTTTTTTTTTTTTTTTTTAAAAAGGANAGTAGTATCTTCATGGCAGCCTGCTGCTTTGCTCTCCTGGGGTTTAGTATAATGCGGATAATGAAGTGTCCTGCTTCAGCATGTCTTGAGGGAAGTGTGTAGGAGGGCCACAAGAACAGAATCACACTACTCAGTGGCATGAAACCTGAAACCTGTTTACTGAGAATGATGGGTTTATTGCAGACATAGAAGTTTTATGTGTCGCACGTGGACACGAAGGAACACACAGAGCCAGTATCAGGTGAAAGAGAGAATGAGCAAAGAGCTCCCGGGCCAAAGGGCCCACTTCTTTATTTTATACACTTTTAGAAAACCCCATGGATTGGAGAGGGAAATTAGCACCCCTCAACCACATAGGTCAAAGGAGAAATCCATCAAATTTCTCCGCCTTAGGAGAAAGAATGAAAACATTTCAGGCCGTTAGCATAACGTGGCTTATGTTTACAGAAAGTGCATGAGAATTCTATTTACAGAATTAAAAACATTGAAGAACTGTGAAAAGCAAGGCAACATTTATGCTAGTATTTTATTCCTGCCACACAGACACGCACCCTGTGTGCCTCTCAGGGCTCTGTCCCCTGCAGGCCAGCTTAGCCTGGCACTCTGAACCCAGGGAAACAAGACACATCCAGGCTCTGCCTGATGGAGAAGCCTTAGCCCCAGCATGCAGTATTTACTCCTCAGGCTCAGCCTTTTTCATCGGGTTGGGCTGGATGTTCCCTGAGGAGCTATTTCTTAACGTTCTTTTACACTCTAGATGCGATTGTCAGCATAAGCTGCGAGTGGGCTCTCTAAATACACAGCCTCAGGTGGATCTCCCAGTCCTTCTCCATACCTACTGGCAGTAGTTGTCACTGGGATTTCTGCTACCCTCTGGTCTCTTGCCTGAATGTGTTACAAAAATGTGCAGTTAGCCAGAGTTTCATAACAAAGTTCATCTATCGCTCTTTGCTGGTTTTTGGCTGTACTGAATTATTCTTGTCAGTCAGAGCTGAGCAAGTACACTCAAGGTTTCATCTGGGTGATACTTTGGGGTAGACTCCATCCAGTGACACAAGAAGCCCGTACTACAGTTAAGTTAATAAAACAACCTACATTCAGCTGGGAATATAAGAATTGTAGGGGGTATTCCTTTACACTCTTATTGATCATAATGCTTAATTTCTAGTTTTTATATGGAGTAGTCACTTGCTAGATACACATCTTTGCATTGTATATTAAATATATCAATACTAAAATATAATTAAACAGAAGTTATTGGTTTTGACAAAGTGTTTTTGAAAATCAATGAGAAATTTATTCCAATGACCTTCTTGAGAGCTAAGGACTAACTACTGGAATACTGTTCCTTTCACTGAAACATAACTTACAGTTATTCAAAGCACCACTTAGCATGTTTTATTTCAAGGGTGAAAGAAGTTACTTTTCCCTTTCTATTCTCTTGCAATGTAGTTTCAAGTTCTAGGTTAACATTAAGGGATTGGTATAATGAGGCTTATTTTATAGCTGAGCTTTTTAATCACTTTTCTTTATGGCATCTATTTGATATTGTTGACCTACTCTATCCCAAATGAATTCTGGCCTAATGCTATATTGCTTCAACTTTGCTTTAAATTATTGGAAGAAGAAAGTTTTGTCATCGTTGATTAAATAAGTCTTGAATGTGTTTTCTCTAGCAGATAAATCTGATTGCATTCTTAATGAAAGAGAATAAGCCTGGTTCATAATGCCTTCATTTAGTGCAAGATTACAATCTGTTTCATCTGGTAATGTGTTTATTGTTATGCATTTAGTGTCAACAATATTGGCAAAACTAATCTTGTACAGCTTATTGGATTCTTGCTTCATTTTTAATTGGTCATAGCGTTTGGAAGCATCACATGTGTTTGAATAGCAGCATTAGATGCAGGTGACAGAAAATCAGAAATTAGTTTTCTTAGTGCTACAGTTATCTGTGTTTCAACTCACATGGAGTGTCAATGAAAATGATAGAATAAATGAAGTTGGGTATATATTCTTTGTGAAGCAAACCAGGAAAGAACAAAAATTAATCTTATTATTTAGTATATTGTCCAAGATGCAGAATTTTAAATTCACGTAGCTATGTTCTTTTGTCAGTTCACTGTGATAATTTTGTTGTTGCTCTGCGTTCCTGTTTTATTTTTTTCATCTGTTTTCACTGGTTCTTGATGTGTGTCCTTTCCATGGGGTGCAGTGCTTCAGGAACAGACTGCTCCAGCATGGCCCCCTGTGGAGCTGCAGGTCCTGCCAGAAGCCTGCTCCAGCACAAGTTTTCCATAATGTCAAAGCCTCCTTCAGGCATTCACCTGTTCTTTCATGGGGTCCTCTGTGGGATGGAGGTTGATCTCTGCTCCACCATGGACCTCTCCGTGAGCTGCAGGGGCACAGCTGCTTCACCATGGTTTTTACCACAGACTGCAGGGGGATCTCTCCTCTGGTGCCTGGAGCACCTCCTCCCTTTCCTTCTGCACTGACCTGGGGGTCTGCAGAGTTGTTTCTGTCACATATTCTCACTTGTCTTCTCTGGCTGCAGTTGCTTCTGCTCAATATTGTTTTTTCTTCATCCTAAATATGCCATCCCAGGGGCACTGCCAGTGTTGCTGTTGGCCTCGGCCTTGGCCAGCAGTGGTGGGTCCCTCTTGGAGCTGTCTGGTGTTGGATCTCTCAGATATGGGGGAAACTCCTGGCAGCTTCTTACAGAAGCCACTGCTGTAGCCCCCCACTACCAAAACCTTGCCATGCAAACCGAAAACAACTTTATAATTGTGACACTACAGAAAGAGGAAAAGTTCAGATTTGTTCTCTGGTTATTTTTACAAGGGAACTGAGTAATAGAGACCCATCCTTTTGAACAATTCCATATATACAAAGTACCTGTTTTTCCCATTTCATTGAAAAAAATATCAACTGCTTTTATTCTTCTCTCCTTTCACCTGCTGCAGATTATCTTTTGTGCCTTTAGAGATATCCTACCACTCGCACATTTCTGTTTATTATTTCTTAATTGGGAATTTCTGCTAAATGTAGATAAAATAATACAGTGATGGGCAGTGGGCAGTGGAAAACTAGCCCTGAGTAAGAGACTGAACTGGCTGCAGACAAACTAATGTCCTCTCATCTCAGTGATGTGTGAAGACACTACCTCATATTGCAGTGGTGGCATAATTGCACACAACTTTTACTCGAGCTGGGGTAAATAGAACTTGCCATTCGGCTTTGGGAATAAGCTTATCTGTTGCTCAATGGGAAACTGTGTTCCATTCCTCAGTATTGATACAGTGAAGCAGCATGGTACCAACTTCACCATATGGATATGTAGCTTACCCGACTGATTGAATTCAGCTTTTCTAGAAATAGATTACGTTATAGTTCTTGCCTCCCGAGCTATTTAAAAAGGATGGTTTGTTGTTCTTTTAGTAAAAAGGGTAGACAGAGTGCTTGAGCTATTTTCTGTAATCTTTCTCTCAATGGTTGTTCAGACTTACCTCCTGGTGTTCGAGCAAAACCATGGTACACTCCTTTTGTATTGCATTTTCTAGTAACACATACACATTGAGTAAATAAAAGCAAACAACATAGTGTGTAGCCAAATGTTATGGTACAATACTTCAATATCATACTGCATCCAGAATTTTTAAGCTTTTGTTTAGAGCTCTAACCATTTGCTCTTGGAGTGATAAAATGAAGTAGTAATCTATATCTCTGAAATGGTCAACAATCTTTTCTTTCTGCTGTTATTTGTATTTTTGAATCTATTTGGGTTTTGGACCAGGTTGGGATATCTAATTACCAAAACACATTTGCACTTGCTGTTAAAAATATAGAAACATGAAATTAACTTCCTAAAAAAAAAAAAAAAAGTAATTTATCAATCCTTTTGTTATATGTTCTTCTACCATTATGTGTAACTTTGCAAACTTCTGTGATAAAAGGATAAAATAGTGGGAGAAGTAGCCTGAAATTACAAGAAATGGAGCACATTTTAAAAATTTTGTTCAAATTATTTGTAAAGCTGCAAATGTCCTTTCATAACTCGTTAATTATACCTTTCACTTTCAAAGAAGGTGTCCATGTTCTAGCACAAAAAGGCTAGGATATGTTTAGTTGACTAAAGTCTCTTCAGATTAGAAAAATTAGCCAAGATACAAGAGGTGAAATTAGGGTCCGAAATTTGTCCCTGTCAAGGAGTAGCTTGACTTTTGCACAAAAATGTGGGCATAAATTAGTCATCGTGACAGATTTTAACTTTAATATATATGTGCTAGCTCCTCCAATTTCCACCGTAAGCTTTTCGTTAGACATTTCTAGTTTTTCAGGTTCTCTCTTCCACTGTTATAAGCATAACAGAGCTGGTGTTTTCCAGAGACGTAAGTTTAGTGCCAGTGAAAAGTGTTGAATTTGCAGCTCTGGAGATGGATTTTCTCTCTCCAGTAAGTAAATGCTGTTTCAAAAGCAGCACCACAAAAAAAAAAAAAAATCCAAGGCAATCAAATAGCTCTAGTCTTGGCTTGAATTGATAAACCTGTAGTGATAAAAGACATTTAGCTTTATAGCCATGCACTGCTGAGAACAAACCTTGTAAAGATGTTTACTGTCAAGTAAAAAATGCTTGGAGAAAGGAAATGTCAGTGGTTTATTTTTTGGATTTTTTTTAAAGACAAACTGATGACTGCTCATGGTCCCTTACAAAATAATACCTGACCCTTTCTTCTGGCATCAATTCAGTTGCCATATCTGCTGGGTGCTGGGCTATAGAAGATAGTTCTTGACCTGTATGTAAACTGTGTTTTTTTTCTACAAGTGAGATATCATGCAGTCTTTACATTGCCTTTTAAATATTTTTTTGACTACTTCATTATAGGGGTTACAATCTACTCACTGTTTTCTATACCAATTTTAGTTCACTAGCGTTATGAATTAGATAAGCAATGAGGAATGGTTTCGATCTGGTCAGTGTATGGGTTTTGTGGGGTTTTGAGTTGAATCTTTGTGAAATAAATGAGTTTTGTTTTACAAGTTGGCCATGTTCTTCCACATTAATAACTTTTCAGTCCTCTCAGGTTTAGCACTGGCAAGGAGGCAGGTTATTTCCATTCAGTCCTTTTTCATAAAGAAGACTTGATAACACTGATTTTTCAAATTAACTATAATGTGCAAAATCATCTATCTTTTCTCTGAAGAATAATAGCAATGTAAAAGGACTAGAGAATCCTAAACTGACAGGTATTACAGATTAAATTTTCTGTCCAATTTTTCCCATTCAGTTCAGGTCAAATGACTGTGGTAGCTTGAACATCACAGAATTTATAGAGTGAAGGAATAAATGAAAGCGTGTTGCCGGTGATCTGACAGCATGCTGCTTGATTAGCATTTGGGTCACAAAGTGGTGTAACTTGCCGAACTTTTTAGAGCAATTGTCAAGTGGTAGCAAGATGCAAGATATAAATTCACAATGTTTTAACTGATACTAGGAAAGGACAGCAGTAAATCTTAAATCAGATTTCTGAAGAAGTAAATGGAGTTTCCAGAAGATTAATTAATTCTATAAAGTGGGACTTAAACAGAGCAGTACCTTAGCAACTGTATATATTTACATGTGGATAAGGTCACCTTATGTCTGAGAAACGTTCACTTTACTGATACTTCTGTATAATTATAATGATTTATCTGCAGCTCAGGACCAGTGTTAAAATTTACATGTGATAATTTTAAATGTAACATAGGCTGTCTTTTCTCTGAGGTGCTGAAAATAATTAAGCCATGTGTTGTGTAAGTGTTAGGAGAGACAAAGTTCTTTACAAAACATATTTTTTCTACACATTTTCATCCGGTACAGTTGATAGCTGCTTCCTTTTCATTGTCGGCTAGTAGATTCCAACAGTGTCATGGCTGATTCCAGGCCAAATCCACTTCTTCAGTTTATGGAGGCTAAAAATCAGAAATTAGAGATTTATGTTTGCTAAGGTGTCTCGATACTGTGTGACTCAGCAGGATGCTTCCGTGCCTTGTTCTCCCTGCTGCACAGACCTTTGAAAGCACTGAGGCTGAGTCCACTCAGCTTTGCTTTGTTGCCCTTTGTAGCACCTTCAGAGATGGAGATTCTTTACTGGAGGGATGAAAATTTGTGAAGCCTGAGGAGGTCTCAGTAGATGTAATTGCTGCCTCTCTTCCCTTTCACGCAGTGGTTAAAATTGCTTCTTCTCTTGTAGCAGAAGGAAAATCAGAGCTATGTCGATCCTGCAGAACCCAGATGACAGATTTCTGACAGCAGAAGGTCTGGCTTAGGGAAAGTGACTTTACTTTCTCTTGGGAAGCCTCCTACAACAATTTTATGAGTGTGTATTTGTTGAAGCTGTGATGTGCTGTTACTAATATTTCTGCCATGGCATCTCCTTTGCCTGTCATAGTGAAGTGTAGGTTTGCTGATCTGTGCTAAGTATATCACTTTGTGTCACTTTTAATTCTGGAGACGTACTTAATGCTGTGCCACAAAGGGAATAGTTTAGTTTGTCTAAGTGTGATTCAGCCTGAGGTGGGAGAACTGATTTACTTAAGGAGTGGAGACTGTGTTTATGGCTGTGGGTTTCTGCTTGCTAAATCTGATTCAGAAGAATATTCTTCTCTTCCTTTCCTCCCATTTATCTTCTTTCCTGATTCTTTTGGGAGGGAGTTTTTTTTTTTTTACTGGGTCCTCATTATGTAAAAAGTACTGCAAAGTTCTTTTAATGAACAGTTTTCCTAGACCACCAACTCTTGTTTTCTGACACATAATACAGTTGTAATAATCTGTCATTTCAAATCAGTGCCGTTCTAGAAAACAATCCATGTTACCTGAATGAAAACTTACCCTGTTTATGTCTTCAACTATGTCACTGAATGGTTAGTAAGACAGCTACTTTAAAAAAAAAAAAGATTCTCATAACAAAAGTGTATTTGTGTGGTAATTTCAGTAAATATGGGTGCCAGACCTGCAGCCATTGCAGAGAAGCCAGCTACCAAACATTAACATATTAATCCTTATTACTCTAATGTTTCTAAATATCATGAATCCATTAAGAATTGTTAATTTTGTTCCTTACCTGCCTTGACAGGTTAAAAAAAAATTCTGTAAGTAAGATCATCAGCTCATTAAAAAAGGGAAGTTTAGACAAGAAATTGAACTGAAATTACTTCAAAGGAAAATCCAGATATAAACTTTAATATAATTGTAGCAATGTTTGTCACCAACTTAGATAAAAAAAATGAATTGTGTTTCAAAAACATACCATTATATTTTTTGCTAACATTCAAAATTCAAGTGAAATTGTTGATGTTCTGTTTTTGTGTCCCCTTGCAGGAGTAACAACTGTGTTGACAATGACAACACTAAGCATCAGTGCTCGAAATTCTCTCCCCAAAGTAGCATATGCAACAGCTATGGATTGGTTTATTGCTGTTTGTTATGCATTTGTATTCTCTGCATTAATTGAATTTGCAACTGTAAATTATTTCACAAAACGCGGATGGGCCTGGGATGGAAAAAGTGTAGTGAATGATAAGGTAAGTCCTAAGGAAATAGTCCTATTTCTAGTCAATTACCTAAACTAGCTGTAATATATTGTTTTGATATTTTGCTATATATATATATATTAAAAAAAGATGCTTTAAATCAAAACAGTGTGGATGTATTTTCTGTCCTGAACAGAAATATATCTGCCTTTATGTAGCTAATCTCATTTGGTCTCACTAATCCAGATTTAGTTATCAAGAAGATGTTTTTTTTTTTTATTTCGCAACTGTCTTGTGACTCCTCAGATTGAACTGTTTATCTGGTTATTAACAAAATTTAATCCAGATTATATCGGTTGATCACTTTTAAAATTTTTTAATTAAAATGAGTTGGAAATAAGAAAAAAATTCAGAAAAATATAATGTATATTAATTTTCATGGTACGTAAGGTTTAGGAAAACAAATTAATGTCCGTATATGTAAGGACTATGAATGACAAAATCTACAGCTTCTGAACATTTCCAGTATTCTGAAACCTATCCCTAATGATAGCTAAACATTAATTTTAAAATTACTTCTGATAGCAAATGTACAAAATTTTTCACCTGTGATGTATTGATGCTTTGAGTACACAGAAACACAGTCATGCCTTAATTTTCTGGTCTTTGTAGTGGTGTAGCCATGATAGCATGAAGAAGTTTTAACCTGATAGAATTACTCACTTCATGAACAGAATGAGCTGGAGATACACCTAAATTTGTGTATTTGCAGTTTAGAATTGGAATAACGCCGAAAAAAATATTAAAGCTCACTCGTTTTGACTGACTTAATATATTATATCATTTTGTCCTACCCCAGTCCTTGATTTTACCAATGAAAACAGATCTCTCCTGACAAATATATAGATTTCTGGGATTCTTCTTAAAATAGGGTAGAATTTTATTTTCTTCCTAAATGATTATAGTAAATGTGAAGCAGGTTTCATTAACTGATTTCTCATCATTTTGAATGCATAAAGAAGCAAAATGTTCAGTTAATAGTAAAGGAGAATTAGAGGAAATGTATATTCTTCATAATTCCCTGTTACTTCTGGAAGGGCATGAACTATTCATAACTTCAACTTGTTGCCTCCTGCTAGGGGTAGATACCAAATCACTGCAAGTTTATCATCATGTCATGAGTGAAGCTCTTCTGACTGGCACATTGCCCTGGCATTGTAATAATGTAGGGAGCCCTTATAAACTCTCTGATCATCCTTTGGTTACTCCTTTAAAGTTGTACAAGAGTTTTGTCTCATGATCTTAGGAGTGGTAACTGTTTAACAGCTAGGCAGTATTCCTTCCCTAGGAGTGACAGGATTATCCATTACATTCTAAGATTTACATACCATTCACGTGTCCAAGTCTCTACTTTCTTCAAACTGACTTAACAAAAAGCTAAGCTTTTAACATAGTCATAATTTCTCCTACAAAAATATGGTTCAGCTTTATTATGCAGGTCTCATTAATGGTATTACAGATACCTTTTAAAAACACTAATTGTGTCTGGAAAGAAGGACTTATAGATGAATTAAAGTGTTCCTTTCATAATTTGACTTGGTAATGTGCTCTTTTTTTGCTGATTGCATCTGTACACCTAAAGCCAGGCTTACTCTTCACCAATTAAAATGAAATATGTTTCCTCAGTGACGATCGCCTGTATTCACATTATATGCAAATTCTTGTCTTAAGTGCTGTTGACATGGAATTTGTCTCACAGGAAAGCAGGTGCAGGAACAAGCTACATATTTGATCAACTGTTTTTCACACTCCAGTCAGTAAGGAGCAATGCTGAATTCCCAATTGATTCCCAGATTCTCTTTTTATGTGACACCATCTCCTAAGACAAGGTATTTTGGGCATGACATCTAACCATGAAGATCTTATCAAGGTTTTTAGATGGCCCAGATAAATATCACATTGGATGTAATTTAAAACCAAAATTGCAAATGGAGTAGATGCCTCCCAGTGGAAGTAAAAAATTGAAATGCACATGTATGAGAAATGTCACAAGAATTCTCTTACTTGTGTCACTACTTTAGATTAAAAATCAAAACAAACCAATACAACAGCTGATGATTTCTTAGATGATCCAAAAGTTAACTATTTTGTCATCTGCTTAATTCTGTATTTTTTGGAAGCAACTGACTAAATCTAATATTTATTTGCTTGTCTCTAAATTATATACATATATTTTAAATTACATTATATGATTGTACTATATTTTATATATAAATGATATATTTATATATATTTAATATATATATATGTTGCTTCCTGAGAAACTGCCTTCCATTCTTTCCTGTAGGTTATTAGAAATTCCTTAGTGTGAGATTGCTGCAAAGCGCTGGATCAATTTATAGCATTATAGTCTTACTGCAGAGCTAGTCTGTGAACCTGTGTAGGAGTCTAAAACCCCAAGCCTGTATTCATTACGTAACAACCCTGTGTCCATGTGTACACATGGACTCTCCGTTTAATTGCCCCGGTTAAACTTTAGCCCTTTGAGAGCATACACAATCCCATAACAACACAGAATTGGTGAAGTTGGAATTGATCTCTGGAGATCATCAAATTTATCTCGCCTAGTGCAAGGAGGGTCAGCTAGGGATAGGTGCTCAGGGTCATTGTTGAGATAGTTTTTTAGTATGTTTGAAGATGAAGATTCCACAGCCTCTCTACATAACTTGTGCCAGTGCTAGGTCGTGGGCACAGTAAAATTTGAAAGGTTTTTTTATTTAAGTGGAATATTCAGTATTTCATTTTGTGCTCATTGCCTCTTGTCCTTCCACTGGATTTCACTGGGAAAAATCTAATGTTCTTTATTCTCTCCTATCAGATATTTATATACATTGATAAGGTTCCCCCTGAGCCTTCTCTTTTCCAAGCTGAACAGCCCCAGCTCTCTCAGCCTTTTATATTTCAGATGCTTCAGGCTTTTAATAATCTCTGTGGTCCTTCAGTAGACTAGTTCCATTATGTCCATGTCTCTCTCGAACTGGGAAGCACAGAACTGGATCCAGCACTCCAGATGTACCTCACCAGAGCTGAGTTGAGTGGAATGATCACTTCCCTTGGTTGGCTGGGAGCACTCTCTGTAATGCAGCCCAGGAGGCTGTTGGCCTTTGTTTCTGTGAGGGCTCATTGCTGGCTTGTGTTCAACTTGGTGTCCACCCGGACCCCCAGGCTTTTTCTACAAAGCTGCTTTCCAGCCCATTAGCCTCAACCTGCACTGGTGCATAGCTTATTCCTCCCCAGGTGCAAGACTTAAATTGCCTTTTTCTGAGCATCATGAAAGTATTTTAATTCCAACCCACTCTTCTTCTGGGGTTTTTTAGGTTCTTATTCCTGTTTTCATCATTGTTATGCATTTTTTAAAACAATAATTTATGAAAACCAGTAATAGTTCTACAGCTCATCTCAGCTCCGTTCTACAACTATCAGTCTGGAGTCCTTCTTTCATTTAATCGCAATCTCTTCCTGACCTCTCTGTATGTGTGTCTATGTATATATATGTATAAATACATTTCTCCAGAGTCTCTAAAAAATGTATACCCTTAACTGAAATTCATTTATTTATTAGTGGCATGTTATGACATGTCCAAATAATAGTGATGCTAGTTTTATGTGAGAAAGGTGGCCTAGTTTTAATTTTACTACAATGATGGGTAATCTTCACAGAAAACACTGTAAAGACTTTGCAGTTCTCTTGTAAGGAGACAGATGCAAAGCCACTACAGAAAGAGCAACTCTTCCAGTTATGCTTACAATCACAGTAACAGAGACTTCTTCACATAACTTCAGTAGGGCATTTGATGGTGCAAGAGCAATCTATGTCACCTCAACCTTCTTTTTGTATAGACTGGAAATGTCTTTCTTTATATCTGAATTTTTCAGTATGGTATTTATTTTAACATGCTAACTTGTTTCTTTTACTTTTGAAATTATGTTTTATTAAGTCTATTCTGGCAAATACACATGAAATATTTAACTTCCTGCTGTCTCCCAATAGAAAAAAGAAAAAGCATCTGTCATTAAGAAAAACAATGCCTATGCAGTGGCTGTTGCCAACTATGCTCCAAATATTACCAAGGACTCAGTGCTACCAACCATCTCCAAGAGTGCTACAACTGCAGAACCCAACAAGGCAAAACCAGAAGCGAAGCCACAAGAAGCAAAGAAGACATTCAACAGTGTTAGCAAAATTGACAGAATGTCTAGAATAGTGTTTCCAGTCTTATTTGGTACTTTTAATTTAGTGTATTGGGCTACATATTTAAACAGGGAGCCTGTCTTACTTGGCTTTGCGCCATCAACCTAAAAGCTGACTTGCACTGAGGACTTCAGGCATCATTCTAATCAGATAGGTTGTTCGCTATGTACAGTCCGACTAATAACTGCTAATCTGTGAACCATTATGTACAGTGTGTATATAAATGTCTTGTCTGTGTGTCTCCAAAGGAGGGACACAGTGTTAATTCATGGGTCTGTAAACAGATAGCACCCATGGCAAATACAGCCAGCTCTTTAAAAGTTAAACCCAGGGGACTTCTGTTAAACTAGGATTCAAATATACAGAATTATATTCTCTCCGTACAATGAAATGAAGATGTGATCCTACATAATTATTTAGGAACAGTATTTTTTTATTTTAAAGTTAAAATATTTTTCTATAAAGTAACTAATTCTACTTTAGTGAAAGAAACTGTCATTTAAAAAAGTGATTTTTTTAAAAAGGTGTAATTGTTTCATACAACAGCAGTACCCATGTACATAACAGTGCGGAGGTCATACAGTTCTGCTCTTCACAGACATTCTGGATTCTAGTTAGATTGAAGAGATAGTAAACACTATGATATGGCAAAAGCCACAAGTTTCTTACTTCTGTCCTCTTTGAAGTTTTTAATAAATTAATCTAATTGATTTCAGGGAACAGGGTTAATCAAATTCAATCTCAACCAGCTTCTGCTAGTGAGATACTTGTTCTTTTCACTGTTTTATTTATTTGATATTACTAAGCTGGGTTGTCTGGTTCAGCAAAGCTGGATTTTTTTTTTAAATTTTTATTTTTGATTTTGTTCTGAATTGGATTATTTTGAGGTTTATAAAAGCACTCAGAAATTTTTCAGGGTTAAGTTTATCAGTAATATAATATACTTTTTTTCTTTGGTTAATGTTTTCCTAAAGCCTGCCATTAAAATATTTACCTGTATTTGTCCCAGGAAGCACTGTTTTCAAGGGAAACAAGAACCATGATTTAAGTTCAGGAAATTGTCCATATAATAAAATTTACTGCTGCTTTTGTAAATTGCAACTTTACATTTCACTGACATAACTTTACAACAACTTTGTATACTAGAAATGATTTTGCTAAGATTTGAATGTTATTTTTTTAATAAAAGGTCATGCATCATCAGTAGGCATCAACTGTATTTCATATACACAAATATAACAAAATTGGATCTGCCATTGGCAATTTTATAAGAACATTTAATACTATCAGTAAAATTGTTTTTCATCTGAGCCTTTGCAAAGAATCTTTATGCCCCTAAAGGCCTAGTAAATCATAACATAAATAATAATTGTGTACTGTATTTAGATTTTAGTATACTTGGCCAATCAAAAATATTTTGATTCACACATACATTAGCAGTTATTAGTTGACCTTTAAAAAAGATACACCTTTATGATGATGTCTTCTAGTAGAGACATATGTAGTCGTATAGTGTCATTTATTGCAGTTTTGTACAGTAACTTGAGTATAGTGCATAAAATAGATATGTTCAAAGTTTAAAAAAAGTTGTACAAATATTTCTAAAATCAAATAAAAGAGTATCTTAAGACATGGAAATGTGCTAAAAACAACTAAGAGAAACACCGCTTTTTTTTGCTTTTTCTTTGCTTTTGATGTGATTCTGTTTTGTACTTTGTGTGACAGTATAGATGCCAAGGTCACAAATGCATATTATAAATAGAATTAATAGTTAAGACAGAGTTGACATCAGTAAAATAAAGACATTTAGTAGGTTATAAAAGAAAGGGAGAAGCATGGACAAGGTGTGTATCCCTTGAATTTCCTCTAATTAAACTGTCAGACTAAACCTTTCTCATCAACAGTAGCTTAAAAATGAGCACTTTACTCAGAACATTAAAATAAAAATATCCTTATTTTCATATATATTTATATGTAAATGTAGATCTTCCATGTAACATGGAGATGTGTGCAATAGTGTGATTATGAACAAAAGGCTAGAAGGCAAGCAATAAAAAAAGGATTTTTTCGTGGTATAAGCATACATTTTTAAAATGTTTCATTTGTAAATTATAAATTTTCCCTTCAACATCACATTGTCCAGGTATGAATAAATATATAAATATGTACATATGTACAAATAATTGTAAATATTAGGACTGTAGAAAAATCCCTTCACTTTTAACTCTGTTTTTGGAAAAGGGCTCTGACTGTATAGTTTAATGGAGGCCCCTGCTAAAATGCTCTTGAACTTGAATAGCTCGATTATGTATTCTGTGGCTGAGGTCTCCTTTGTGTGACCTAGTGAGAGTTCTTACCTTATGTTCACATCAGCAAGATCTAGAGACTCTCCAAACCTCACCAGACTGGGGTATGAGAAACAGAGGTTTGTGTTTCACCCTTGGCTGCATCCCAGGTACTCAAACCCTTCACAGTGCTGAAACTGTTGTGTATTTCTCCATGCATGACACTGTATAGTCAGAACTCTCCCCATGGCAAATATGAGTGTGCTCAGTCATGTCAAATTACCCGATAAGGAAGGATTTTGTATCCTTATCCAAGAATGAGACCTCCTCAAAGGTTTTTAACAGTAAAGTCTTCTCCAACAAGACTTCTCTGGAAAATAACATCTGGGTAACTCAGAGCTGCATGCAAAAAGCATATCTTCAGTTTGCACAAGAAGCCCGATGCTGTCTCATGTTAGTCAGCCCTGCTGCCACCGCTTTTTTTGGGTGCAACTATTTTTTCACTCACTGGCCCTTTTCTCTACACTTGCTTGAGTCGGTAGAAAAAACAAGTGTTTATCACATGCTAAAGTTACAGTTATCGCCCACTTATATAGAAAAGTAGGCATACTATATAAACTCAGTGAAAAAAAAAAAACCATTTAAAATATTTACTTGCAGTTATTGTGGGCATCAGCAAGGCTTTTAAATGGGCATGCACCAGAAAATTTAGTTACATTAAAGCAAACTCCTTCTTATGGGAAGAAGGAGTATGCTCTACTGTTTCACTGCTGAAACATTTACAGTGGCCCAACTGAGTACACATAAGTTGCAAATTTGTAGGACTACCAACTGGATAAGTGAATATAAATGTAAAGATTTAAGTGAATGGGAGCATAGTGCAAGGAATACCAGAATACAAGAGTGAGGCCTTATTTTCGTTTAGAATGAATCTGTGTCATTTTGTTTAGTATAGAATCTGTGTCTGGGATTTTAAAGCTAATGTCACAATTTTATGTGCCAAATATCTAGATGTTTCACATAATTTGAGTAAAACTTGCAGGTCTTAAATGCTTAAAAGTGGAGAGAATGAGTGAGAAAATGCAAGTCACTTCTCTATCAAAGACTTGCATATGGAACCTGCCAGTGAAGTTTTTTTTTTGCCATACTAATCTAATTTACTTCTGTCATTATTCTTGGGTCAGCTGTCATATTTTATGACTTAAGAAATTAATAAAATAAATACAAAGAGAAAATACTGTGGTAAAGTTAGATTGGAATTACAGTAGTTCTAAATGAAGTTTATGAAATAGGCTTCCAGAGTAGTATTGGAGCACGTACTTCTGGATGCACGTGTCAGTTAATTTAACAGTAATTTATAAATCAGCATGAAAACTAGAGATCAGCACAGTTTATCAGCCAGAGTTGTCTGCTGGAGACGTGACACAAGAGTGGCTTTGAAACTTCTCAATTATGCTGTGGCCAATTAAATTCACCTGCCATATCTGGGCTAATTCAACTTGTAAATGCTGCATTGTTGAGCATCTTTTAAAAAAATATTATGGTAGGTGTTCTGAGATATGAGCTGTAGTTTGGGAGACTACTCATTCCACTGAACATTATTCTAAATAAAAGAGCCAGTTTGCCCACATAGTCACAGGAAACAGCACCTAGACACCAAACAGGAGCCTTACTGAATCACCTTCCCTTCCCAGTGATTACAGACAACATACAGGGTGGTGAGACTTCAAAAGTGACCAAAAACTGTCTGCATGAAATAAACCAGAAGCAGCAGGGAGGAGGTAGGGGTGTATGGGGGAGGAAAGGAGAAAAGAGAACACACAAATGGCTTTGTTACCATGGCAGTGGAATATGAGATAACTGAGGAAGAAGTCACTGAGGGAGGTAATGTGTATTTTTGTTTCAGCTTCAGTTCTCAGCCTTCACTGCCACATACGAGTTGTGGGACATTAACTTCTAGAGCACATAAACTGGAAATACTTGTATAATTCTGCTGAACTTGAGGGACATGAGTTGTGCCTTTGAAAGTGAGAGGCCTCTACTGATTGCTTTGTAAAAACAGACCATGCAATGCTGTATGTCTCCTGCTGTTTGGGACATCTTGGGTGGAGGGAGAAAAGAAGCTTCAGAAGTTAAGTAGAATTTTGTTAATTCTACACTTTGTTTTCTTAAGAAGCGTGGCTTTCACTTAAGCACAGAGAGTCAGCATTCATCCTCCATACCTCTCATTCCTATTCTGAAAGCTTAGTAGTGCACAAGTTTTGCCTTGGCCTTCACAAAATAGATGAAGTCTGTGCTGCTGAACGTTTCCATTCCTAACAAATTTGCATGAAAGATTATTTCAGTGTGGATATGAAGCTATCATCATCTATGCCCGATTATGTGTAGACACATAATGCTAAAATTTATAAAGCCATGCAATGATTTTTAAAGTAGAGGAAGAAAACATTTTAAAAGAAACCCAGTAAGTTAAATAGCTTCATTTAAAAAACACAGAATATGATAATTGAACAAATGTCTAAACATATCTAAATAGTGCGGTATAATTTCATGTCACATATAAAGTTTTTGTCTTACACACATTGAAATGCTAAAATAACTATGTGAATTTATGTGAAAGTTGGCTCACACTTCAGCCTTGAGTAAAGGGAACTGTCCTTTGTAAAGCAGTGCTAGGATTCCTTCCATCTCATCCCAGCAACAGTGAACCTCCTACTAGAATACTCTTAGTGTGCAATATAACTTCAAGGTACATCCCTTTAGTATCTCAATTATTTTTTTCTTTTCAGTCAAGGAAACCTCTTCCGCCTCATTTCTGTAGATGACCCAAACTCCCCAACAAATAGAATTTTAAATTATTTTCTAAATCCAATTATTAATTACAGCCGTCTCTGAATCAGTGAGGGACTTTAGGTCTTTAGTAGTAGAAGTTAAAAGGCTCAAAACTTTGTTTCAATGTACAGCATATGTGAATCACATAAAATGTTTTTTTTTCCTCTACTTTAAGCCACTTAATTTTCTAGATTCAGATCTTTCTAGGTGAAGCTTTTAACTCATGTTTTTGGAGTACGTGATTGTATCTTACTGGAGGAGGATGAACTTTGAGGGCTTGACATCTCTGATGGAGATCAGGGCAAAATTTGCACTGAATTTAAAATAAAACTGATCCACATCTGCATCATATTCATCTCTATCAATGAAGTTGGTAAGGACTTTTACAGCAGAGGAGTACACCTAACAGTACACCTGGGCTCTCCTTTGGATATGGGTTGTCAGTTCTTTAATCCATTAAAATAAGCCCTTAAAAGAAGTGTCAACCATACTGAAATAGAGGACTTTATGTCAGTTTTATTCTTGGTATTTATTAATGCCCTTTAAGAATATTGTGGAAGTGCTGTAAGTTAGGATGAGGTGATAACACTAACAAAAAGGAATTTGGAGGCTATTTTAAAATATGCAAGATGATGTATACTCTTCCTCTAGCTGGAGTTGGAGTCTACGTAAATATATATGATTATATTTTTATTGTTGGATAATTTAAAAGTTCTATTTTCCTTTCATATTTTAATTCTTTACATAATGTTGTGAATACTTCACTCAATAAGGTGTTCTGGAGTGTGTCCTTATCCATTCAAGGTTTAATGATTGTGATGAGTGCTTTCATTCATCTGATATTAAAAGAGATGAGCTTCAACAGGTTGAAGTGTTATATTTTTTTTCCAATACTTTATCCATCAAACTATGCCATTGAGGATGGATGGAAACGGCGAATGGAACAAGATATTACTTTGATCAACTGCTTTTGATATTCTTTATTAGATGTTCATTTTGGCTGAATTTATCAGTTTATAGGCTACTGTAGCTTAGCAATAGCACGGAATGCAATGTAGTATTTTACATCTATTAGAATACATAAGCACCGTATCTATAAACTGTTAAAAACTCAGTTCTTAAACTGCACCCCTTCACCCTCTCCCCTACAAATAGTCACTTTATTAGGAAACACTTGAAGGCACTTTAATTTTAATGGAAGTTATTACACTAAATGTTGTTATACTTGATTAAAAAATAGTAAAAATAAATTGGGCTCTGATTCACACATGGTTTGCAATTTCTCAGCTGGGCTGGAGTCAGAAAACACTTATGCATTGTATGACAAATCGACTTTAGTGAGTCACTTAGGTGTGAAAATGTATAGGACTTGGAAAATAGGCACTCCCAGTATATTAAAAAGAAATAAGGGAATGGGAAGAATGAAACCAATAATTTTAAAATTAAACACCAATCAAATATGCACAGTAAGAAACTGCATGATAAATGTAAGTATACTTAACCTTGAACATCAATGTCATAAAATCTTCTGGGTGACAGTTTACTTATTTAGTAGGTTTCATAGTTATAAATAATTAAAGAGGATGATAATATTCTGTAATTTGTGACCTTGTTTTAACTGGGAAAATTGTTACTTTTCTAAAATGTAAAAGAAATAACTGGATTTATGTTTGAATGTGTCACTGCTTGCTGTTGAAGAATATTTATTAACCACATGCAAAATATTGCTTAACATTATCTTTTTGTACTTCTTATTAAAGTTAATTTAAATATAGCACATTTTGTATTTTTGTTTTCAATGCTTTGACAGCACAAATATTTAATTCCCTTCATGTCTTTTCTCTTAGGACTTGTATGTGGGTTTTTCATTTTCTTGTTTTTAAACAACCCATTACAGCCTCTATGAAGGTGCTTTTTTATTAAAGACAGTATTTCCCAAAGGAAACAAACAATATATTGGAAAGAAAATATTCCTCAGCTTGGTGAGAGTTTAACAGGTTTCCTATTTATATAATGAGAATACCCTCATGTATTCATATTACAAATGGCAATGTTTCATGTTTTCTGAAGGTTATAAAACATATTGCTGCTGGGTATACACTAACCACCAGATGATGTGGAGCATAAGAAACCTCCTACCAGACAGCTTAATTCATCAGTGGGAGTATATGGAGTAACAAAGCTTACTTAGAAACAAACAAATGACTATACTGTTAGTAAGGTGTGGGTTTGGGTTTGGTTTCTTGTTTTAAAATGAGCATTCTCATTCCAAGTCTTTCAGTGGAAAAGCTATAAATTTTTCTGGGATGGCCCTTTCTCATTTTCTCACAAGAAACACATGAATGTTGTTCATGGATGATGATCCTTCTGTCCAAATTGGAGAGACATGGATATGAGACATGGGCTATATGCTGGGTAAGGAGTTGGCTGGATGGACACAGACAGAGAGCTGTGGTCTATGGCTCGATGTCCAGGCGGAGGCCGGTGACAAGAGGTGTCCCTCAGGGCTTTGTTTTGGGATTGATGCCCTTCAACATCTTTAACAATGACACAGACAATGAGATCCAGTGCACCTTCAGCAAGTTTACAGATGACACAAAGCTGAGGGGTGCAGCTGACAATAGAAGTAAGGGATGTCATCCAGGGGGACCTGGACAAACTTGAGAGGTGGGCCCATGGGAACCTCAAGAGGTTCAGCAAGGCCAGGTGCAAGGTGGGTTAGGGCAGTCCCAGGCATGAGCCCAGACTGAGAGACGTCACTGAGACCAGCACTGACAAGACAGACTTGGGGGTTCTTGTGGATGAAAATGTGGCCATGACCCATCAGTGTGTGCTCACAGCCCAGAAGGTCAATGGCATCCTGGGCTGCATCAAAAGCAGCTCAAGGGAGGTGATTCTCCCCCTCTGCCCTGCCCCGGTCAGACCCCACCTGAAGTACTGTGTCCAGGTCTGGGGTCCTCAGCACAGGAAAGACATGGACTTATTAGAGCAGGTCCAGAGGAGGCCACAAAGATGCTCAGAGGGCTGGGACACATCCTGTGAAGACAGGCTGAGAAAACTGGGGTGTTTCAGCCTGGAGAAGAGAAGACTATGGGGAGATCTCATTGTGATCTTCCAGTACTTAATGGGGGCCTATTAAAAAGAGGGAGAGGGACTTTTTACATGGGCAGATAGAGATAGGACAAGGGGCAGTGGTTTTAAACTAAATTCAAGAGATTTAAATTAGATGTTAGGAAGAAATTTTTGCTCTGAGGCTGGTGAGGAACTGGCACAAGTTGTCCAGAGAAGTTGCGGATGCCCCATCCCTTGAAGTGTTCAAAGCCAGGGTGGATAGGACTTTGAGTAACCTGGTCTAGTGGAAGGTGTCCTTGCCTATGGCAATTTATGGAGTGCTAAGGGATTAACAGCAATGCAGAAAATGGTCTAAAATATAGTATATTTTTTTCAGGAAACTCTTAATCCAAAAATCAGACTAATGAATAAGGATATAGTTTCAACAGTGTGCTTTATGGATATGAAGCAAACAGGGGCCTGAGTAATATCTGCAGAGCTGACAAATCATATGGGAGAAGAGAACCATTTAACTAGATCCAGCATGGAAAACATTTTGAACAGTTGTCCCTTACATTTGTGGTGGATGGGAGTCAGAGTAAAAGTGAAAGATGAATATTCATAACATTTTAAATATTGAAAAGCAACTCTGCTTTCAAGTTCTTTGCAGATCTTTTGAGACCCTGGTATAAATTATTAAAGAGGAAGGAATTTAATGTCTCTTCAACTTTGCAAAGATTAGCATCGCTTTTTGCTAATGCTGAACATGCGTGGAAAATACAAAGAATGGGATAGTTTTATGAAGATTACTGCTTTGTGTAGAGCAACACATTTAACTGCTGCTCTCCCTGCTGCCCCCCACCAAATCAATTGTTAATATTGGAGGTAGTAAGAACTGGAAGTAAAATTTGCCCTCAAGTTGTGGCTTGGCATATTGCTTTTAAACCTTTCTGATGGAACACATTTTCCTTCAAAACACCTTTCTGTTATTCCTTTCTACCACAGCCACCTGACACTAAATAAGTTAGTGTTTTCAGAAATGACAGTGGTGGTAGTTTAGAGTCAACCACGCTTCAAGTTTCATGACGGGTAGTGTTCAGCTGTTTTTACTGCAGGTTGTATACAACAGTCAGTGCTTCTATTTTTAAAAAAATAATTCTGACAGCGTAGCAAGGGGGAACAAAGAGGACAGACCCCCTTGTGTGTCCAAAGAAGCTCCATTAATGGCCAAAAATTGCCCCCTTTTTATACCCTTAATCTCGACCAACCACAACTGAAACCAAACCGAAGCCTAACAGAACTTAACAGCAGAAGGGCACCCATTGGCTGGCACAGCTGCGGCGCTGCTGTCCACGCGTCCTGTCACCCAATCAGCTTCTCATTCATGTGCTGTCCACGGGTCCCTCCAGCCAATCACAATCTCACTTCCAACTGTCCCTCAGCTGCCTCTCCCCCCTCAGCCAACTTCCAGCCGTCCGGCCTGCAGCTGTGCCTTTCCTGTGGGGCCTACTGGTAAGCATGAGCCTTAACCATTTTAACAATGTAACCCCATGTTCCACATCAAAGCATTAATACACTAGAACAGGTGTCCAGTAATGAGCCAGTGATGAGGTGGTACTGGGAATATCAAAGACTAGATCCATCTGCCAACTCTGCCGTTTACCAATGGTGAGAGTAACTTCACACCTCACACTAAGACACAGTATTAAAAACAAACCAAACAAAAAGACTCCAAAAACCCCAGGGAAATACAAGAGGCTTCTGAAGTACATTGATGACAACGTCCTGGCAGAGGTGATGGAGGAGTCAAGAAGGGGTGGCACTCTGCTGCAGCTCAAACTTACAAAAGGAATGCAGAGGATGTTTATGTGCAAGCCTTGGGTGACCATGAGATGGTGGTGTTCAGGATCCTTAGAGAAGGGAACAAGGCACAAAACTGGATACCAGCTCTGGACTGGGAGAGAGCAGACTGGCCCTGATGTCTGCACAGTGCTAATTCCATTCACAGCCCCAGGCAGCTGAGGGGTAGGCTTGAAAGGGTCCCTTGGTAGATAGTTCTGGAGAGAAAAGACGTCCAGAGCATCTGGTTGATTTTCAAACATATTCTTCTCCAACCTCAAGAAAAGCCCAACTCAGCAAGCAACAAGTCAAGCCAAGGTGGCAGGAGGCCTGTATAGATGAGTAAGTTGGCCTTGACTAAACTCAAATATGAAAAGGTGGAAGCTGGGCCAGATGATCTACAAGGAATATAGAGACACTCTCTGAAGTTTTAGAGGCAGCCATGGGAAACGTCTGAGGGTGGGAAGAACGCATATATTACTCCTACCTTCAAAAAGGGATAGAAGGAGGGTCTGGTGACCTCCAGGTGATCTTTACTTTGGTTTTTGGCTGGTTTCTTTGTAATGAAACAAACACTCCTGGAAGACATTTTACGACATCCTAAATTCTGCAGACCCATTGAACTCCATGTGTGTGACATTACATGTGAAAGTCTGGCATCAAGGAGTGCATCTTTTCCAGCAGTACCAGCATGTAGTATAACATTACTGTTAGGGTGCTAGGATCTTTTCTAATTCTGAAGATATATTTTTCCTACATTGAGGAGTTTAGGAAAATTTAGCTGTATCTCTGGCATTCCCACAACAGTCAACACAGTAAGCAACCCTGCGCTATTGCCCCCTTTCTTACCTTGTATGCTGATGTCTCATTCTGCCCTTCAACAACAGTTTCTATTCCTTGCAGTTACAAAGAAAGCCTCTGAAGTGTACGCTCAACATCAAAAGATACAGCACTCCCTGAATCTGCTGACAATTTGACTCAATAGATCACTTCTGAGAAGTGTCATTTTAGTGTGTTGTGGAAAAATCAGTTAATCATTTAATTGGTGCTCCAATTAAGACAATTTAAGTAATTTGAGCATGGAAGAGGGTTTGTTTCCTCTGCTAGGCTGCAAATACATATTTTTAACTTAAGTGCTTAGGAGATGGGAAAGAGGAAATCATAAAACAAGAGCCAACTGAGATTTATGCAATGCTACACTATTATGAATCCAAAAGAACTGAGTTTTGAAGGTTGTAAGGCAAGGAAGGACACTTTTAAAAGTACCTTCTAAAGTTGTAAAGCTATAACTCATATTAACAGTACAAACACCTGCCCTTTAATAAAGACTTTTTCCCATGGTAGGACACATACTAAAACTGCAGCCCCATTTTGGTGTTGGTAAGGAGAAATCTTTTGACCATCACAGAAAATCAGTGTGTGAGAAGGCTTTTCATGTGTGTCATGACTTCAGTCGTTTCTTCTGTATTCAATGACTAGATCTCTTATTACACTTTGATATCTTATGTTTAGGACTCTAAAAGTGCATGGAATAGTCTTTTTAATGCTAAGATGATGCAACTGATTCAATATTTTGCTTGCTATCCCTTCTCCATTTTCACAATGAAAATTTCAAAATCATCACTTTGGTAGAAAATTAATGGCAATAAGACAATTTTTGTTTATTGTGAGCTAATCATGATGTCATAAAGAGATGACTTCTTGGAATTATTGCCTTTCTCACACATCACACTTGTTGCTAACGCCTAAATATATATGTCTGAAATGTAATTGCTTTGTTGACAAGTTATAATAATGGCAAAACTTTCAAGACCTTTGAGCAGGATGCACATATCAATATTGTTTTAATTATTTCAGTGTTGATGAAATAGTGATCATCAATGGTAAAGGAATAATCACAATTAAATGAGCATCTGCTATGAGTGATATTTTGTTAATTTTAGCAGTGTATTTGGGTTATGATAAGAAATATGTCTCAGCTTGACTTCCCTCACTAACTCCCATCGCAGATCTTACTCTTTTCCACTCAGAGTTCCTACCTGGTTTCATTGACTGGATTTTTTTTTATAAAGGTGATTAAACTGTTCCCTTTCCACATACAAGTATTACTTCTGACATTTATTTTTTTATATATGTCAGCATTTCATTTCTCACAGCAGTAATTATTCCTGAATCCCTTACACCTGCTCAAGCACCAGTGACTACATCCTTGCATCCAATTCCATTTTCAGTAACAGTTAATTTTTTTTTCATTGTGCTAAGTGGTGCAATCACAGATTAATACTACTTTTCAGAACATGTGTAAGTGTCCTTCATCAGAATTTATTTTGATCCATGGTGAAGGAATAAGTTTAGAATCTCTGATTAATAGATGAAACATATATTATTCACATATATTATTCACATTTAATTTGCAAGTTCATTTGTTGATTACAATTTCTAAAATGTAGACCATAGGTAAAATATGAAACAAAAGCCTCTGTCTACTTAAAGATTTCTTCAGTGGAGTAGTGGGTCATTGCATATCAGAATTACATATCTGTATTAGAAGGAATTACCACTGAGATGATAAAGTCTGAGGAAAACCATAGCACTGTCCTGCCCTGGTGGGCTGTGAGGGCAGGCCTGCTCTACATGACTTTGGTTTTCCCCTCCAGGTTCTCTGGTTCCCTGCAACACCAGCAGGTACCTCGTGGGATTGCTGTAGGAGAGAAAAGCTTAATGGCTCTCTGTCCTACATCCTGTGGTGTTCTGGTGACCTGTGACAGTTTATTTGGTTTGATACATAGTAAGTGAGCCACCAAAAAGTGGCTGAGGAAGGTAAGAGCCCTGATGATCACCCTCGCGTTGTGTGGGTGCGTCAATGGAAGGTCCATAGTTGTCTCTCTGCTGTCTGACCAGCTCATTCATAGGCTTAATTGCAGTCCCAAAGGAAGCAGAATGGAATGCAGTGAGCATGAGACCAGTGCTCCGTCCTCCCATTGTAGTGGTCCATAGCATGCTCTTGTTGCTGCGAAGAGAAGGACTTTCTATATGTGGTGTACCAAGAATTGTTTTCAAATTACCTAATCCAGGGTAAATGCCAGCAGTTAAGCCTGAAGGCATTATCTAACCTTCAAGGACCATTATTTTTTTATAGTTTGCCATTTTGCATAAAAGCTTTCAAAATATAAAGAAATGTTGAGGCCATAAAATAACCTGGGTATCTGTTTAGCAGCCCCTTGACATGGTATCTCAGTGAATTCCCCTACCCATGCACAATTTACTCCCTCCCCAAAAATGGTTTAATTTAAAGAGCAAAAAGCTAAAACACATCTGTTGTATGGTACAGTACCAAAGGGAATCAAAGAAAATGAAATATGCAAAGCATCTAAGAAAATAATTACTTTAATTGAGAAATAATTGGCAGGAGAGAAATCATTCAGGAAGAATACTTCAGGATAATGACTCACACTATTTTCATTGCAAATTAAAAAATATCTTGGCAATTTGGTATAGTATTTGTATTTTTAAATATTTTGAATGGATTTTAAAATTAAAATCTTAGAAAATGTTCTTGTTTCTAAGCCAAACTGCCTCCCAACCTGACATACCTTTACAGAATGGATGCTGATCTTTTCTTTTGCACTTCAGGAAATCTGAATACATAAAGGAACAAGATCTATTGACACATCTGTTTTAAAAAAAAGTTCAGCGAAAAGCACAAAAAACATATTTCTTGCTAAGCCAAAAATATGGTCATTTCAGT
Organism: Oriolus oriolus; assembly: GCA_013400235.1. Lineage (NCBI taxonomy): Eukaryota > Metazoa > Chordata > Aves > Passeriformes > Corvidae > Oriolus > Oriolus oriolus. The sequence goes on from VXBT01010829.1 coordinate 479,489, forward strand.
AAAGTCTTAAATTAGGATTAAACATGTAGATTGCACAAAGCACATTGTATACACAAGCATGAAAACTAAGTTTCTCATTCATACGGAGCATCTGTAATAAAAATAAGTGAGAAAAGTCCTCCACGAGAAAGATCACAGGTTCTTTAAGGATTATTTTTAAAGTAATCATCATTAATATTTATAAAAATAATAAGAAAACCTGTATAAATTTTCCATGTCACCTGCTCATGCAACTGTGTAATACTCTTTAAAGCATAAAAGGACTTAACAGGCACCTGGATCTCAGTAGTTTTTTTATGGGATAAGAGTATGTATTTTCATTTCATGGACTATTTCCCTTGCAGTGAATCAGAAACTCAGTCTAGGTAATTGCCATTAGTTAGATAATTGGGGAATGTGAATATCAGTACCTGTACTATTTGTGAATAATTTAAAATTAGTATATACATATTTAGGAAAATTTATTGCTATTTTCAATAGGCAATATTTTGAGGCAACTCACATCCTGATGAAATCTGAATAAACAGACCCTTGACTTAATATCTTCCCCCAGGCAGATGATGGTGCAGATGTGCAGCTCCGACTTGGGCATGTTTCCTTCTGATAGAGGCACGCATAAAAAAGAAAAATGCGGATTCTTTAGAATTAATGAAAAAACGTTTTTATGAGTTGCTCTTCTTCTATACTGTTTTCTTCCTCAAAACATTAATACTTAGGTGTGCTTTTTATTTGGAAGCCATCCCACCGAGACTTTGGAAGAGGGGGCTGTAGTTGATTAGATTTGATACTTAACAGGGAGCTCTTGTTGCAGTTGACTTTCAGAAAATCTTCCTCTACTTAAAGTGCCTCCTTTTTGTTCTTGCAGTGTTCTATCAGATTACAAGAGGCTATATAACAAAGGAGAGATTATGTAATAATGTACTTCAACTAAAATGTATTTCATATTCATTGTTCAGTACTACATATCCCTTTCATAGTCATATTTCATAGTCACCATAAATAAATTCAGGGTTAGATTGTACCTCTCAAGGTGACTTGTTCAGGATAAAGGCAGTTGTTACTGTGTTTCAGCTCTTTGTAATGCATGCACAAGGCAAGGAGGGTTTTATCAAAAGAAAAATATTTCAGTTTTGTGATTTTTTTCTCATAGCAGAAAGTCAGACAGAGAGCTATTGAACTTGTACTTTCTCAAAGAAAACTTGCTGAACAATTGAGGAGGAATAGCTTTTTACAAAACCAGTTTGTTTAGATTCCATTTGGTTAAGGGGTTTTTGTTTGCTTTTGTTTTTTCCTAACACATTTCATCCCAATGAATTTTTCCTTAGTTTACTTGAAAAGAATTTTTCATTATGGTGAGGCTTTTCCAGTACTTTTCCAATTTTATTACACCTTCAAACTTTTCTGAAAATAATTTGTTTAAATTCAATTCTTTTGGGATTTTGGGGGTTGTTTTCGATTAGATTTTGGTGTTGGTTGTTTTCCTGACATTCTAGTGAATTCCTTCTTAGCTTAGTGAAATGAATTTTTCCTTGGATTCAATACATAACATCATATTTCTTTCTATAAAAGTATGAGAGCTTACAAGAGCATTTCTGAGTCCCCTATCTCCCTCAAACCCAAGGAAGATTAGGTTCAATGCACCTCTTATTTCTGAGGCACAGAACTCTGAGGAAGAAACATTTTTGTTTACAGAAACTTCTGCATGCGTTGGAGAGAAGTCAGGCAAAATAACAGGCAAACCTCAACAACATAATACTCTTTGCAGATAGTTTGAAGGTATGAAGGCGTAAGCATTTATAATTTATGTAAAGCCATAATCCTTTCCTTAGCTTTTCTGAATCATCTGAGAAATTCTGCCTGGTTCCTGTAGGCTGGCTCAGCCACTGGCTCAGGGAGGGGATACTCAGAGGTTTTTGGAGCTGCAGGTGAGCGCAAACAGCATAGTGAGCCTCCTGCTCCTGCGCGGCAGCAAGGGCAGAGAGGGAACTGCCAGCTGCCAGGGTGTTTGCTGTCTCCTCTTTTTCCCTTGCAAACTGACTTAAGACTGTGCAGGACAGGATGCAGGTTAGTGTGACCCATCCTTTTGCAACAGAAGAGAGGGCATGTGTAAGATGAAATAGAAGCAATGAAAGTTATTCCAAAAATCCATGGTGGAGAATTACAGTGAGTTTGCTGGAGACAGTGGGAGAACTTATCAAGACATGAAAGAAAACATGCAGTTAAGGAGAGGATCCATATAATTAGATTTTTTTTTCCTACAGAAACAAAACTTTGCTCAGAAAGGACCTAGAGACAATTCAAACCCTTATTAATTCCCAGAAAATCCCATGTTAATACTCCATAATAAAAATGACGGAGTACATTTGTTGTGTTAATAAGATAGCCAGGTGCCTTGGAAGCACTTTTGGGAATAAAATTCCCTCTAGATACATCAGATGTAAGCAATCAGTGGTGTATTTTGGCACAGTAGCTTGCTGCATTTTTTCCACTGAGAAGCAATTGGGCTTGTTTAAGTATTGGAATAATGTGGGAGAAAATTAGAATTGTAACAAGTGTTAAGTATCCCTAAAGGAGCTTCTTGGCTCAGTAAACTCACAATATTTTTATAAGTGATATTTAACTTAAATTTATTTGAGATATTTTCTACCTCTTCCAACTTGCATGGTGTCTCAAATTACTACTGAAATGTTGTGTGAGAGCGTTTATTAATTCTTGCATATTGGACTGATCTCCAGGGAATTCTCTTAAAGCAGATCACATTGTAGCTCTTGATGAAATACAGCTCAGAGTTTTACAATTTCCTTTCCTTCAGTATTTCCATTCTCAGTTCAGTTAGTATGAATTGCATGAAAAATAATTTTATCTTGTTTGCCCTTTAACTTGCCCCACAAGAATTCTTCCCACTTACTTTGCATGCACAAAGAACACATCTGTACTTTCTTGTCTGAGCAGAAAGAGTGAAATGGTCCCATCATTTCCTTCTCTAGAAATAATAGCAAAGAAAGGTCAACCTCAAAGTCTCGTTTCCTCAGATACCTCTTCTTAAGTTTGATTTTGAGATTTGTGAAGCTTTTGTTAACCCAAGAGACTCTTCCCTCCAGCGTTATAAACCTCCTAGGAGCCTGCAGTGCCCTGCTGCTTGTACTGCAGCCATGGAAGAATAATTGCTGGGGTATTGTGTCAGAAATATAATTCCTCAGTTCTGTTACAGGTTTGTATTGATAGTAAATTTACCTACACCACTTGCTTGAATTTTATTTGTGTTTTCATTGGCACGAGCATTTTATGCTTATTGGCAAAAGAAGATTTCTAGCCCATTGTCTGTAAACAGTTAATTGTTTTGTCAGAATTTTAGAGCTGCTGCACAATATCCAGTCACCACAGCATCTTCAAGATGCTGTGTTTAAAGCCCAGCTGGTAATTTTGCAATTAATTTTAAGTGCGAATGGTTTGTTTTCCATTAGAGAGGCCTTTACACAGCAACAGGTAGAGTTGGGAGATGACTAAGCATTAGCTAAGCTCAATGCTGCATACTGTAAATGATAGGGAGCACAAGCAGCCTTTTCTATCCCAGACACTTTCATTTAGTGCATGGAAAAAGACTTGAGACATATATTAATACCCAGGTAGTGACTTTGCTCTGCAAGAGCTGTCTTTTAAAAGAGTTGTTTGTCTACTGTAGTATCCAAGAGTTATTTTTCTCTGAAAAGGACTTTTCACAGTTAGATGTCATTTCAGTCTTGAAGAACTACTACTTTAATCTGCTGAATGCTGGACAGTCCTTAAGGGATTTCAGAACACCACTTAAGTCAGCTTTTATAGGTCTTTTATGCTTTATGACTAAGACTATTTTGAAGGGGAAAGAATGTCTGCAAAGTAGATACACGAAAAACAAATTAAAATTATGCTTAGGCAATTCAGAATGGGGAAAGTAACAACACATTAATAATTGGCAATATTTAATCACAAGCTACTGTATTACTCCTTTTAAAAGAAATTTCCTGGAGATATTCTCCTTAAAGATTATTGATTTATGTTAGGATGCAGATTGTTTAAGAACTCTGTAAAGGAATCAGACACATCAGGGACATAAAAAGACACGGATTCTTTGGAAAGGACTTTTGCAAGGGTTATGTGTTCAAGGGGCTGCTATATATTATTTTAAAAAGTGCTGTGGTATACAAAGTAGTTTGTTGTTCTTCAGTAACTGTGTCTTGGTCTGACTTGCCATTATTTTTATAAGGGATTCCAGAAGTTCTTTCCATGAGCATTTATCACTAATTTATAAATACTTTTTTTATGTAGTATGCTTCTACTAGTGAAAAATAATAATTACACTCAAACAAATATCAAAGATATAAGGAACTTTTTCGGTGTGATTGCCTCACAGAAAAGTCTCAGAAATGTTGTAATTTTAGATAGAAATCTTCTGTAGACAGGAGGAAGTAGGACTTCCTGTGCAAAGGGAAGAATTTGATCTCAGGTGCTTTACAGGAGCATTGGAAGAGGAGCTGTGAGTGGAAAAGACAAACCCTCCAGCCAGACTTGCACCACGATGGGATTACCTGTTCATCTGCATTTGTAGCAACTAGAGCATGCAGGCATTTCAGAGACAGACAGGAGGTCAAACAGTGTCTGTATGAGTGAACTGAGGGTACAGGTAACTTCTTTGTGTGTGACACAGGGCTTCTTACTCTTGCGGTTTAGGAAGCACCACTCAGGGACGGCAGCCAGCTACTGCCATGAACGCTTGTGCTCTTCCCTTGCTGTAGCTTGTGCCCTTAGCCTTTGCTATCTCTGCTTGTTTCCAGAGCATCAGAGGTGTTAGGATAGCCTGTGGCAGAATTGCCACTATTCTCATTTTGATAGTCATGGCATCAAAAGTGATGAAACATACCTATTCACTAGGCTTTCATATGTACACAGCCTTTTGTTAAAAGAAAAGCTATCCTATTAATTTTTCTATCATTGCATTGGATTAATATGTAAAGAAGAATAAATAATACATGAGATATGCTACATAACTTAGGGGGAGCAGTGCATTGAAATTACAACTGAGAGTAAGGTAGCAGACCAAATGCTTTGTGCAGTACATGTGGCCTAATGAAACACACACCTCATGCAAACTCAGGAATTTATTGTTAGTCCAATTAAAGTATTAGAAATCTAATCAAAATTGTATTACTAATCTAGCTACAATGGTGCTAGCACATACAGTTGAAATTACCTGATTGCAACAATTTCTCATTTATAATACAGTTGTTGAACACAGATTTCCTAGTCTCTTTTACACACATCTCTATTATTCTGGGTCAGTAGATGATGGAGTTACTGTTAAGCAGAATATAATAGGGGAGCGTAGTTGTACCATGGATCCAGCACCTGAGATGCTTCACTGACAGGAAAATGGTGGTTATAGCAGGACTTCTTCCTCATCATTTCTGGTTTCACTTGGTGTTATATTTATGTGTTTACTAAAAACTTATTTTCTCTTTCTTCAATGGTCTGCAAATTCTGTGTTATCATTGGGTTTTAGTATATATAGTGTGTTTTCCATGTGTTAGATACTTGACTTTTTCTGTCTTTGTTACCCCTATATCCAGTACTACCCTGGTCTGTGGCCCTAAGGGTTCTGATGCCATCCTGCTCTTGCACTTTTAAGGCCCATTCTGCATCTTGTGCTTGAATTTTTGGAGACCACTGTTTTTCTTCAAAAGCCTAGAGCTATTATTTGCCAGGAAAGTAGCATTATATTAGCACAATCCAGTCAAGCACACAGTCTCATTCAAGGGTAGCTCAAGGATTCATGTCACAAAAAGGAATGCTCTACAGGCACATCTATTTGTATACTGATAAATTTTGGTAACTACTTGTTATTAATACCTATTAGTTATGGCAGTATCACTGTTATTGAAATTGCTTTACCAGAGGAGGGATTTCAGTCACTAGAAATGGAGTAACTATTTTAAAAAGTTTATAGCGTGTTACTTTTGGTGTTTATAACTTGTCAGTATGAGTTAGTAGCTTCTAGAGCTAAGGGCAGATTTGAACAGTTGAACTCAAATCCTAAGTGCACTTCACACAATGTCAAAAGCTGTGTAGGATTAACTGTGGAGTAATTCTGTTTGAGTGCATTGCATGTGAAAAATTCATTGGTAGGTAGGACTGGGATGCTGTTTCTAACTCATTGTTTCCAGCTTGTTGTTATTACAACCATAATTTAATTCTGGTCACAAACAACAGTTTAAAATCCATTTATGTTTTACATAGGTATTTCCACCACCTTAAGCAGGTTGGTAACAGACAGAGAGCAGACCAATATGTTGATTACCAAGACCTCTCCCATTCAAGATCAGGCATTTTGACAGTTACATATTTAAAATATGATTTGGAATTCCTTAGTGAAATCTGTCGACTGGCTATGTTAGAAGAAAGAGCTATATAGGGAGCTATTCAAACCTAAAGTTCTGATTGAGAACTACATTGCAAATTGATCATTAAGCCAACCTACCTCATCTCCTACCTCCTGTAGTTCTTTGTTGAACAAGTGCTAAGTGCTCTTTGCTTTCAACTTGTCTGTTTGACAAACGCAACCATGGTAAATCCAAAGCAACTGCACTTAATCACTGCTTTGCTTGGAATTTTTCACCATTTTTTCAGACTTGGTGAAGACATCATATACTTGCAAGCTTGTATGCTTTCTCCAGCTATTTCAGCTGCTCTAATATACTATCTTACATTTGTTTCCCTCCAAAAAGACATAAATTGATACAACAGATGTGTTTCTACTATCCTGCGTGGTAGAGCTATATGGGGATAAGGATGAAGAATCTGCATTTGACATAGGATTTCAGGCCTGCAAGCCTGAGCAATAGTTTGAAGTCCCACACAAAAGCAGAAATGTGAAATTTAAAACATGACTGGAAGTTATTGGAAAGTCACCATTATTTGGAGGTATGAGGGCTATAAATGCTTTTGTAGCCAAAGATAAAGGACTAAAATGGAAAGCTTGCATGACTGGAGTGCTGAAATGGATGGCTACATGCTCTTCAGGAGGGACAGGCAAGGAAGGAGAGCTGGTGGGGCACCTTGTATGTTAGGAAGTGTTTTAATTGTCTACTATTTTAATGATGGTGATGATAGAGTTGAGTGTTCATGGGAAAGAATCAAGGGCAGTCTAACAAGGTGGATGTCCTGCTGGGAGCCTGTTATAAACTACCAGGGAGAAGAGGCAGGTGAAGTATTCTATAAGTGGCTGGCTGATATTTCATGATTGCTAACCCCTGTTCTTGCAGGAGACTTTAACATGCTGGATGTCTTCTGGAAACTCAACACAGAGGAGAGGAGGCAGCCTAGGAGGCTCCTGGAGTGTGTAGAAGGTAATTTCCTGACAGAGCTGGTGAGCGAGCTTACCAGAGGTGGGACCCCATTAGACTTGGTGTTTACAAGCAGAGAAGGGCTGGTGGGAGATGTGGGGGGTGGAGGCTGTATTGGACACAGTGACCATGAAATGATAGTTCTCAATTCTTGGTGAAGTAAGGAAAGTGGTCAGCAAAACCTCTACACTGGACTTCCAGAGGGTGGTCATTGGCCTGTTCAGAACAGTGATTCAGAGAGTCCCTTGAGAAACAGACCTTAACAACAAAGGAGTCCGGGAAGGTGGGAGATATTTTAAAAGGGAAATCTTAAAGATCCAGGTGCAGGCTGTCACAAACCATCATGGAAAAAGACTTGCCTGGTTGAATAGAGGGCTTTTGCTAGAACTCAGGGGAAAAAAAGAGAGTTTATGACCTTTGGAAGAAGGGGCAGGCAACTCAGGAAGAGTACAAGGATGTTGCTAGGTCACGTAGAGAGAAAATTAGAAAGGCGAAAGCTCAGCTAGAACTCAATCTGGCTACTGCTGTGAAAGATAATAAAAAGTGGTTTCATAAATATATTAACAACGAAAGAAGGGAAAAGGAAAATCTCCATCTTTTATTGGATGTGGGGGGTAGTATTCTCACCAAGGATGAGGAAAAGGCATGAGGTACTTGGGTATTCCATACTTGTCACCAAGGATGAGGTACTTAATGCCTTCTTTGCCTCAGTCTTTCACAGGAAGGCCAGTTATCATCAGGACAACCAGCCTTCTGAGTCAGTAGACAGGGACAAGGATGTCCTGCAACCCAGGAGGAAGTAGTTAGCCATCTGTTGTTCTACTCAAGATGCTCAAAAATCTGTGGGGCCCCTTGGAATTCACCTGTGAGTGCTCAGGGGGCTGGCAGAAGAGCTCACCAAGCCACTCTCCATCGTTTTTCATCAGTCCTGGTTAACTGGAGAGGTCCCAGATGACTGGAGGTTTGCCAGTGTGATGCCAATCTACAGGAAGGGTCAGAACGAGGATCTGGGGAAGTACAGGTCTGTCAGTCTAATGTTGGTGCCAGGGAAGATTATGGAACAGATCATCTTGAGCACGATCACATGGCATGTACAGGACTGTACTGCAGAGAGGAGTGCAAGAGGCTGTACAGCGGAGGCATATGGCAGAAGGGAGACTCAGACCATATTGAGCTTATAGGAATTAAGTGAACACCAGTAATTTGTCAGAAAGACTAATTACCAGTAGTCCCAGCTGCAGCAAAAAATATCTAAAGAAATGGGAGGGAAGCACTAGGCACACAGATAAAATGTATGCTCTCTATGAAGCTGAGAAAAGAAACTGAACCTTCCAAAAGATAATTACCTTCATCTTCATGGACTACACAGGGATTCTGGGAAATAAATCTCTTAATTTAGGTACTTCAGAACATCTAATCAATTGTATGTCATTTATCTAATCACTTGCTAAAATTGGTATCCTAGCTGTTTATTTCTCAAGTGTTTAACTATCAAAATAGGAATGACATTATAAATATCTGTGTTTTCACAGACACAAATGCAAAAAAAAAAATTGAAATATTTTTATATTGATTGGAAAAATGCAGAATTGCAAATCAGAGAGTGCAATGTAGTTATACAACATTAAGCTTTTTAACAGTGGTCACCTGCTTAGCTGATGTCAGAGTAAGGGTTACAAGGAGTCCTTTCTGCTGGTGTGAGCTGGCAGTCCTTCAGTCTGAAGAATGAATCTCACAGTTGATGTTTATTGACGTATTTATCAGATTCAGGGACAGCACAAATGTCTAGATCAACAGAATGAGCTTGGCTTTCACTCTCACACCCCATAGGCAGGAAGGTGCTGTGCAATAGGATTGCATGGGCTGTATCTACTTTGCAGGTAAAGAGAAGTGTGCAGGGCTGCCGATCCAGGTACTATCATGAGCTATGTCTGCACCAAACCCAAATATATTTGATATATAACACCATACTCATCGTTTCTTGCCTTTTCTTTCTTTTTTAAAACCTCTACAAAGACAAACAAAAGATCCACTATATTAACCTGTATATAATAACAAGAGGAGGTTCAGCAATATGATTTTCTCTTCCTCTGTAGGAAAATTACTGTTAAAAGCTACCACCACAATTTACAGTGTGAGAGTAGTGCTTGTGTGTTTAGTAGTTACCTTGCTTTTTCTGACCCATTCATCCCAGAAGCACTAGCATTGCAGTCATGACTCTCTACTTACAGCTGAGAGAACAGGACCACTGTGGCAGAGTGCTAAGGCATATGTGCTAATTAAGAAATGTGATAGCTTGAACAATTTAGGATAATAAGTCAGTTTAATTTAGATTAGCACTTGGTTACTGAAACAATTTTGCCTGTTCTCAGGAGCATCTTTTGATTTGTAGACACTGATATTACTGAGGTTAAGTTGTGCCTGCCTGAAAATAAGCTATAACCTGGACTTAAGCACTTTGCTTTCCAAACATACATACCGGTAAACCATATAGACGACTTCTAAAAACTTTACTTTTTTTTTTCTAGGGATAGATTAAAAAAGCAAGATTGTTTCAGTATAGTGATTTTTTTTACCAGATTGCTTCTCCAAGGAGAATTTAACATTATTTCAGGGAGCATTCCTGCAGGATAAAAGCTTATTGTGCTATCTTGAAACACCTCTAAACAATAAAAAAAAACCATTAACAGATGTAAGGTAAGATGACATTAGGTACAATTAGTAACACATCCAGCCATTTTATGTTATCCAAGCTCTAATGCAATTTAATATTTGGATTTATTTTTAATACATTCTTAATCATCAGTGGCTTGACTAGGATTATTAACTCCTCTGTCTTCAACAGATACAGTGTGTTAGGTCACAAGTTGTCACAAGTGTTGAAGACTTGTATGCTTGTGAATAGGCAGCTTATTCTGAGTCCAAACAAGAAATAGGTGCTCCTCACTAACACATTCACATGAGGTTCCAGCCAGAATGCTTGCTGCTAGCAAAAGTCTCCATCATCCTGAAAATGCAGGTTGCTTTCCTTGTTAAAGAAGTGTTTACTCACTATTACATAAGTGTTCTGGGGACTACACCACTGCTATTCAAGAGTATTTTGCATTTGCAGTAGGCTCTGGCAATCCCTACAGTTATGATTCACTTTATCTAGGCTTACACAGGGACTACTGCTTGGCACAATGTGACTGTGACCCAAAGACAAGAGACAGTAAGAATGTCTCTTTTCCATTGGTGCTACATTTATGTCTTGGTTCGGACCAGGACAGGGTTAATTTTTTGCAGTAGCCGGGAGGGGGTGTAGCCAGGGCCCAGATGTTGTTTGACACCACCTCACCTCATTGTTGAAGGGGAAAGGGGCTTTTTCTATCTTCCCTGGAGGATGGAATCCTCCTGATTGAGTAAACAGGGTGGCAGATGGAGTGGTCTGGTATTTGTTTATTGGTGGGGGTTTTTCATGCAAATAGTTTATTTTTCCTATACCTTTTGTTATTGTTATTATTGTTGCTATTACTGTTTGCTTTCTCATCTCATTGCTGTTTCCAGTAAATTGTTCTTATCTCAACCCATGAGGGGGGTGGGAGGGGAAGCAGTATGTGGATTTAGTGAGAATACTGAACTGGAGAATACCATTCCTAAGCAACAATCACTTATTACTAGGGGCAGATCTTATTTTGTTATAGACCCAGTGTGCGGAGCTACAACAAAGCTAAGCAAAAGAAAAGTCTCCCATTCTTGCCATGATCTCCTGAGAGAGCACAGCTGGACTTCAGGTAATGCTCACAACCAGGCTATAAATGTCAAAACCTGGAGGCAGGACTTTATCAGAAGGCAATGTAAAAATCTACTGGAAGCAATTTGTGGAATGAGCAAAGCTAAGCAAGGATCATGATGGACACAAGGCTCTGCAGAACCATGACACTGAAAAGAGTGACTGTCTTTATATCTTCCTGTCTTCTTCCGTCTTTTTCATAAGATTTTCCACTCAAACCCTACACTTTTGACTAAGTTGACTTTGTGCAACTAGCTCAGAAATTTAATAAGGTAGTTTGAGAAATTATAAAACGTCTCTGATACTACAGTGGCTACTTTGAAAAATGTCTGGGGTGAAAAAGATTCAAGTTGGAAAAATGGAAGTAGGGATATAGTCCCCTGAAAAGAATCTTTTCATAGCAGAAAACAGTGTGATGCAAGAAGAGCTGCAAACTGCTGTAGATAGGCATCCAGGTCCTGTTATTGATCTGGAAGGAAGTAGGAAGTGTCATAGAATATTATGAGTTGGAGGGGACCCATAAGGATCATCGAGTCCAACTCCTGGCCCTGCAGAAGACATCCCCAAAAGTCACACCATGTGCCTGAGAGCATTGTCCAAACGCTTCTTGAGCTCTGTCAGGCTTGGTGCTGTGACCACTTCCCTGGGTAGCCTGTTCCAGTGCCCAGCCACCCTCTGGGTGAAGAACCTTTTCCTGTTACCTAACCTAATTCTCCCCTGACTCAGCTTCATGCTGTGCCCTCGGGTCCTGTCACTGGTCATCAGAGAGTAGGTCAGTGCCTGCCCCTCCACTGCCCCTTGTGAGGATGTTGTAGACTGCAATGAGGTCTCCCCTCAGTCTCCTCTTCAGGCTGAACAGACCAAGTGCCCTCAGCTGCTCCTCATACAGCTTCCCCTCCAGACCCTTCATCATCCTCACGGCCATGTCTTGATGCTTTCTAATAGCTTTATGTCTTTTGTGTATCGTGGTGCCCAAAACTGCACTCTATGATAAAGATATGTGGAAGATAGATCAGGGAAATTCCTCAGCTATGGGACACTGTCAAACTCTGCAAAAATGGCAGCTTCTGCTCGACACCTGTCATAAGCCTGTGGCACACTGAGACTGGCGGCTATTAACATACTGCAGCCTTTGCAATTCTTCCTAAAAAAGGAAAGGTGAGTCTCTAGGTGGACAGCATTTTGCCAGGAGCTAATGAGCATTTATGGAGAAAAAAAAGATTAGTAGTTTAGAAGAAATATTTTAAAGTAAAGGAGATATGAAACAAAATAGATGAGAAAATTAAATTGCATCTTATTTTATTAAATCAGATTAAATTAAAATGATTTTTTTCAGACTAAATAAAGCTGTTTTACATGGCTAATACAGTGTGATAACTGAGGTAAAACTTCACAAAAACACGCAATGCTTTTAACAGCTATTAGGGAAATCAAAGACTCTGACATACAAAGTATCATTTGCAACACAGCTGAAGCAGAAGATAATGTAAGTATCACCAATCTTGTCAGTGGTATTATTTTAGGAGATACTTTCAAGAGAATGGTTGATTTACTCCAGAAAAGGATCATTGTTAAGAATAGTCATCAGTGATGCAAACCTAAGCAGCTGTTTCATCAGTCTCCAATCAAAAGGGTGAATTGGTATTGATAATCATAACTGATAATGGCCTTCCTGAGAGCATATGATAAACCATAAGATAATTCATCCACTTTCAAAAATAGTTGATTTCTCTGTTATTCACTAGAATTATCTCTGCACAGCAACATTTTTTTGTCATGCTAGAATGATGAATTTTCATCATATGCAAATGCTAGAATATGCAAGCTGGTGATTAAAAATAATCACAGAAAAAAGAGTTTGTCTAGGAGCAACAGACCTAAGACTAAAGGTCTTCTAGTCCTATTTTGTGGTGTTTGAGAGGGAAAATGATTCTTCTCTGGGACATGTTTAAAAAATATAAAAATCAAAGCACTTTCATACTGATGATGTAATGAAGTAGTTTTGAAAACATACCATGAAATATGTATTTAAAATATTGGCAGACTTCTGCATTATGACACAGTGGAATATGCATATATTCATTAACCTCCATGCTATCCCAATGCTGCTAAATGTTGAAATGTTTGATATGATCCACAAATGATTTTTGATAATTGACAGTATTTTCCTTACACAATCTAGTGAGGACCTGTCATAATAGACTACTTTTTTCTCAATAATTAAACTAGGAAGCAATGCTGGTTTTACATGAAGTATTCTGACCCATTCCTACAACTATAAATGTATCTATTGACCTGACAGCTGAGTTTACACCAAGGTGCATTGTAGGACAGTTCTATTTGATTATGTAGTGAATATCCAATAAGAATTAAAATAATTTGAAGCTCAGCCAGATCTCTGCTTGTTTCTCTAGGAAGCACAGGAGATACTTATGACTGTGATATATTAAATTTGGTTATTAAACATTTTTTTTGTAAAGTGTAGTATAGTAACCAATAATTGGAAGATTGAAAAGGAACCTTAAGAAAAATGGAGATGCAAAAGGATAAATTTAGTGCAACTTTAGAGAATGTAAAAGGCAGCAAAATACAGTCTAATATACCAAAAAGCAATCTAAATATCTGAGACTTTTGTTACAATTGAGAGACCTAGAGGTCAATTAATAGCAATTGTAGAAGTTCAGCAAGTGACATAACGTATTGCAGAGAGAGTGTTAATGTTCTGGACATGGTTATTTCACCCTTCCTTTAGATTTGCTATGGGATACTGTTACCAAGAGTTTAAATTGTCATTCTGGAGACAATGTTTTCCAATTATCAGACAGACCAGCCTTATGAAGAGACCTTTTTATCTCTTGTGCTTTGCAGATTAAAAAACTTCTTATACTCTAAGGAGGATTTCTCAGGATAGGGTATACTGAAAAGCCACTTTCAACTTTCAACAAAGGCTGAGCCAAGTATCAACCAAATCTTTTTGAAACTGGAAAAAGTACAGACCACAGTCTTTGCCTGCCCCATTATTTTTCATTTTCACATGTCTTTGTCCTCCTGATCCGGCTGGAACAGTAAGTGCTCACAGTAGTCAGGTAGAATAGCTGCCCTGTTAGCCTGTAAAAAAATAAGACCAGACAGATAATCAAATAGTATTCTCCCGAGAGTATCCTATAAGCTGTGAAATTATTCTTATCCTTAACCATTTGAAGGGAATTTTCATCCTAGCTAGAGACAAAAGGAATCAGCAAAAAGAAAAGATTTCTTTGCTATGGGATTTCAAAGTATGGGTGAACATACATCAAACATACACTGGCATGCTGTTTTGCCATGATCCTTCCAGGGTCCTAGTCCTCTGATAATTCACTGTGGCTTTGGCTACATTGGCAGATACTGGAGTGAAATAGAAGCAGATCTTCAGAGACAATCCGTTGGTACTGAGAACCCAGCACCCACAGTAAGTGTGGTTTGGAGGGGATTTACTTCAGACTAGCAGCAATCTAATTCCATAGATGGAAGACCCGCTAGTGCTGGAGCACAGCATCTTCCAGCAGTCCTGGAAAGCACATCCAGAAAGATGCTGCAATCATCTTCATGTACTTCAAGGCCCACTTTTGAATTGAACACTCTTCATTTGCACTGAAGTGCCAACGTGTGCCATGTACTTCTTGTCCATTTGTGCCAGTGGGGTTCACTGGGTTGAACTGTGTCAGTTCCTTGACTGGGAAAATAGAGCACAGACTGGAGAAGAATTTGAATAGTGCTCACCTCCTGCGCGTGACTTTGGGATTATCCAAGCTGGATTTAACTTCCTAAATGAACTAGACTGCATCTTGATGTCCAAGGCCCCTGTAAGACTCCTTTCCTTGTCTGCAGCATACATGTGCCTTGCACTTAGAAGGCAGCAGCCTTTGATAGGGAATATGGTGACCAGTGAGAAGATGGGTACTTCCAAGGTGTGTCTTGATAGATGGTAAAGCCAGGCTCCTGAGTAATCCAGGGTCCTAGTCCGTTTACTGGGAAATTGTCTGATAGGTGAGGGAGAAGCAAAGGTAAAACTGTGCTCTTAGGATGAAGAAGAGTTAGGAATTGTGGATTTATGTCTTGTAAAACAGGAAAGATCAAAATGTATTTATTTCCTGTTTGCTGGCTCTTGTTGAAAATACTTGAAGGTACAATGAAAGGCAATGACAATACTGATAGACCAAGGCAATGTTTGTGATTTGAAGTTACCTTTCTCTACCTGAGCACCCCAGCCTAGTTACCACAGATCTGTCTACCCTTCAACTTGTTTTTCATTTCATCATAACTTAAATGGAGAGGAAGTGTAACACGCTAAAGATAAAGGAATTTCATCTAGTATGCTGTAACACTTCCCCTTCCCCTGAAAGCAAAGATAGGTGCAGTCTTCTTTCTTCATCAGTTTTTCTCTACTTGAGATTACTACTCTTGCTTAATTTTTAAGTGCAGCTGAAGATGTTTTGTAAGTAATCATTTTAATGAGTAATGTGAGTGAGCAGTTAAATCAATGTATCAGAGATGAAATCCTAATTAAAATAGTATTTAGTTATGAAAAGTGAGAATTTTATGATTTATTTTGTATTAAGATGTTGACTGTTTCACTGAAAGCAATTATTTTGTGGTTCAAATCACAATATAAAAGCTGCTCTGAAGTTCCATTTCGGCATCTTTCTGTTCCTCTCCTGTGGATACCCACCATACTCAAATTTAAAGGCCTCTTTTAAAAAGGCCAGTACTAAAATGTTTGCATTTGCATAGTTTTCTTTATCCTTGAGATGGTTTTCACATTTATTGTAACACTAGGCTACTACACTGTTTAAGATGGGTTTTTTTATTTATATTAAATATTCAGGTAGGATTAACCATGATAATGAATATTTAAAACCACTTTTTCTGAACTTCTCTAAGAAGAATGGAGCTGTTTTCATTTGGGTTGCAGGTTTTAAATACCATGCATGTGACTCTGTTCTTATGTTTGTGCTTACTCCAATGCAAGCACACAAATATCATGTGTGTACTTTTTGAAAATGTCCCTGCCCATGACAGGGGGATTGGGCTAGATGACTTTAAAGGTCTCTTCCAACCCAAAGTATTCTCTGGTTCTATAAATTTAAGGTGTGAGGTGCACAGAGGGAGTTGTTTTGTGAATCCACAGTTAAGGTCTACAAATGCAATTTCATCAAAATATTATGTAAATCTACCCTTTTGAAGACGTGACTGCAATGGTCCTTGAGCTCTTGCTGTTCTATATTCTTTTTTTGGTGGAAGACAGAACACAATAATAATTTTTTCTTTGTCTCCACACACTGAGTAACTTTGCTCTCAGCGGGGTAAGTGATCCTTACAGAACCGTATGACAGCCATCCAGTTCCCTCAAGCACAGTGCGGGAAGATGGGCCATCCACTAAGCCTAGGTTTTCAAAGCTCTTATGCACTCAAAATGGTATGCAGCCATACAAATCTGGCATCAAGTCTCATATGTTCCTGTCAGGGAAGTAGCTATATCCAAGAGAAATACAGCAGATGGAGGATGTCAGCTATGTAAAATTACATATGAGTGTTTTTAAGTTCCTCCATGGTCTTGAACAATTGAATAGTGAAGAATCAAAATGCTCTTCAATACTAAGAGTGAAGTCTCCCAGGTGAAAAATACAGTGATATTGGCTGTTTATATATTAATGTAATGGACCTTTTCCTCCTCCTTCTATTTGGACTTCACCTTTAAGCATGAAAATTCTTTCTCATGTCCTTTCAGACAAATCACAGATCATAGGTACCTTGAGGTTGAATAGGTGGCTTCCAGACTGGAAATCAAGAGCTTGTGCTAAGTGCCTTTGCTCCTTCTATAGTGCATGAAGTAGGCATATTACTACAGAATCCAAATCAATAATTACACTTTTAAGAAATTAGGGAACTGGTGATCTGATCTGGCTGTGTTTTAGAGGTCTTTTACATTGGATTATCCTGTTATCTTGCACTCCTTAAATCTGAAGAGTAGAGAAGGTTTTTCAGTGACCTTGGGCAGCATTTAGGTGCTGAGCTGCTCAAATTAGTGCTCCTGCTGTTGTTTGTATGGTATTCCTCTAGAGTCCTGGAGAAATTTCAGTTAAGTCTGAATATATGTTTTCTCTGGATTTTCCATTAGTAGGCAGCAGCAGAGCTGACAGCTGAGATGTGATTTTACATTTAGGTACTTACAATCTATACCAAATTCAACCCGTGGATTATTTTTCTTTTTCCATTTGTCAGCATGTCATCACTTCCCATTTTATAATTGGTATTTTACACTGTGATGATTTAACAATATATTAACTTATTTTTTTCTATAGACTTAACCAATCTGAAATTTTCATCTGTAAATTTTTGTATTTCTTCTCTTTGAAACCATTCGTTCAGTGAGTAATCATGATGCCTAAAGAGGCCAGCCTGGAAGCAGAGACTAGACAGGAGTAAGGGCATAAAGGTGGATATTTATTTGAAAGGCTTTCAGAGGTATGCCCTGGGCAGGCTAAAGGCTACACCCAAGATGGACGACAAGTCACGAGTTCTTCACACTTTTATAGGTTTGGTCCATTTGCATATCAGCATAAATTTCCCAGTTAAACTTTAGCTAATGATGTAAGTGCCCTCAGTGTGCCCCCCTTCTCAAGATGCTGATTTACACATTTTGGGCCTAGGACGGTCTGGGTGTCCTTGAAGAGCAAGCCTGGAGAAGCTTTGTTATGTCTATCTTAGCATGAGAGAACAGCAGCTAACAGGCTGCAGGACAGTTCAGAGTTACACCCTAGCAATACAGAATTTGAAAAAATATAAGAGTTAAACCTAAGGCATCAATCAGTTAAATAAAATGATCTCAAGAGCATATTTGTAAGTACTCAACTTTTTAACATGGAAAGTTAATTGCTGACAGTAGTCTCAACCAGTTTCTGAAAGATGGCCTTACTTTCCTACTGACCCCAGAACTTTGCAGCTCCTTTAGCAAATTACTGATAGACTTAAAATGGTTTTGAAAGACAGTGAATTATGAAGCCCTGTTCTTCTATTGATAGACTCACTAAATATGACTGAAGAAGATAGAGACAGTGGTTTTCCTTTGCAAAAGCCTTTCTGGTTTGTTCCTCCTTAGTAATAATAGCGATGTGAATCCTACAGTTTTGCTTAACTTTGGTCAATTTGCTGTTTCTGAAATGATGCCTAGCAGGTCTGAAGTGACACGACTGACTCCTTTCTTCACCTTTGTGGTTTTTTTTTAAAGATGGCCTTCTTACTTCCAGTATCAGAAGGTGTTTTTAACTGAGAATTTAAATACTGTTTTTAGGTTAGCTGTGCCTGTACCAAGCAGATGAGAAATATCTTCAGGCCTTAGTAACTAACTCATTATCTGTTAGTATATTATCCTATATCAACATGTCCTTCTTTTGACACCCAGCTAGGTAATTTCTGCAGCTTTTCTTCAATATTCTCTTTTCCATTTTTCAGTTTTCATTTATTTCTTCTTTTATTTTCCTTAGGAATACAGACAGTCTGAGTTGATTTCTTTCCCGTCACATTTTCTCCTGATGGTGAACGATTTTTTGTTATTTTCTGTTCCTTGTTTGCTTTTCAAAACTTTTATACCTATTTCTCATCTAGTATTTTACTTACTCATGGAATAATTTCTTCTCTAGAATTCAGAGGGATGGATTTCTGTTGTTTACATTAAAGTACAGGAAAAATTCAGATTTGAGACTATCTGAAACCAGCCTGTCTGGATGTCATCCTTAGTCTTGTGTTGTTTGAGAAATGTCATTGGC
Source organism: Oriolus oriolus (assembly GCA_013400235.1). Classification (NCBI taxonomy): domain Eukaryota; kingdom Metazoa; phylum Chordata; class Aves; order Passeriformes; family Corvidae; genus Oriolus; species Oriolus oriolus. Next base: position 498,442 of record VXBT01010829.1, read on the forward strand.
ACTGCTTTTATTTTAATTTTTTTTAATAGTACTTCTATGCACCTTAGTGTTCTGAACCCTGAAATCAAATGAAAAATTCCATTTTCTCACTGTTCATGCTACATGCCACTTTAGCTGTAAGCTTCCACCTCTTTCATTGCTAGTAGCTGCTCAATCTACACAGGGGTGAAATTAAGGTTTTAAATAGATGCTCCAAAGTGATCACATAGAAAGAAGATGTCTTGGAATCCTGTAAGTATGTTTAAACTTCTTATGTCAAATTTTTGCAGTAGTCACTTTAACTGCGTATCTTTTAGTGACAGGGTGGAATTTTATAGATGGGTAAAGAGCTTTAATAATTCCATAAACATCAGAAAGCAAAGACATAAACATTCATTGCATATTTTGGGAAATGCAGTCAATTTGACAGATCAATTGATAATAAACCTAAGGACCATGGCCATTTTCAGGGCAGAAGAACTTCCCAGAGAGAAGGGGACTTGGGGGTGGGCTGTGCTCATTGTCTTGCTGAGGGAGACAGCAATCCTGCTTCTTGGAGCTAGTGCCACCAGCTGCAGCAGAGGAGCTGCTTCTGCACTTTGTAATAAATGCATATGCTCTCCTCTGAGCTCATGCCTTTGCCATCATGCTAGGATGCTGCCCGCTGTGTTAATCCACCAGTAAAGAGACCTCAGGTCATGCAATAATATGTGCCTTTACCGTCTGCCAGTACCCCCAGGACTGGCTATTAATTTTCATGTCGTTGAATTTTCACTTAATGTACTGCAGCTCTCTGAAGCACGGCGAGTTTCTTTAACCATTAAAGCAGCTGTAAGCTGTATATATAAAATAATAACCAGATGATGATATGTAAAGAAGACAAAACACTGCCTTTCTTCGGAATAACCACTGGATGGGGGATTATTTACATTTCTGTGCAGTGACAACTTGACTCGAAGGAGAATGATGATGATGACTGTAAAACGGTTTGCTCCTTACACGGAGAATTCGGTGCACAGGTTACTCCATAAGTGCCCTATAGAGAGCTGCCAGCAAGGGCATCTCCGGGGCCAGGGATTTGGGTTGGTGACAGCCTGAAGCGGAGAGAAGAAATACCCCTTATCTAAGCGCTGGTCCCGCCGGGACGTGCCCGCCCGTCCCCACGGCCGGTCAAAGGCTGCGAGCACGGAACCTCTGGTCTCCTCCACCGCCGCGGTGCTTTTCCTGCCTCGGGTTCACGGTGTGTGTGCGGGGTTGCTGGGGGGAATGTCTGGCTACTTTCCCGCCTACATCTCCTGAGAGAGGCAGGAGGAGGGAGCAGCCGAGAGTAGATAAGAAGGAAAAAAGAAGAAAAAACCCCATACCCTTGCGTCTTGCATGCCCTGGCGCATTTCGCAGCCCAGCACCGCGCATCGTCCGCTTCCCGCCCGTCGCCCCCGGGGCGCTCCGCGGCCGCGCAGAGCCGCCTGCAGCCGCCGAGCCTGCGCCGCTCGCGTCTCGGGGGCGCGGAATTCCAGCGGCTGCCCTTGCGCGTCCCGCATGCCGCCTGCCTCCAGCACGGCTTTAGGGACTGCGGCTGGAGGGGTGTGCTCCCTCTCCTGGGGACGAACGAGGGGATGGCGGATGCCCCCTTCCCCGCGGCTGCGGCCGCCCTCCCCAAAATCTCGATCGTGCCGGACGTAGAGACGCGCAGTCCCCGCGGGTGTCCGTGCACATCCCCCAGAGCTTCTGCTCCCGGCTGCGGGTCTCCGCTTGGCAGGGCGGATCGGCTGCCTATCGGAGAGCCGCCCTCTGAGTAGCTTCAAAATTAGAAAGATTTAAATATATATATGTAGCTTTAAACATATATTTAACGTTTTAAAGATTTTGCCTATTTATATGTATGTGTATATATATATAAGGTCTATTTCATTTCCCTCTTTGGAGAAAAATACCAAATCAATGCCACCCTTTCTCCCAAGCATGTTTCCCTTCTAGTAAAGGAGGCTCCACCTCTGCCGGGGATTGATTCGCCCAGCAGTTTTTAGGATAATTTATGAAGCAACCTGATGAGCCTATTGGGCGAGTTGCTCGGTCCTTGCGGAGTGGGTTTCTACCTGTTTGGGTGTTTTATTTTATTTTTTTCCCCCTTCCCCTCCCTTCCCTCTGCCTGCCGTGTGCCGGGGGGTGGTGGGATCGGTAGAGTCGCTATTCTCCATCCTCTCCGGAGAAAACTCGGGCAAGGGAGAGCGCCTTCAAGCTCATGGATGCATGGGGGGACCCCGCGCCCCGCTGGATCCGCCGCCGCGGGGCCCGGCTGCTGCTGCTGCTGCTGACCGTGCGGCTGGGGAGCGGGTGAGTACGGCGGGGACCCCGCACCTGCCCCCGCCGGGACCCAGCGAATCGCGCCCCAGGCTGAGCTCGGGGGCTCAGGGNAAAAGGTGTCGGTGCTGCTGCAAAGGCAGGCGGCTGCGGCACGAGACCGCACCGGCAAAGTAAAACTTCAGCCTCATGCCACTTGTTCGTCGGGCGGGTTGGTGAGTCCAGGCTCTGCTCGGTGCTGGGAAAAGCGAGTCCCCGCATGCCGGGGGCGGCCCGGCGCATCGAGCTCCCCGGCGCGGTGCCGCCCGTCCCCGCCGGCGGCTGCGGGGAGAGGGGCGGGAGCGCGGCTGGCGCTGCCGCTCCTGCAGCTGGTGGTGCGGGGCACCCATCGCGGCGATGGGACCTGTGCGCTGCGCGGGGGCCTCCCACACGGCGCCGGCTCCTGCCGCTGCAGCGCTCGGGAGGGAGATCGGGCTCACGCGTGGGATGGAGCAGGACAGCTGCTTAAGTCCCAGAAGTTGGAAACGTGCATTTTAAGGGAGAGTTAGAAAATTGAGCTGGAGACCTCTGAAAAAACAACAGTTTGGTACAGCTGTGTGTGTGTGTTATTAGTACCCATAACAACGAAAAGCAGTGTGATAATTCAACTCCATTAATAACGCAGAACTAACGCGAACCATTCCACAGGTTACACTCATAAAAACCACAAAGCAGCACGGAAAGGGTATTTGACTTTTGCTCAGTGTGTTTCTTTTAAATGAAAGACCAAATTATCATTCTAGCGGATATAAAAACGTGTAGTGTAAAGGCTGGCAAAAAAAAGGAAAAAAAGAAAATAAAGGGAAAAAAATCTATTAAACATTTTTTAAAGTCTGTCATACTCTAGACCCCTTCCCCACACTGAATGATAATTTATTGGTCTGTGTGAAGTATGTTGATCTCATCACATCTCTCATCTTCAGAAGGCTGCTGTGGTATCCTAGTAGAAACACCACTGATTATACTTTTCTTAACCTGAGTCTTTTAAAACCCTGATAAATTAAGGAAATAGTTTTCAAAGGCATTGATGAAAATGATACCAATGCAGCTGTGCATCTTCAGAATGTTTCTTAATGATCATAGTGTACCTCAGGTGTGAAAGAAATTATCAAGTGGTTTGAGAGAAAAGAATATGTATGCTAATTTTTCAGTTCAAAGACTTAGTTACAAAGGAGGAGGACTAGCTAAAAAAATAATTTATTTTGCTTTGCTTGTCAAACTGTGGTTGGGATTATAAAACTAGGTGTAGATTATTATGTAAAATATGTATGCAACTCATTAACATTAGCATTTATAAATAAGTTGATAAGATGTCTTCAGCGAGAAAAAGAGATAACTTACATGCATTGTTTTGTTCTGTGTTCCAGGACATCTCAGATCAAAGGGAACCTTTGGTATAAATATCCATGTATCTGAATCAACTATTTTCAGCCTTCACTTTTTTTCAGAGACTACATGGAAAAATGGTGTTTGAAAGACTTTTCACCCCTCCTTTTTTTTTTTTTTTAAGTGACCTCAAATGGACATGTTTTGCAGATCATGATTCTCTGGTATGTAGTGCATTGCAATTCATGGTGTTTGCAGAGAGCTCAGGACTTCTGGTGCTCTTTAACAGTCTGCCACATAGTAGGGTGGAAATACTATTTTTCTGCTTCTTTGGAAGCCTCTCTGTAGTTTCACCCCAAGATTTTTCTTGGAGCTCAAACTAAAACACAGGAGTAATGCTTTTCTGAAGAATAGACCAGGCTGCACCAGTTCTGCCCATTTTTCTAAAACTATCTTGCAGGAGCTGGTCTGCCTTTTCAACACATGCTTTTAAAAGGAGGCAAATTGCACCACTTTTTGCATTTCTACACAAAGTACTTTGTGCCGAGTATGAGTAAAGTTGCTTCAGCGGTAATAAATGGAGCTAAAGCCTAAGCAAGGGCACTGGAAGTTGAGCCCATCCAAGAGTTTATTCCTTTAAGGTGCTGCCCCCAAAGCTGTTGCATGACATTACACCAAACTTCCCACACCAAGTGTGGGAACTCTGTCCCATAAAACAGTTTTTTACCCCCGGTTCTTCACCTTCAGCACTAACAGATCAAAACAGCCAATGCACTTGTTTTAATTTCACGGGTCAGTATTTTGAAGGACTACTTTTGTCGATAGCAGATATCTCTTCTGTAGCAGAAATTGGGCTGTAAGCCTTTCTACAAGGTGTGTGCTGGGGAAGAGTACTTATCCAGCTGTCACTGCAGTCCTAAATGTTCGGCAACCCATTATTCTTGTTGAATTCAAATAAACAGATAATTGATAGGCAGAGCGTATGAACTGACAATATAATTAATGTTATTTCCCTAGTTCCAGCCATACAGGTGCACCATAACTGTAACATTTCTTCTAATTTATACTTCTTTAAATGGTATGTGCTGATCAGCATGCCTGAAAGTACACTGTAAGCTTAACTTAATTTTGGCCATATCTTCCCTTTAGTTTTGTAATCTGATGTTTTAAATGCAGTTATAAATGCTCTGTTGAAATGCAACTGTCAACAGGTACAAATGTCAACTAATATTTTCTTTTCCATTTCAAAGTATCTGTTAGGAAAATGCATAATACGGCTTACGTTTTCTTCTCATATAAATTCCTGGATCAGAGTTAAGCCTGTCATAACAATGTTGGTTTCTTAGTGCTTGATAATAGTGATTTACTGTTTCATTTGAACATCTGTGATGTTTATTCATTATTATCCTTACTCTTATGTGCTTTGTTCGTGATGTGACAGCGAAGAACTTGTTATTCAGCAGTCCCAGTGGCTTAAAATACAGCTTATTTTATTAAAAGTTTGTTAATATTTTATTTTGTTAGTCTGAAGTTTAAAGAGATATAAATATTGAGAAATACTTATATTCTTTGCCCATAATCTTCTTGCAGTAGTTTCAAGGAAACCTTCAAACTATGTCAGTCTGTTAAAAAAAAGGCTCTCAGAAAATGGAACCAAATTTTCATTTACTTTTTAACTTCCTGTTTGTTAAATATGCCTGATGTTAAAAAAGCACCTTTGCTACAAATTCAAGCCTTTTTGAGCTGGATAGAAAAGGTTACAGGTTGGCACTTGCTGACCTCGTTCAACTTCTTTTTCTGTATACATAAGTCTGTCTACAGAGTAGATTACAAGGGGGTTGGGGGAACAAGTGTTTTCTCTTTGAAGCTCTAGTGGAATTGTATTAATCTGGTTCAAACAGAACTGGTAGTAGATAGGACCACCTAAATGGACTAGGTATATGCACTGTTTGAAAGTGAGTTTCTTTGGTTTGGGCTATCATATATATAAACTAAAAGAGTCGTGTGTTGAATTCACAGAAAACCAAAAGTGAGCAGCTCAAACCCCATTTTTGTAGTACCATTTATGATAGAAGAGTAGCAGCACTTTTTGAATTACCTGCATAACTCTTGCACTTCATCCTAAATTGATCATGTGCTTGAGTAAAATAACGATATCATAACTTATTTGGTAAAGAGCAGCAGAGACAAGTACTAATTATAAATGACTGTAACACGCTGACAGGAACCTCTCAAAGGCTGGTGGATGACAATGACACTAACTTTTATTTCTTAACAATTTCTCTGAATAGTAATAATTTGTACAGAGTAATTCAGATGCAATTGAATTAACCTGAAGATGACACAGAAGTCCTGATTTTGCATTTTTACACTTGCAAACATTTTTTAAGACTGAAACAAATGTGGTGAGTTCAGTGGCCTACAGGCCTGTGTAAAAACTTGATTCTTTATATAAACTTAAATGGTAAATCATGGAGCAACACTGAACTAATAGAGGTAACTGGAGAGACTAGGAAGGTCATAAGGAGTTCGTCAGAACAGAACTTATTTCAAAGAAGAGGGCAGTTTCAGTGATATGGATACAATGGAAAGAAATAGTTTCTAAAATATGCTTTAATTGGGAGTGTTCCAGTCAGTAGGATCTGTTGAGATAATCCAGTCTTATATAAGAATATGTAAGAGGCTAAACAAAACTGGAGAATTTACCCTCGCTTCTCTATCTGGTTGCTCCTTCAGTTTAACTAAGTCTCTGCATACAGACTTGATGAGGAGGAATGCAGTGAAGTATTATACAGTATTTCTCTGGCTTCCAGCCAGTGGATCTCCCATTTTCTTCTGCTAGCAGAAAAAGCCTGGATTTTTTTCCCAGTGTAACCCGCTACAGCTGGCTCAGCCAGTGGATCCCATGTCCATCTCTCTGTGGGGAAATCCAGGTCTTGGTTGATACTTCTGGTTCTGCATGGTAGCCTTAAGGTATAGACCAAGGCTGGAGCTGCTCTTCAGGAACGGAGTATGATCTGCATCCATCTGCTCTTCAACAAGGAAACGAGTCATCAAAGCTTTTCCTTGTTCTGACTGCCTCTGCCAAGACTTGCCCTGACAAGAACTCAGAGCAACTCAAGTGAATCCTGAAAATTCTTGAAGGGATCAGCATTTTGGTCAGAAAACATCCTGATGCCTTTCTATTTCCAGCCTAGTCTTTCATAATATGTTGTAGAAACCTCCTCACCTCTGGGTGATGGGAAACTCCAGTGATGGGAAATTCCAAGCAGTTGTTGCAGGATGAATTATCTAGTCCAAAATGAAAGTTCTATACAAATGTGTCACAATTGGAGACACTCTCTGCAGAGTGGAAATTTCCATTGAATTGGATTTACTCATGCTACAGTCATATGAACTATTCTTCAAAACATATCCCTGGCATATGCAGTTTAAGAGACAACTTGATAGCTACTTATATTTTCCTCTCAGATAAGTAAACTACGATACTTACATTTCTTCATAAAATATTTGATTATTTGCTTAACCACTTTTAAACCCTTTCCTTTTTTTTCTCTGAAGAAGAGATACACATAGAATATTCTACTACTATTCTACTATCACTACTACTTCATACTGCTCCGATACTCTCTCACACTCCAATACTGTTCAGGTATAACTCATGGTTTTTTTGCTTTTGGCGTTAGTCCTCAAATCCTTTTCTGTGTCACTGCGTTTATCTCTGGTAAGGTATGAATGGCTTATTCTGTGTTTCTAAACTTATATGCAGCAATTTTTCTTTGTTTTCAGGAAGACAGACAGACAGTGGATAGGAAAAATCTGAGGTAGAATGAGATACATCCACTTTGGATTAAATTATTTGATGTCTCAAATAGATTGTTAGTCCTTTTCTTTAATACAGTTTTCTTCTTGTTTAAGGCAGTGTACCTTGAGCGATTAAGTATTACTGTTAGAAGTAATGTAGTATTATTGTCTAAGTTCACCATACAGCCATTGAATATGTATTGGGTTGTGTCAGACCTGCTGCAGGTGCGCTATGGACCTCTACCTTAGGTTCTTCCATTATCAGCGTAGCTGATGGCCTATGGGTCGTGTCCAGCAGGGTACAACTCTGACTGCCATAAAATTTGGTCATCATCTAACAAGAGGTGTTATTCTCCTGTTTTAAAGACATATGTTACATTTAATACACAATAAATTACATCAGAGAACACATAATTTTTCTCATAGAGAGAGACAGCAAGCTTCTAAATACATGGTTTAAGTATTTCCATTAGTCCTTACAGAGTACATTCACTTTTTTATACAATTATTCACTAACTTAATTGACCTTTGGATTAGTCCGTAATTGCCTAATGTTATACTAAAATTTCAGTAGAACGTATTCACTGTATTTCTCTTGGGGACGTGTTGTCATTGCCTAGTTATTGCAGTTCTATAGCTTTTTCTGTGGTTTCAAGCCAGATTTACCTATATGCCACAATTACAGTATGCAATTCAATGCAAGTCTCTGGTTCTCTTGCTGCTTCAATCCATACATATTTCTTTGGCTCCTGTGGGAGGAGGATGGTACCTGCTTATATGTGTACCAGAATTTGGAACTATTTAAAAACAAGTTGTTTTTGTGAAAGGTTGTAGTAGATTTCTTGTCACCTGAAGATTTTGCACGAAATATGTGATGAATTGTGTTAGAACAAATGTTCATATGGATATGTTGAAATACCATCAGCTTAAATGACTGAAAATGCCTTTTAAAGGAGTGCTCATTTCATATATCCATAGAGATGCTGGTGATATTTTAAGGTAGAAAGTTGACTTTGCAATTTGGTGAATTTTATAGTTAGTGTGGGATGGCATATAATTAGGTTAACTGCTTTTTATTGAGGTTATGGTTCTCAGCATTCATTTATCATAGGTTTGTTTTAAGCCTAGTTTGACTATGGAAAGTGTATCTTGGATCAAGGCACTTAGCCCATCAGAGTATATCTGTTCATTTTGAACTCGATGACAATTAACCTTTCATCAGTCCAGTGTAGATAGTGTGTGAATGATGTGCTGATGTGTGGCACATGGATTTTTATTTTATCTGGTCCTGCCATAGTTAATACGCGTTTCACATATCCAGAGAGGTTATCAACACTGTGTCCTTCCTTAGCAGTTTGGGGATATTTTGACCTTTATTTAATACCATTTATCCCTATTCAGTTGTATTTACTCAGGTTCTATAATTTGCTTTGGTTATCCTCTAACCTTCTGTTTAAGTCTTCATTTGCTTCCTGCTGTTTGGTCTGGATGAACAGTAGACTATGGCTGTTTACATTTTAATTATTTGATTGCATGGTATGGCCAAAACCCACAAAGAAGTTAAAACTTACCAACAGAGAAAATAAGATTGCACCTCAAGTCCTGTGTTCAGTTCTGGGCCCCTCATTACGAGAAAGGCATTGAGGTGCTGGAGCGTGTCCAAAGAAGGACAATAAGGCTGGTGAAGGGTCTAGAGGTTAAGTCCTGTGAGGGGCAGCTGAGGGAGCTGGGGATGTTTAACCTGGAGAAAAGGTGGCTCAGGGGAGACCTTATCACTCTCTACAACCGCCTGAAAGGGGGTTGTAAAGGTGGGGGTCAACTTCTTCCCTCAGGCACCTAGAGACATGACAAGAGGACGTGGCCTCAAACTGTGCCAGGAGAGGTTCTGGTTGGACACCAGGATGAATTTGTTCCCAGAAAGGGTTGTGAAGCACTGGAAGGGGCTGCGCAGGGAGGTGGTGGAGTCACCATCCCTGGAGGTTTCAAGAAACAACCCTGTGGCACTTGATGCCATGGTCTGGTTGACAAGGTGGTGATCAGTCAAAGGTTGGACTTGATGATCTTAGAGGTCTTTTCCAAAGTAAATGATTCTGTGATTCTGTGAAAAGAGATTATACAACATGTTCTGCAAGTTTGTAACAAGAAAGTGAAATAATTCCAGCAGGGAAGGAGAAGTGAGAAGTGTATCCTATTTCCTCCATTGTCTACGGTGGAACAAGAACTGCTCAGAGCATCAGGAATAATGATATTAGCATAAAGTTTCTTGAAGACAATTTTTTTCCATCTTGAAATATTGTTTTTTTACCAAGTTTCATATGTCTGCTGTTCAGACAGAGCAGGAGAGGCTGAGGTAATGGGTTGACAGGAACATTATAAAATTCATCAAGGATGAGTGCTAAAGTCCTGCCCCTGAGTGGCAAGTCCCCCTCCACAGGACTGGAGCTAGCTGGCTGGGGAACAGCTCTTCCAAAAGGACCTGGAGTTGCTGCTGGAGAGCATGGCACCTTGGCAGCAATGAGGGCTGGCAGTGTCCTGGGCTGTGGGATCAGGTACACTTTCAGGAAGTTGAGGAAAGTGATTGTCTTCCTCTGCTCAACACTTGTGAAACTGTGTGTAGAAACTGCATCCAGTTCGGGGTTTAAACTGGATGGGGCTCAGTAGAGGGCTACCAGGCTGGTCAAGGAGGAGCACCTGCCCTAAGAGGCAAGGGGTGCTCTGACTGGAGAAAAGGTGACTTTTGGGGGATTCAGCATCAGACTCCAGCACTTACAGGGAGGTGATCAAGAAAACAGAGGTAGGCACTTCCTAGTGATGCATGGTAAGAGAATGAGAAACAATGGTGATGAATTGTGACAGGGAAATCTCAACTAGATATAAAGAAAAAAAAACACTAGGAAGATAATTAGACAGTGGAACAAGATGTCCAGTGAGGTTTTGGGATGTCTGTCCATGGAATTTTCAATCCAGTTGGATTAGGCAAGCAGCCTGGTCTGAACTCAGTATCAGCCCTTCTTTGACTGGAAGTAAACTTTCCAAGATCCCTTCTAAATTTTATGTGGAAACAAATAATTTCTCTGGAAAATAATAGAAATCAACTTGTATTTTTTGTTTTGTTTTATTTTGTTACTTGTGCAGGGTCCTTGTGTAGTACAAAAAAGGGGGTTGTAGAAACAGGTGTCTCCATCAGGTCTACAAAACTGGGAAGAACATTTCTGTCATCACATATGGAGGTAAAGAGATGGTCAAAGTAAGATTGCTATACTAATCAAGCGGAATATGTTTGAGAATCCATGGTCAAAGTAAGATTGCTATACTAATCAAGCGGAATATGTTTGAGAATCCAGCAGCTCTGGAGTGGTGCAGAGAATTACCTGTACTTGGCTAGACAGATGTGAGAAAAATTGTCAACTGATTTCTGGACTGCGGCTTGGTAGGAGTAGAGGTAGCAGTTCTACTGGCCTGACCGTATCAGTGTTTGGATGAACTTTCAAGGAGAGAAGATAAACTTTGTATTATGTGAGAAGACTGATGGATAAAGAATATCTGTGGTGCTTTGAGTCTTTATGATATTTTTTGAGATCTGTAAAACCCATTTGAATTAATAACATTTGACCAGTGTAATTTCAAATAGTATGCAGCATTATGTGAAAATTGACTTGAAGAAGAACAATTTGTGTGGATCTCAGAACAAAATTGTTCTTCTGGAAGATAGCTTTAATAATACCTGTTGTTCTTAATGTCAAAAATCCACATTTCTATAAATATTCTATTATAAATAGCCAGAAAAATATGAAATAAGACAAAGAGCACAAGACACTATGCAGAAGAAGAATCAACCTAACAGTTGATTCAGAATACAGAAAATATGTTTTAAAAAAGTAAAATATTCACTGCTTTTGCTTTTATTCCACCAGGTGACACTCAACTTAAAACAGCTCTTTATGGCTGAATTCATGCTGCAAAGCAAACAATTTTTATACGATACAGTATTAGACTGGTTTTCACAGTGTTCAAGAGACTTTGAAAGTAAAGGGTATTTACAGAAGTTTTCAAAATTCAATGTAAACTTTTTTATGAATCTGAATAATTATTGAATCATAGTATTGTTAAGATTGGGAAAAACCACTAAGATCCAGTCCAGCCCTGCACCCAGCCCTGTCACATTCACCACTGAACCACATCCCTCAGTACCACATCCATGTTTCTTGAACACTTCCAGGGATGGTGATTCCACTGCTTCCCTGGGCAGACTGTTCCAATGCCTCACCTCTCTTTCAGTGATACTTTTCCCCTAATATCCAATTTAAACCTCCTCTGATGCAATAATCCCTTTATTTTCCTGTAAGGTTTGCTGGTCTTATTTCCAAGAAAAATATTTTTTTAAACAATGGGAATGGTTGTTCTTCAGTGGTTTTCACTTCCAAAAATTAGCTGGGATCTGCTCTTCTCAAGCTATCAAGAGTATCCTGCAGTGCCTTTATGTGTGGGTTAAATAATACCAAACAATCCAGTTGAGAGGATTTCATACTGAAATAATTGTTCTGCTTTCTACACTGGTGTAGGTGTACTGGAAAAAAGATATAGGGAATAAGTAAAACATACTTCGGTGGGAGAGAGAAATACATTTTGACACACAAAAGAATATGCCCAAGTTTGGCAAGGCAGAAGGGGTGGGAAATTGATGAAAACATCAGAGATGGAATGGATGGGGGGAAAAGAGATTTTTGTCAAGAGAATGTCTAAACCAGTTTAGGAAAGATAAAGAAGAAGGAATACAACATCAGTGACTATATTCCACAGGATTAAGAGGAGTAAGTAATGCTTTTTGGAGCCATATTTTCAGTAGCTGTATTTTTTTTCTTGCAGTTACATTTGTTTTCCCAGAAATTTTCTGCAACACATAAAGCATATCAGTGAAGATGCTGATGAGGAAATGAGACAGAGAGCTCTCTTCCACAGAAATGTAATAGAACTGATGAGTATGAAGTCAGCCATCAGGTCTGAAAGATAAATCTTGAGAGATGTTTAAACCATTCACTACTGACAGCTAACAGTAGTAGTGAGCTTTCAAGAAAGTCTTTTGTAGAAAAATGGAATTGAGTTCTATTTCAGCAGTCATGACTATGTGGTTCTGCTTATTTTTGCTACTAGAAAGTAGTATTTGGATACATGCAGATTCCCAATAATTTCTCAGCTTCTAAGGATATTATAAGTCTATCTGAGGTCCATGTTCTGTCTTAAGAAGATTCAAGAATATATGCAAATATGTAATTTAAATTGCTGACAAGAGAGTAGTTACTCATTCCTTCTGTGTTGAAGTTACATTTTTATCCCTATTTAAGGAATTTTTCTCTTTTTAAGGCATTTCTTAAACTTATCATCCTGCTAGAGTTCAGATTTTCATCTATACCTGGTCCTATGCCTTGGTCATTTACATGGCTCATGCCTAAGTACTTGCATTTTTATCTTCTGAACTAGAATCATCACCAGCCTCTGTACAAATGTCTGACGCTGGACACTGGGGTTTCAGCGACCGTGTTTAGCTTTTCAGCAGTGCTTTAGGTCTTTTTTTCATGTGTGGAATTTGGCTAGGTCAGATGAGCTCTGCCCTCTCATCGATGGGCCATGAAATATGCTTCTTTACCACACACAAGCATATAATGCTTGGTGTTCTGGAGGAAGCTAGTGCCTGGAGTGCCTGGTTAGATGATCTGTTGGAAAACTTCCCTGGGAACCTTATCTGTTTTGACTGACTTTTTATGAAGGCCAGTCTGCTTAAATGCACTATTTTGACAAACCTGTGAAGCTGTATGGCTGCTAACAAAGTAATCTGTTGTGTTTACAGTTCAAGGAACATTACCATTTTTTCTGAAAGTTGAGAGAAATAGTTTACTTTGGTATTTTTTTCTCTCTCTTTTTTTTTTTTTTTTTAGTAAGGGAAAATAAAGGTTAAATTGTATCATATTTAGACAAAGGACACTGGAGCACAGCCAGTGAATAACAGCTGTCTTATAGCATGTTTCATCATTTAGGGAAGTATCACTGTGTCACTGTCCTACCCCTGTATTGGTAAAACTCCTGAAGCAACTGAAGATCCTCAGCTAAATGAAGTAACACAACTAGTCTTACTGTTTTCATTCACATATGTGAGGCAACAAGGAAAAAAGTGTATTTGTTTTAGCTCTTTCTGCACAGAAATGATCTGAAACACTGACTTTCCTCCTTATTTATTTATTTATTAAATAATCATCAGAGTATTCCTTGTATGGAAGGATCACTATCTCCAAATAGACAAGGCCACTATGCAGGTTGTCCAAACCTCATGGATACCAAAGGCTTGATTGAGTTGCTTCTGCACAGATTTTAAGCATCAGCAGAGATAACTCAGGTTCCCTGCCAAGTCTCTACTTTTCCAGTGGTTTACAAGTTCCCCATAAATCAACCCACCTTGGAAGACAGGGTATCCTTTTGTGTGTTGGATGGGAATAGGAACCTAGGAATGGACAACTAAATTGATGCTTAGCCATATTTAAAGACTCCCACTTATGCTATACATGTACTGCTATGTGTAATACTTTGACATGCATGATGTACATAGCAGTCAGAACACTTTCACTATGTTCATTTTTTTTCCAGTTCATTACATAACTAGACAGATGCTAATTGCAACTCAAAACTCACCTGACTGATTTTTCTCATATTTAAAGGAGAACAAAACCCTATGATATTAATGTCTGAAGATGAGCATGTTGCCTGATGTTGAAAAGACTTATTTAGTCCTTAGTCACTTGTGCCCAGGGATTTATTAGTCATGGTAATGTCTCCAATTAGTTGAAGGACGGAGAGCATAATGAGGGCACTTTTTGCCTAGTTGCTGTTAGCTATGTACATGCAGTTTACTGTTGAGTTTGTGAGGCTAGCTGAAGTGTTACAACAACAAGCATCTTAAGAAGTGAGGTCTCTTTCTTATTGATAAAATCATTAAAATCAGAATTAGCACCTGCAGTAATATATATAAAGTAGCACTGTGCCATGGAACAGAAACATCTTAATGTTTGATGATGTATTTTTGTTCTAAATCATAGTCTCTCCAGAAATTCTGAAAAATGTGAACCTTGCTGGAACAAATATATTTTACAGTAAATGGAGAGATGATCAAGTATTATGTTCTGTGTATAGTAAAATAACCTTTAGATGAACTTGGAAAGGAAAAGAATTCCTCTTTAATTCCTCTTTAATTAAGTTTGCCTTTCTTCCTGGGGTTGTGAAAGAGACGGGAAAGTGCTACCATTAAAGTACGAGTGGAGTTAATTGACATTAATCTTCATAGGTTTCTTAGATTTATTTTAATGGCAAAGAAGTAAAAGGGTCCTCAGCCCAAGTTAACTGTTGTTAAATAATTGAATGGCATACCTGAATTTAACATTTTATTTTCTGGTTTGGAATGAAGTTTTCTGCCTTCTGTCTTTCCTTCTATCCCGTTCCAAACCCTGGAGAAAATGCTGGCGATACACAGGAACTTAGTAAAAGATAAGGAGTTTTGACCCATCTTGTTTTCTAAAGTGAATGTTTCTTTATAGAACATGGTCTAGCAAGTTCAGTTAAATCCTGATAACACCATCTCAACTGATCCTGATGACTGTGTACATCTGAAGGAATTTCTATCTTTAAAACAGACTAATTAAAATCTGTTTAGCATGACAAATATTGGTAATTCAGATTCCTAGAAGTGAATGTGTACACAATGCCTGTCCTGTTGCCTTTACATGACTAGGTGCTCTTTTGTGGGAGCTTTGTGCAGTTCCTCCAGAACCAACTGGACTGAAAATTCAAGTTGGCAGGTGGTGTGCTCTGCTTCATTGGAGGGCATTCGAAAGACTTCCTATGTATTCTGGTCACTTCCTTCTTCCATCCAGCATCATTGCTTCTTGCCACAGTCTGGTTGCTGCACATCAGTGGCTGTGGTTTAGGAATCAAAGCTGTAGAACTGGGTGCCATCAGCATTTCGGAGACATTATAGCCTTTATTACACACTTGGTGATCTTGGGCATATTTTACAGAAGAATTAAAAAGGTGGTATTCTGGTAGTGAGATGGGTTTATCTCAGTCAGTCACCTCTGAAAAGGCTGGAAAGACTGTTAAACGAGAGTAAGAATAGCTGTTTTCACCATGTAGAGCAGCAATAATTCAGGTCTTCCAACTTGATTATATTATTATCTGATTCATGTTGGTTTCTTTGTCAGTTTAGCAAATGGGTTAGTGAGTCACAAGCTCTTGTTGGCCTTGTGTACTACTGTAGAAGTCAGTTGTATTTCTTTTCTAATGGTTGACACTTTTCTCAGTGTACAGTATTTCCTAGATAAAATAAAATAGTTCCATGTAAACCATCAGAAGTGTGCATTTTAAACCAAGACTTGTCAGACACTAAGTAAGGAAATGTTGCCTCTAATAAAAGCATCTTCATAAATGGATTTATCTACTAGTGTCTGGGAAATTGCTCAGATGGAATTTTTCCCTCTCCCCCTGGAACTGCATTAATAGCTTTCTGTAAGCTGTCATTGCATACCTTTTTGTAGTTCAGAGTTTTAAAACTGGAGGAGGACCAGAGGTACTCCAATTAAATAAGACAGGAAGTAAAAAAATGAAAAGTGAAAATTGGAAATGTGTTTGTATTTGCATTTTTTTCTTGTTAATTCCAAGTTTTTTAAATATAGTCAATTGTAGAAAAGAGGCAAGTGCAGATCAGGTTGCTCAGAGAAGTTGTGCAGCTTCCATTTTTGGATGTCTGCAAAACTCAACCTGATCAAGCCATGAGCAACCTGCTGTGACCTCAGAGCAAGCCCTGATTTGAGCAGGAGGCTGGACCAGAGAGACCTCTCATGATCTCTTTCCCATGTGATTTATCCTGTGAATCTATAAATAAAATTAAGGACTCTTTGAAATGTCAAGATGTTCAAGTGACTGTGAGTTGAGGTGTTGTGGCTGTAACTCCTATTGGGTTTAGGTGGTGCTGGCATGACCTCTTGAACTTTCCATTTTGGCTAAATCTCTGTTCTTAATAGAACTGTGGAAAAAACATTAAAGCAGAACAAAATAGTGTCACAATCACTTCAAATTCTCTGCAAATAACTGAGCTGATCCAGAGAGTCAGGTGCCCTGTATCGGCAAGGAGGTCTGTTAATTTCACTATGCTTTCTGCTGTTTCTGGAATGGAAGATACAAAGAAGAAGGTCAGTTTTGTGGCGCTGATGCCTCTTTCCTTAGAGAGCTACTTATAAATTAACTTTTAACTCCTCATCATCTTAATGCCTCTGGGAAAAGGCTGGGATTGCCTCTGCACTCTGAGCAACTGTAAGCTAATTTGTAAAGTAATTAGATGCCAAAAAGTGCAAGCAGACCATAAATAGATATATTAAAAAAAAATCCAGCTGTGTGGCAACAAAACATGAAAGAGATAGCAATAGGTGGCTTTAAGGGAAAAAGAGCATACATTTACAAAACTTTGCTTCCTAGTTTTAGTGCTCCCATTAGGGGGATCCTCCTAATGGGAAATGTTAAATATTTAATATCTGACATTTCTCTAATGTCTATGTAGTGCAGTAAAGATTAAGGATTTTATGATGCATTTCAATTTAAAAGAATGAAAGAGCTTTTCAGGCTGTTACGGGGAAGCTGTCAGTGAGCCTTGTATTTAGACTGCGTATTACTTTCAGCTATAATAGACTCTTTCAACTTGTTTGCAGCAAGCTAGGTATGAAAGCCCTGATATCCGAACAGTGCATTTTGTTCATCCTCTGGGAACCTATTGAGCTGTGGCAAGATTTCTGTTGCACTTCCCAAATTAAGCAGGCATGCCAAAAGCACTGAGCAATTCCCACAGCCGTGACAGTTTTGATTTTCAGTGAGACTTGCTAGTGTTATCCAAGAGGTGATGCAAGGCCTTGCTATTACAGACTGGTTTGAGGCATTCGCACAAAGGACTGCAATAAGGGCCAGGCATGCCTTCTCTTACTCTGTCCTTTCCTGACTTTTTCTGTCCTTTACATTTTCTTCACATGGAACATACTGGTGGTCCTCTTTCCTGTTGTAAATTTGCTGAAAAATTCCTCCCTTGGTTTGGAGGGCAGCATATGTCTGTGTAATTTAGAAGCTCTTAAATCCTTTTTTTAATAATAAAGCAGTAACATTTTTAGTTTTGGTATACAATGGGAATTGGCACAAGGAAAGTAATTTAATTCTCTTTTTTTACTGGAATATTGTACTTGTGTTAACGTTGGATGTGATTTATAGGGGCTGTATATTTTCTGTAATTCCTAGCCAGTGCCTATTTGTGGAGGTAAGTTGTGTGACTGTTAGCTGCTGCTATCAGTCTGATGCACTTTGCTTGACCTCAAGCCCATAGCACTTCCTTGAAATAAACTGGATGAGTAATACAGATTGCAGTTTTTAGCACTGGAGGAATACTGAAGTCCATACTCATTTGATTGAAATGGAAAGAAAACTGCTTCCAGGCATTCTTTGACCTTTTGGTGATATCTGAGGGAATTTGCAGACGCAACCAAGGTATTGCAATTTTTTTAATGATCTAGTAATTAACTATCTATTGCTGCTTATCTAATTAAAAGATAGGTAATAAATGAATGTGTAATTATTTTCCTTGTACATTTGTTTCATCTTGATAAAATAGGTAGCTAACGAATGGTCTTAAAATGGTGTACCATTCCTTTCAGTTAATATGCCATGTATACATACAGATATGTAATTGACATTTGTCTGCAGCTTCTGCTACTGCTAATATTTAGTTATAGCATATGGATGTAATGTTTGTTTCCTTGCTTAAAATGTGAATGGAGTTTAATAAGTATACAAGTCCTATTTTTTAATATCATAGAACAGAGGCTACTAGGAGGGAGATTCTGTTGATACTCTTTTAAGTAGCATACAATAGGTATTCTATTATGAAGATTAGGCATCTCTTATAATGTACTCTCATTTGAAAAAAGAAATGCATGTAGGGAAAAGCTTTGGAATTACACTTCTGTTTTGAACCAGGAAAAGGCTCAGAGTAAGATGATGCCTGCTGCTGCTTTTATGGGTTTGACTCATGGCTTGAGGTTGTTCTGTATGGGTGAGGTGCAAATACATCTATTAACACGTTTATTAGCTTACACTCTCCACCACCATAAAAAAAAATATTGGTGAATATATATATATATTATAAATGAGGGCCTGCTTCATTCTTTTGGCACCAGAATGCATTTGAGTTTTCACAAAGTACTCTAGTGTTCAATATTTTATCTCTTTCTTCTCCAGCTCTTGTGTTTTCAGTTTCACTCTGTCTTGTGTTTTTCCTAATCTTGGTTGTTTTTGGTTTTTTTTAATCAGACAACATAGAGCTGATAAAGCAGATGATGAGGACGATGAAGATCTAATGGTAAATAAAACATGGGTCCTTGCACCGAAGATTCATGGTGGCGATGTAACTCACATACTGGACTCCTTACTTCAAGGGTATGACAATAAGCTTCGGCCAGATATTGGGGGTAAGCTCATAAAATGATTCAGTGTAATAGAAAATGTGAACTAGAGATGGTGTGCATTTTGTCAAAGATGGCAAGCCTCTTCTTATTGCAATATTTAAAACTCAATATAGCAAGCTAAATGTAAGAACAATAAAATGCAGTGATTTTCTGGAACTAGTAAAAATAATGTTCTATACAAGATTACACTTTATGTTCTATTTATAATCTTGTTTTTCTTATGGAAAATATTGGTTTTGGGGGACAGTAAGCAATCTATAAGAAATCATTAAAAGGCAATTATAATTGGTGTTGTTTAGAAAAGATCTTCTGACAGAAAGAATTGTAGATAAAAACCAGCCATGGTCATCTCAAAAATTGATCTTAAGTCTGTAAGATTTCATTAAAGAATTATTCCTAGCCATTTTATTCTTACTGTAGGGAATTTATTGTGTTCATTTTGAGCAAATGTAACTCAACTTAGTTCTCTTCTTCCCTTAGCTAAGATTTTGAAAAAAAATTTAAGGATGTAAAAATATAACTTAGGACACATTTTTCTGGTGGAATATAGGAAGAAAAACTGCATTGCTATAGATCAAACTTTGCAGCTAGTAGGAAGGCAACTTTGTCTTTCAATAGTCAAAGCATCAATTTGCATAAAACTATTAAGTGTAAATATTTGGAAGAATCTTGGTTTGAAAACATGTAGTACATGAAACCTTGCCAGCTCCTGTCTACCACTTGCATGCAGGATCAAATAAGAAAAAACGGTGTGTGAGTTTGTGTGAGTTTGTTTCCTGAAACGTGGAGGAAGAGGTGGAGGACATAAGTATTTGTTACATAACTGGCATTTCCTATCAAAGAAATGCCTTGGGAGTCTGTAAGTTGCTTATATAATAAACAATACAACAATCTAGACCTGTGTCATTTATGTAGGGGAAGAGAAAGATGCAATCTCAAACTGTGCATTTTCTTCTGAAATCTTCTGACAAATTGTTTACTTTCCCAAACTTCTTAGTTCTATTTTATTGTTGACTGTTATCCTGGAGATGTTGAAAGGCAATAATTCTCTCCCTGTCATAATACAATCACATGCGAATCTCATGAAGTTTGGTTTAAGTCTTTTTCTTCATGTTCTTTTGATCGAATTACTAAAAACATTTAGACAACACGAAAAGTCCTCCAGCATGTTTTTCCTTAAATTCTCAATGTGTGACAAATGTATAGGATTACTGTTGATTTTTTTCTTTGTTTCATGCAACAGACAGAAAAGTGATTATGAGGAAATAAACTGTCTCTTCTAGGATTCCTTCTAATGATTAGCTGTAGGTGGAGATGAAAGAAAAGAGAATTCTTTTTCTCTTCTCTCCCTATAAAAACTAAAAGTAAATGGAGAAAATACAGAGGAGGAATTTATTCTGTCATGTCAAATGCATTTAGATGGGCACGGAAGAATTTTGATGTAATTCTTACCTTTACTTTTCTGGTTAGATACTGAGTCTTGATAGGACATAAACTCTGTCTTTTTGTGAGTAACTCAATGTATGGCCTTTTGGATTCAAAATATCTGTTCCAGAAAGAAGACACTTAGTTCTAGCTTCTCTCACATAGATGTACCCTTTCTCTTCTCAAAAGTTCTGTACAAATCTGACCTTTTCTCTCTGGGGCCTGCCTCCATCCACTATGCCAGAACATAAAGTTCATGAGTAATCAGCCAGAGTAATGAGAAAAGGAAACATTTGGGAGTATTCACTTTGTTTTGAGGAGAACAGATGTTAAGTATGATTCTGCTACAAGGAAGAAATTTTGGACAACGTAAGATGAAATTTCTGACTTCAGGTGAAGGCACTGCATTCTGTCCAGTTATTTGGGAACTGCAGCAGATATTTGACAGACAGAAAACCAAAATCAGGCTATAGTTTATTCATCTTAATCTGCTTCAAATATGTGGGTAAAATCTGGTGTCAGATTCCTTTCTTCATAGTGTATGTTAGTTCTTGTACAACAAGGTTATTGAACTGTAATTCTCATTATCTTTCAAACCGGTAATATCCAACAGAACATTCTTATGATTGAATTACAAAGCTCATTTACAAGAGCAACACTTTTTGTTTTGAACTTGGACTTTTTGGGTTTGAATCCCTCAGCAGAATTTTGTTTTCCTCTTGGTGTTGACACAGAATTTCACCATCTCAGGAGTGAGATAAGGGTTTCATTGTTAAAAATCCAGTTAGTTGAGAGAGATGATAAATGAGAGCCAAATGAAAATTGAAACTTTGGAGGTAATACTGAAATTTAATAGGGGAAAACCACTCTGTCATCTTCTGTTTGTCTCATTCAAATATCCATGAGCTGTAGTAATTTTTTAACTGCTACCCTTTGCACAGTTTATTAATCTTACTAGTCTTTAACTCAATTTATGTAGTAAGCTTGTGGTGTTTGGAGCATAAAGGTTCTAGCATTCTTCTACTCAGTATGAAGTAATAGTAGTTATCAGATGAAGTCTCCTACCTGTGGTATAAATACCTTTAATTAAAGATACAGCCTGGGAGTGATGACATACTTATAAAGCAGTATTATTCTCACTGTAACATTACCTCTTGGCTGTATGTTTTATAACCACACTGTTTTAGGTTCAGTCCTACATCAAAGTAGCTATTATTTTTGAACTTTCATTTTTGAAGGAAAGGATTCTGGCTGCTCATTTTTCCTAGGGACAGTGATATATTAATATTATCTTAACAATGTACAGATAATTTTTTCCAGCAGTGATGCGTGTATGGGTGAAACACAACTGCTCTATCTGAAAATTCAATTAAAAATAGGAAACAATCACCACATATCTACAACTTTAGTGGATGTTCTTAATCAACGGTTTAAGACAAGTCATCATGGATGGAAATTTTAAGAATGGTGGGAATTTAGGGATGGTTGCTCACGGACGTAGAAAAATTGGATACTTAGAGAAATTTGGATAATTGTTTTTGTCCTGTAAGCAGGGCATGGGTAAATAATTACATCTCTCAAGTGCACTAACATGAATAGTCATGTTCTAAGAGATATAAAGGATACATGGAAAATTCTGGACTTTCAAATAGAAGTGCTAATTCTCAAAAAATAAAGGTATTAGGGAAGTATTCTGTTGAACAGGTGCTCTTAGTGTAGCATCGATGAAAGTATGATATAGGCACAAAAGTAGTAAGTTCAAACTGATGCCTAAAGATTTTTAGCTTTTTCTGTATTTTTCACATATTTGTAACTTTGCAGGCTGTTAATACATAGTTATAACTTCAAGCACTATTTCTGACCTCTCCCATAGTTTAACAAACTCTTATTAATGCATTCTTGAAATTCTGTGTAGTCTTGCCTTTAGTCTAGCAAGGACATTTTGTTTTGAACCATGCATTGTAGACACAATAAAGTGCAGGGCTAAAAGGTTGGGGGGTGTCCAAAGAGGCAGAACCTGGGGGAAATTACCTAACCAACTGTTCTTGTATTTGGACAATATTTGTTAGATATACCAGTTAAATTACCTAATAAAAATTGTAGGAATACTGTATCACATGTGCATATCGCCATATTGTACACCTTGAAAGCTTTCGATTAAAGACTTGCTTTTACATTATAGTTTTAACACTGTTTGGAAAGGTTTTGATTTTTATTCCAGGCAATGAAACAAGTAGGAAAATACGAAGTAAAGGTAGAGAGAGATGTATTTTGAGAATATTTTCCAAGAATTAAAGAAAATCAAAATACAAGAGCAAGATGTAGAAGCACATATTCAGGGAATGATAAAGGTATTGGACGTGTGCACTGCATAGAAAATGATGGAAATAATAAAAGTGGTGGGGTAGGAGTGTTTGCTAAAGATTTTGCCTTTTAAATAAAAGGGCAAAAAGTGTGGAGAACAGGGCCCTGCTTTCATCAAAATCACTTTGAAAAAATTTCTTCAGAGGTTGACCTGGAAGCCTGCTGTAGACACTTGAGGTTGAATTTTCAATATAAGTAGCCATGTAAGTAATAATCTTGGATAGCTGGTTGTGAGAATTGTACTATTCCATTAAAAGCTATTACAAATTGAAGGTCTCTGTTATTTCTGAATGTGATAGTCACCTAATTTCTTTGCTGAATAACTGCGTTATCACCAAAAGAGGATACTTCTTTAGGCAAGTAATGAGGAGTTATAGAAAACATGCTCAAAGAAAATAAGCCTGGATGAAATTACAAAAGTGGTCTTAATTAAAGAGCATAAAAAGTATTAATTAAAAACAAAGGTGGTGAGACTTAGACCTTCATTAGAAAATGTGGGAATTGTGGTAAACTGGGGATTGGTTAGTGAATTTAGATGGACTACCATGCTCTTGGTTAATATATTGAAGTAATGGATTGAAGTAATGAAAATGGAGCTGTATTAAGCAATAAAAAGTGCAATATTCTGCAATTTTACAATAATGATAATGATTTCTGTCAGGAGATAGATGTTTATAGAATAGGAATAGCTGATCAGAAGAGCTCTTATGTGTACCAAGAAGAGATATTTCAAATATCAAAAGCTAAAAATTGAACCCACAAAAATATAGGCTAAAAACCAGGTACTTTGGATGGATGGACAGTTACTAAAATAATTTGTCAATGGTTGAGGTAGATTTTTATCACTATGATTTGTCTTATCTGGAATAAACATTTTTCGAAATTTTTAAAACCAGAAGTTTAGTCTAGTGAAAAGAAGGTGCCAAAGCAATACATTAGAAAGTGAGTATATCTCTCTAGACTGGGCTTACCAAACAGGTTCCCTGTGTGCTTCAGCTGCATTAGAAGATGACAAACTGTCTCTTGTGGTCAGCTGCTCCTTTGTGCTCTTCTTTCTCTCTCTCTCTTTCCCTACCTCTTGAATATGCACTCTGTTATTCTCTCACCTTCTTGCTCTACTCTATCCTGAGTCATACTGTCTTTCAGTGTAAATATTTGAAGTGTTCAAGCCCTTTCTCCCCTTGTTTAGATCATTGCTGTTCTGCACTTCATGCAGGATGTGTTAAATAGCCTTCTTCCTACTTGTAGTGTTTTCAGGGCTGATACCGAATTTTAAAGCAAAATAAGAAGCAGTCACGGTAGGAAAATCTTCTCAAATCATCTTTCACTACTAGCTCTTTGTGAAGAGCAAATGAACACTACTAATTTTATGGATGTCAGTATCAAGAAGGTATTTTCCTCCAGCATTTGTCATTTTCATGAACTCTTATCACTTCTAGTTCAAGAACTCAAGGAGTATTAATTAATTCTTCTAATTCAGAAGTACATTTCTCTGTACCATACAGAAGAACTAAAGTAACAAAATAGCTTCTTCCAGTCCTCTTGAATTGAGTTTCTTTCTCTGGATCATTTACGTCAATTAAAATAATTTCAGCAGAGGCAAATTTTCAAACTGTTCACTAGCTCTTAATACCTCTAAGGATCTTACTCAGAGCAGTATGGAAAAGGTAAAATGAACTATGTGGCTCTCTACAGGAGAGGCCTTGTGGCAGATGAAGTACTGTGTGATGCAAACCTCCATTAAAAACTGCGTCACTGAGAGAGCTCAAAATTTAGTTGTTAATAAGGAATGTCACTGCCTGAGATGTCTATAGTGTGACCTCATAAGAAAGTTTTGATCAAGAGTAATGGTATTTTGAATGATTTCAGCAATTCATTTTTGTAGTAAAGCTGGCAGATAAGGCAAAGACTGTTGGAAAGGGAATGGCTGCATCTGCAGAGTAATCAGCTCCTTCAGTATAACTGGAATTGAGAAGGGAAAATATGGAGGTGGAGGGAGAAGAAGCCTGTGAGTTGTATTTCAAGAGAGAGATTCTTCATAATGAAGAATGCAACATTACTTGAGGAATAAGGCAAGATATGCTTTGATCCATCTCCTTGTGTTCTGGTCAAACCATGGGGCTGCCTTTATAAAAATAAATAGGGTTGTAAGTTAAAGGAAGGGGATATCTGTTTGCAGAATGTGATGTATGTTAAAATGATTACATTATATATGTAACTATATACACACATTACAAACGGGTTTTTTGCTCTGATATTTCAGTCTGTGTGTGTGAGTTCTTGTGCTGTCTCCCTTCCTTTACGAGCTCTGCAGAAACTGGAAACATTTGCAGCTCAAAATCAAAGAATAACAGAATTACAGAATATTCTGGGTTGGAAGGGACCCATAAGGATCATTGCAGGAAGTATTTATTTGTCCCCCCAGGAAATAAATTGGTTTCCAGAACCAATGAAATATGCTGGGGACGGGATGGTGATCAAGTGACTCTATCTATGCTCTGTGGTCATACAGAAAATCCTTTGTGCAGCCTCAATAGTGTGTCTTTCTGTCAGGCTTAGGTTCACACCATTAACCAGGTTTGGAATCAGGGAGAATTTCCTCCCAAATGAGCTTGGCAAGGAAAACATATCTTGGGATATTTAGGAAATGTATCTTGCCTGTCATTGTAGCTGGCAAGGATGTCAATGATACTGTCTTTCTTTCTGTATGTCTGTTCAAGTTTCAAGAAATTCGAAAAATCTTCTTGCTTAAGATTTTAGGTTTGTTGTTGAACACTTGGACAATCTCTGAAGTTTTGCTGTATAAAAAAATTAAATCTAATGACCTTAGGTCCCTCTCCTATGAAATCAAAATGCCTTTTTGTTTGTACCTTCCCCCTTTTTTATCTGCAGATTGAAAGAGTTGCTTATTTTATTGTGTCATGTCATAAAAGGACCAGCAGAGCTCTATTATTATTATCCCGCTTCATTCCATTGGGCACTAGGACATAACATCCTCTTGTGTCCACATTCTGGTTCTCCAGTACAAGCTAGAAGAAAATGCTTGGTAAATTGATGAAACTAAAATGCATCCTCACCTCTTTCATTTGTGCCTTTTTTTTCTGTAAAAACCAGTTAGGAGGAAAAAACTGAACTATCAGAGCCTCCTGTACTTCAGGTGTGCCTTTCATGGAAACTCTCTTAGACTTTGTGTCCTTCTGTAAATGCACAAAGTAGAGAGCATATTCTGTAAGGGAATATAGTTTTTAAAGGTTTTGGTCTTTTGTTTGCAGACTGAGAGTGCTTTCCTTGTTTTTAAAGAAAAGTAAGTTTGGTAATATTTAACTTTTAAATGACTTTTATTGAGGAACTTTCAATTTGGTGTTTGAACCAGTGTGTTAATCAAGCTGATGAAAGAACATTAGTAATCCCTAGGTGTGCTACAGCTTCATGAACTGAAGAAACCTGTGGTGAAAAGTTATTTTGTATTTGTTACACATTCTCAGTAGAATTTGATAGAAGGCACTTCATATTGATTCCTTATAGCTGATAAACGCGTCTGTCCCAGACTTCACGGTTTGTTGTATGAAAAAATTTTTCCAAACTTTTTTCTGTTTAGGATTGTATTTTTACGTTGGAAGACAGTTTTTGGAGTTTTTTGTTTTATTTTTTTTTCTTCGTTTACCTTTTTTATCTATCTTACATTTGTTCAAAAAGCACAGGTGGGAATTACATTATCAACTAAAAAATTCAAGTTGATAACTCTAAAAATTCATATGAAATAAGAGAGCCAAGTCATATATGATCCTTCACAAAACAAATAAACCAGAAATTTCATTACTCTAAATCTAATAAAAGAATATCAGATACACTGTTGTTTTAGTTAAATAAATTTAATTGCACTAACAATGCACAGAGTTAATTAAATATGTAATTATTATGGTTATTGTTTTGTTTAGTGAGAACTACGGTAATTGAAACAGATGTCTATGTTAACAGCATCGGTCCAGTTGACCCAATCAATATGGTAAGTTCTGATTATTGACAGAAAACAGCATCTGCATGTTGCTATGAGATAATATTATGTAAAAATTCTAATCTCATTCAAATAAGTTTCTTTATTTCTTACTGTGTATTTTTATGCTGTTGGATAATGATTGAAGTTATTGCAGAGGTATGTTTAGTCTCTCTGTTTGAGTTGTTGTAATTTTAAAAATTATTTTTTTTCTTTTAAAAGAAATGAGGCCGCACAGAGTTCATTGTATCAGGTCCTTGTTTTAGTTTGTTTTGAACATTTCCACACTGTGTATACTTGGTTTGTCTCTGGCCCGGTTTGATTTCCTGGAGCTACTCTTCAGAGCCTGAGAAAAATAACAATTGACACAGCAGTAGTGAACAAAACTGTTTTCAGTGAAGTGATCTATTGTTTGGGTTTTTTCAAATTCATAGAAAGAAAAAATTGGAAATTAACTCATTCGTCCTCCTTTTTCCATTTAGTCTTCTGTATCCTTTTCAGTGTGTGTGTGTATACATGGTGGTTTCTTAGAAGTTGAGCAATGCATCTCACCTACTTTCTGGTAGACCTGTTGAGTTCTGACCTATGTATTTATTATCAGCACCAAAGTAACAGCACTTATGAGGAAGTTGAGTGTGTGGTATTTTCTTAGCTCTCTTAGACTGTGCATTGTATGAGATGGTGGTGTTGGAGGCTTTAGAAAGGCCTTTTGGCATGACTTCTGCCCGGGACTAAGATGGGGATTTGCCCTCAGGTGATTTTGAGTTTACATCCTTTACTTCCTGCCTACAAAATTGCTGACAGTATTGAATTTGCATGGCAGAGAAGAGTTTTGTTCAGAGGCTGGAGTATGCCAGTGCAGGGGGCTTCTGAGCATTTTCTGAGAGTGCAGTAATTCTCAGCTGTTGCTGAGGATCTTGTGGTTTAGATATATGTTGTTATGTGTGGGTGAGGAATAGCGACTTTCAGTAATGGGAAGCCAAGCAAGGAGAAACAGTGGTACTTAGATACTGTAGATAAAGATGCAGATCTGCGGCAAAGGATATTCATTCTAGCATAGTGGTCTAACAAGCTTAGGGTTGTCATTACCTGGGGCTGTGGCAGGAAAGTCCATGTCTCTGGCCAGGACTGTATGTAATGAAATGTGTGATAGAGCATAAAAGTGATGGAGCGGGGAAAATTTTCCAGCTTCCATGTCCATTGTAAGTGGTGTCTTTGTTTTTGTCTGTCTCCCTTCTGCAGTCTTTCTCTTTTGGTTCTCTGTGTCTAATCCTCTTGTGAAGTAACTTGCTGTGGAAGCAAACTATGAGAGTGTGTAAGGAGGCTCTAGCAAATGGTAGAGACTTCTTTTTCCAGTAACCTATGTAAGCTCTTCAGCCTGTGGCCAGTAGGTATTGCACACTGGCACTGAACATGAGAAATGCTTACAGATTCACTTTTCTGGTTTTAAAGACCCAGCACATGGCTGGCTTTGCAGAATAACCCTGCCCCATCTCCCATGCCCTCCTCTGGTGTCTGCAGCCACTGGGCAGTCTTCCAGTTACGGTTCAGCTGTGAACCATGACCTCTCCTGTGCCCACAGCTGCCTTCTGCTTGCTCAGCCCAGAGCCTGGGAGTATCAGCCATGGAGTTATTTCATGTCAGTTATTTAGAGGTCTCTCCACATCTGCTAGAGCTGTGCTAGAGCTGGGTGGTGATGTCCTTGCCATGCTGCTGGTAAAAGCCGGTCATACTGGCTTATAGTCCAAGGTAAGGATTGGCATCCTGCTGAAAAGGCATATTACTTTTCTAGGGAGCAGGATCTTAATAGTTAATAATATATATCGACTGGATGTTTCTCTCCAACCTTCTGATTTCTCTTAAAAGAAAAAAATAATGAGACATGCCACCAAAGGGTAATAAGGTAAATGTTACTAAGATATAGAACTTTAAAAACTATTCTATGCTTTTTAAAAAGGGACAAAAAACTACTTAGCAATTTAAATTACAGTCTAAAACTACTGTGGCCTTCATAAAGGGGCAATTGCTTTCACTGGGCTTGGACTTCAAGAACATGGCTTGTATGAATATCTAACCTTGGTACAGAGATCAAACCTTTGTAAAAGTAAGAAAAACCATATATTTGAAAAGAATGTGATGAGGTTTCAAAAAAAGGTTTTTATTCTGGGAAGCAACATTCTCAGCAAAATAAATAAAAACAAATTTTACCCTGCAAGCTCTCTTTATATTAGCTGTTGATTTAATTAGGAAGGCACTTTCCCTGGAGTCAATGCTGTTTCAAATTTTTAACCAATACTCAAAATATTGTTTCCATTCCAAGGGCTATCCTTAGCCCCTCATTTGATCACTTAATGAGAGAATACATTTTCTGTGATTTCCAATCCCCATTGTATTACTCATTTGCCAGATACATTCATTCACACTGGTGAATGATGTCCTTTAACTATTACGTTTGGATGCAACATGACGTAGAGGGTGTTTTTTCTGACAGTGATGCTGAAGCAGCATATCAAGGGAGTATGTCTGAAAGCTTTAGAGAACACATACTATGAGAGGAAACAGATTTGGTTTTTTAATTGTCTATTTTCCTCTTGCTATTTGATAAACTTCCACTTTCGTAATTGAGGTCTATGCATGACATTCATTAGAACTTGTTTTTGAAGGCTGTTATATTTCAGAACAACATTTTAGATGCTATAGTCACCCCATGATTAAGGCACATTTTGCTAGAGCTTGTGATCTCCTCAGGCATCTGCAAAATAAGTAAACACTTTTAACAAGTGTCTGGATCAGTAGAGTATTTAGGCTTAAAATACTAAGTCTAAAAATTTTTGAATCTGTCTTTTAGAGCTAACCTGTGCTATACATTGTGCAACAACCATGTAAAATGCGGCTAAGTGCTATTACATGGCGCATGCAGGACTACCAGGGTATCGAGCCCAGCCAACATTGATTTGTGAAAGTAAGGTCCAGCTTGACCAACTTGGTCTCCTTCTATGACAAAATGACCAGCTTAGTAGGCGAGGGAAAGGCTGTGGTCTATTTAGACTTCAGTGAAATATTTGACATCATCTCCCACAGCATCCTCCTGGAAAAACTGGCAGCTCGTAGCTTGGATGGATAGACTCTAGAATGGGTAAAAAACTCGCTAGCTGACTGGTCCCAGAGAGCTGTGGTGCATGGAGCTCAATTCAGTTGGTGGCCAGTTGCTAGCAGAGTTCCCCAAGGGTCGATATTGGGGTGAGTTCTGTATTCATTGATGATCTGGATGAAGGGATCAAGTGCGCCCTCAGTAAATTTGCAGATGACACTCAGCTGAGTGGGAGTGTTCATCTGCTTGAGGGTAGGAAGATTCTGCAGAGAGACTTGGACAAACTTGATCAACTGGCCAAGGACAACTGCAGGAAGTTCAATAAGGCGAAGTGCCGGGTCCTGCACTTGGGTCACAACAGCCCCGTGCAGTGCTACAGGCTGGGGGAAGAGTGGCTTGAGAGCTGTTACGCAGAAAGGGGCTTGGGAGTGCTGGTTGACAGCAGCTGAACATGAGGCAGTGAGTGCCCAGGGGCCATCCTGTGCTTGGCACTGGTGAGGCTGTACCTTGAGTGCTTCAGTTCTGGGTCCCTCACTTTAGAAAGGACATTGAGGTGCTGGACCGTGTCCAGCAAGGGACAGCAAGGTTTATGAAAGATCTAGAAAACCTGTCTTAGGAGGAACAGCTGAGGGAGCTGGGTTTGTTTACTCTTGAGAAGAGGAGGCTCAGGGAGAACCTCATCACTTGGTACAGCTCCTTGAAAGGAGGTTGTAGTGAAGTGGGGTCCAGTCTCTTTTACTGTGCCTACAGTGAGAGGACAAGACGAACTGGCCTCAAGGTGAGACAGGTGATATTCAGATTGGATACTGAAAAAAGGTTTTCACTGTTTGGGTGGTCAGGCATTGGAATAGGCTGCCTGGGGAGGTGGTGGAGTCACCATCAGCAGTCACCTGGAGGTGTTTAGGAGGTGTCTGGATCTGATGCTGGGTGATGTGATTTACTGGTTTAGGAGCTGCAGTTCTGGGATGATGGTCAGACTTGATGATCTTACTTGCTCTCTTCCAACCTTGATAATTTGATTATTCTAAGTGCATTTTTATGAGCAAAATCATGATCCTCAGTAGCTCTGCAGTAGTCTAGGGATTTCTTTACAAAATTTAGATATGCAGTGGATATTTAGAGCCTATTTTTACTCTATGTTGAACATTATAAGTAGAAGTATTAGGCTTTTACTGCCTTTCTCCTTCCAAGCTGGGGCCAAGATGAAAAACAACCGTTGTTTGGTGGTGATCGAAGTAGCAGAGTCTGATACACGGTCCTGGTGCAAAAATGCATGTTGGTCCATGCTGTGTGTTGGCCTCATTAGCTTCCTCTGCCCTGTATTCGTCCCCCAAACCCTGTGTATTCATAAATATGCAAAGGTTTGTGCTACTGATGCCCCAAGCTGTCCAGGGGAGAACCATGCCAGCGTCACAGCTTTTGTGGTTTGACAAGACTGTTCAAGTGCACAATTCAATTGGCTGGGAGAGGCATGGCAGCCCTCCAAGACATTTTTGCCTTCCTTTAACTAAGAGATGATCTTTTCTTGTAGTTTCTATTTGATCAAAACTCTCATGACAATAAAGACTAATACCACAAATTAGAGAATTTTTTTGAGAAGGAATGTGGGAGCAGTTCCTTAAGTAAGCAGAATTGTATGGTGTGAAAAATAAAGGGCAAAGAGCAAAATTTATACTTTCCCTATATTTTCTGTATATTTACTGAAGTTTCATATAGTGAATAGCTAGAAAGAAGCCGATTGTCTCTATAGAGATGCACAGACATTGCGACTGATAGACTAAAAACTGAAAGTGCTTCACCAGACTGCCTATATCTGTATGTTTAAAACTGCTTACATATATAAATATGTATGTTTACAGAAACAAAATGATGTTTTTAAATTCCTTTGCTTTTTAATGTGTTTCTAAGTCAGGACTTAACACTTTGAAGCATTCTGATATCATTCCCATTTCAGTGTTTTTGAGTGCTACTATTTTTTATTTCCCTTCCTGTGGATGAGATGATGCTCTGTATTCCCTTTTGTATTTATTACTGGAACTTGCTGTTAGAGGGCCCAATCTGAAAATTCCAGGATAAATTTTTTAGGACTGCACTTCACTAGAGCAGTTCAGTTTCCTTGTTATTGTCCAACATTTCTCTTCTGTGGATAATTTAGCTTTTTTCACATGATCTTTGCTTATTATCTATTGAACGATACTGTGATTGCAGGTTGAAGCCATAATTTAAAGCCTACCACTGTAATTTTTAACAAGAGAGCTCAATCACTTAGCAAATCAGATACTCACAGAGTATACAGTATGCTACTTTGGTAGGCAGACTGTATGGCCTGGACATTGGTAGGATACAATTTTTCTTATCATATTGTACTATTTATGACTTTATGTAGAATGGTGATGAATTTTAAGTGTCCTTTGACTTCTAAATTCCAATTCATTCTCTAGTTGAAGTAACTAGCTGCAGATATTTTTTTTATTTTTAATTTTTCAAGGTATTCAAGTGTCAATGGGGTCAGTATCCTAAAACAGATTGCTCAACACTATTGCACTTGTGGAGGATACTTTGTGGCCAGGTGTGTCACTGCACTTATTCTACTGGTCACTAAATTTGTATTGAGGGTTTGTACTCTTACTTTACAATGCAATTTAATTTACACGAAGTGCACTTGAGTATAAGTAATCATGACTTGAAGATGCATTACCTGAAGGGACCCTGAAATCCAGTACTTAAAGATACACACTCTTTCTGTGCATTATTTTGTAAAACAAGGTAGTTTAAACTCTGGTTTTGAATGATATTCAGTGATGTGTTGCTCAGTGGTAATGGATTTAGCAAGGCCTTGATCCTGCAGATACCTAGTCAGTTTATATGTATGAATATTGACTTCACATGTCACATTGGCTTAAGGATTTAACAAATGCTATAGAAAAAAATCCAAAGTAAGGATTGTCCAGAAGGAAAGATATGAACCCTCTGTTCCCTCCTTGTCTGACTGCCTGTTACAGAGCTCTGTGTCTAAATGAACACAGTTCTCCATGAGAAACGTAAACACAGTAAATCAGTGCTATGCAAATGCTGCAATAATAGTAATAATTCAGGACTGGGTGAACACTGTTTGATAGGTCTTGTCATGATTTGTGAAATGCACCTGAAGCTTTTCCTGGAGGTTAGAATTGCTTTCATGATTGAAGAAGACTGTTTTGAGGAGAACCACTGTCTCTAAGAGTTTTATACAGACTGACTGAAAGGAAGATCATGAGGGATGCACTTTGGCACATATTTGAGAATTTATGGGGTTTCCTAGGTTGTGGTGATTCAGTGTGCAAGCAATGTAAACTTTTGGAAAGTCAAGCGTGTGCACTTTATGCAAATTGGTTTAATTCTCTTTCAAATGGCAGGAATTCTGTGATCAGTTTGTTCACAAAACAGGACAAAAAAACCAACAAGCCTTTGAATATTACCTGCTTCTTATTGTATGGCATCTTCTTTGAAATAAGCTAGAATAATATATTTTTTCTCCAACTTCATCTGTTATTCCAGTTAGGGAAGATAGATTCCAATCATTGTGGTTCCTGGCAACACTGCAAGTGATCGTGGTTAATTGGCTTACTCAGATGACTGTTTGAGATTGATGGACATTGTTCATTTACAGCAGCTGAGTAAATACTCCTTCAGTAGGCTTGAGCATTGTTTTATTCTGTTATGGAATATACTTAAAAGTCAAACCCCATATTTCTGCTGGCATTTCTTATGTTACCAGCTTTAGAAGCTAAATAATACTTCACAACTACAATTTCATGATTGTTCTCTCTTTTTTTTTCCCCCCGAAAAGATTAGCTTAAATTGATTAATCTGGTTCTTGCAGTTTGGTTACTGCTATTGCCAGAAAACTAAGCTTGTCTTGTTCAGGGGGAATTGGCCAAATACATGCAGTGTTCTGCTCATACTGGGTTAACATAGCAGTTCCTGTGTTGCTCCCAATTTCTGTGATCAGTTTGAAGGGAATGGTGAGGGGTGAGGGAAAATGCAGTTACTGTAC
The DNA here is from genome assembly GCA_013400235.1 of Oriolus oriolus. Taxonomy (NCBI): domain Eukaryota; kingdom Metazoa; phylum Chordata; class Aves; order Passeriformes; family Corvidae; genus Oriolus; species Oriolus oriolus. The sequence goes on from VXBT01010829.1 coordinate 532,341, forward strand.
AACTGAAAAATATTGCTGTAGCCTTCTGAAACCAAAGCAGGGAAGAGGCATCTTTTCAGTCCCCACCTTAAACAGCATTCAGTGTTTTTCTTGTTTTTAGCTGCAGTTTACCTATTGTCCTTTAATAAGTATGAAGCCAGGAGAGGTACTGAAGGTTCCACACAAGTCCACACTAGGAAAATCTCTGCTCTTTGCTGTAAAATATGGCCTGATTTCTGTGTGCCATATCATAGCAATGCTATTATATAAGGCTGCAGTCTTTGTGTGCTGTGGTTGATTCTTAAATCTTAGATTAGTTCATGCTTTAGGAAATACTCGTTTCGTATTGTACCATTGCATCACTTAAGCCACAGTTGGTATGGTTGCAGTAATGATAATAATCAATATAGTAATACTACTACTACTACTACTACTACTACTACTACTACTACTACTACTACTACTACTACTATAACTACTGTTTATTTTTACTTCACTCCCCTGATTGGAAATCTAGTTTATAACATCTCAGATTCTTAGCATTCACAGCCAGAGCAATAACCAAACTGCCTCTGAAATATCCAAGATTTCAGATGTAAGTTCTCTGTAGTTGCATAGGGTTAATCTTTGATTCTGTAATTTGTAAAAGAAATGGCAGAAGTGCTGAGCTGTGGATGTGACTAGGGCTAGACAACAATTCTGAAAAAGCTTGCTTTTTATCTGTAGTCAGTCTGTCAGTGTGTTGTGATAAAGTCTCGTAGTTTCTTGTGTTCCTAACACTTGATCTATTCAAGTATTGACGTGAATGTATTTCTTAAAGCTCTTCCTTTGGTGCTTCTGCACAGTACGTCTTCCATGGTGACCTTCTCTTCTGCTCTCAGTTCCTTCTTGGAAGTTTCACCCACAAATTCAGCCACCTTTCTGTGACAGTTGCTTGCTGTTTGTGTCTCCTTTTGTCCAGTCAGAAATACTGTCTTGTGTCACTCATATGTGTTCACAGTTGTTTTGTTAGCTCAGTATGGCTGAATCACATCTTTATAAGCTTACAACTTTTCACTTCTTTCACACTCTCAGTTGCTGTGAATAATCACTATTCTATGTCATTGAGGACTGAAATCTGAAAATTTTCTGATGTGATAGATCTTAGAACCAGGAGTACGGTCTCAGTTTTAAACTTTCAAATTCTGAATGCAAAGGGATTTTATAATTCTTTATTTTTTAATCCATCACATGGAAACTCTTGTCCAAATTCCCATGGTTACACTAATATGTTTCTGTAACCTTTCCAGTTGCAGCTTGGCTCCACTCATATGATCTAGAGATGTCCTATCGAGAGAATTTTCCACTTTTTCTACTGACTTAACTCTTGCTCAAGTTCTTCTTTTTTCTTCTCTTTCATTGGATCTCACACATAAACTGTTCCCTTTCACTTTCAAGGTACTTCAAAACCTGTTCTTAGTGATTTTTAGTTGTTTTTTTTTCCTCAAGAGGCCATTTCCTGCCTCAGATCTTGCTAGTTTCTGCTCCCATACTTTCAACTTTTCATATCAATTTCTACCAAGCTGCCCTTTATGCTTGAAAGAAACTTTCTATAAATGTCTGCAAAGCCACTTCATTGTTTTTCATTATGTTTCTGTTTAAACTTGCTTTTCCTTTTGTTCATTTCCTGTTTTTTTTTTTGCCTCTGTGAAGGTTAAAAATTATCACAAAGAATTAAACTCATGTTGTGCTAAAGTTGCTATCTGTAATTATGCCCCCGTTGGCTTTCCAAATCCTGTCTTTTATGTTAAATTCAAACCATAAGCTCCTTCCAGAGGTTATGTATCCTGTATAAGCAGTGTTGAGTGCCTGCACAGTTCAGTTGTGATCTGACATGATCTAAACCAAGAATAATGTTAATGTAAGTAGTATTACACAGCACTTCATTGAGAGGGTAAAGGTATTGACTAGCGTTAAAGCTAACCCAAACAGCACTTTACTCCTCCTTTTCACCCCAAAATGGCATAGACTACTTCTCTGCTCTGATGTAAGGTTTGTTGGTACTTCCTGTGCCCTGATATCCTCTCCAAATACTTTCTGTCTTATTCAGCTGTATTGTGTCCCTTCTGTCTGCAGCTAAGACAAGCTGCATTTAGTTTTTTGTCTGTACTTTTTACCTCTGTGTCAACTATAAGGTAAGTATTTTGAAGAACATTACACACCTGTTCTGTTATAAATTCGTTATTTGTTTGTCTATATGGGCATAGGTCGTGCTGCATTCCAATTGTGGGAATAATTTGGCTGGCCTAGATTTGAACTGGGTTTTGGGGAAGAGAGGCAGAGGGTGTGATTTGGTTGTTGCAATAGCTTGTAACAACTTGTTGCAATAGAGGCTGACCTCAGCAATGGCTCTTATCACAGAGGTTTTCATGGCTGCCTCCGCTGCTGTGCGCCAGGGAAAGTTGCTGTAATTCACTGGCCCCTACAAGGGCTGCTGTCAGGATCTGTGCTGACACTAAAAAACCTCATTCACTCTTAAAATTCAGGCAGCTACAGCAGGATTTTTCTCCTCATGGTGCATGCTGTGGGAAGTTCACTTTGCTGAGAGGGGAGCAGTCTGGAAGCACTCTTGCTGGAGCATCTCCAAGCTGTTTACCAAGAAAGTAGACCTGCCCCTGGAAAGAGCGTTACCTTACTCCCTTGGCAGCAAGAGTGACTGCACTGACAAAGTAGCTGTTAAGAAATGGAATATGCTTTTGCTAATAAGTGAATGCAACTGCGCTGCCTGTTGATCTTGGCTTCCATTTTATTCTGGTTTTACATTATTTTAAATTTCATCAAGTCTTTCACATCTGGGTGCTTGTTTAGACCACCATGGAGACAGCATGTTTAAAACACTTTTTCTTGGACTATTTTGAAGTGTGTCATTCACCAGTATGCAGTAAGGGTTGATTGAGATGTTGCCTTTTTGAAGAACAGTAGTATCTCTATTGTAGAGGTTTATCCCCACAACGGGTTATGTTCTTGAGACCAGTGTGTAAGTAGAGGCTTTTTTTAGGAAGTTCTAGGTGGCTGTACATGCTCTTATATATTGTATATCTTGTATAGTGTAGCAGATGATTGATATTTGGAGCTGATTACTGCCTCATCAATCAGAAGACCAAATAGATATGATGTATTTCATGTAGGATTGTGTACTTTGCAGGAGTTGCAGAGTAGAAACCAAGTGCTAATAAGTCTGTTTGCCATCAGTTTTGGGATTTTGAACCATGGCAGGAAAACCATGTACATTAGAGAACAAACAGTAACTGTGCAATTAGTCTTGCTTTGAAAACATTTGCACCATACTGAATGGTGAAGTGCTGTGTTTGAAACGTTATCGTTTATTTACGAAGGCAAACTACAAAATCATGTGTACTTCAGTAATGTACAGCTTTGGTGTTAAAGTTGCCTGTGAGTCCAGGTTTGGCTAGTCTCTCTAATTACAGGAAGGTAGATGTATCTGCTTAATTTAGAAAGTAGAGTCAGTGGAGCTGATAAATCTCTATTGACAATCTCTAAACGAAACCCTTAATCCATACCAGTATTTATTCCTGGATTTCTGATATATATTTATTTATATATGTTTGGTGGTTGGTACTGTACAAGGCTCACAGAGACAGTGGTTTTTATTTTTGTGAGTTTTTTTGTTTCGTTGGGGTTTTTTTGTTTCAGTTTTTTGGAGTATTTCGGTTGTTGTTGTTGTGGGTTTTTGTTCTGTTTTGTTCTGAGTTCTTTAGTTCTTTCTAGAGTTTTATGTTTGTTTATGAGAGGCACTGGCTAAAATATTCAATTTTCAGTTGAAAAGTAAATCAAAATTTTTTATATAATTTTTACCATGAGAATGTGTATAGATTATGTATATAACTTATCTACTTCCTCTCCCTGTGCTGTCTTCAAATGACCAAAATCTAAGCTGATGAAATAACAGCATAGATTTTGCTGAAGTGCTTTAGTTACTTTTCTAGCTAATCTTTTCACTATTGGCAAGATTTTAATGATAGTTTCTAATCTACAAAACATTGAACTAAATCTTGCCTTTTATTCATATTGTTGTTTGCATCTGTCAATTTGCATGTTCAAAATAAGGACTAGATAAGCACAGATGCCAAATTATGATGTGAAGAGTGAGTTTTTTTCTGAATTGTGACTTGCTGCACTCCCTCACCTTCTGTAGATATGATTTGCCATATTTCCACTTACCCTGTGCATATGTTCTCATAGCATCCTCCAGTGTGATTATCTGTACAATTACAGCAATCTGACTGATTAAAAGACTCTGGAAGCAGACGCTATACACTTCTGTTTACTGCATTTCCTGCAGCCCTCACCTCTTCCATGGCTGCAGTATCATTAACGTAATATTACAGTATGTGTCAGAAGCACTGCGGTTTGTTTGATCTATTAGATCTCACCCTAAGGCCAGTAAGTTCAGATTGCTTTAGTGGGCAAACTAAAATGGTTTACTAAACCAAGAAATTTTACTTTTGCTTTGGTCTCAGCCAGGGGGATAAAGTTCTGAAACCATCGTTGGCCCTGAAGCAGCTCAAAACATCTCTTAAAAGGGCTTTTAAAGTAACCTACCAGGGAGAGTAGCCACATTTTCAACATTTTGCTAAGAGAGGTTATACATCTTGGATAGGTTAAGTATTTTAATAAATTACTTTATAGCTCCTTATTGATGTCCAAAGATATTTGGGTGAGGGAAAAGGTAAAGGTTACGAGGGTTTATTGGCAGCACCCTGGGAAAATGAAGATAAATTGGCTAATGCTCATTGCTTTATTTGGTGCTTACCTCTTAGGAAGGTGTGCAGTTACTGGTTTTGTCTATGAGTTTTTTTGTTTTTAAAATCTCTTTATCAGCATACTAAACTGATGTTTGGTATTAAATCACATCTCTTATTGTGGAAACATATAGACTGGTAGAAAGATTTTTTTAGTTTCCCCTTCTTAATTAATGGTTTTTTTAAATTCCCTGCCTCACTGACATTGATTTCCAGTTTAAGGAATTAGAATGCAAGATAAATTGATAAAATAGCTGACTAAAGTGAATTCATGTCAGTGTGTTAATTGAACTGCTTTGAGGGGCTCCATATGAAACAGATTTCAGAATGGGCCATTGCAGAAACCTTGAGGTGCCCTTCACATAAAATTTTGAATCTGGAAGAAAAGCTGGGGTGGGTTTCTGAGCAAAGATGAAATGACAGAAATACGTTTTTATTCATTTTTCTCTGAAATTCACTGGTCATTAGCTGCACTGTAGGTCTGTAATTTGTAACAAATTTTTTTAGTTTTAAGTTTGCTTTTCAGACTCTTCCTTGATTTTCTGTTTGGCCTCATGAAACTAGGCCACTTTTTCCTTTTCTCAAACAAAATGTGTTGCATCTATCATAATCCACCCAACAATTTAACTACTTGTTACTTGCCTTCTCCACAATGTTTTTTTTGTGGAATGTCAAATCAGTTGTTGGACTGTCAGGCAGAATATCCAAGAATTCTTTTTTTCTTCTTTGTTAGATTTTTTCTATCCTTATTGATATTATGTTAGAAAATATGTGATGCAGTTTGTAGTGAGAAACAACTGTGTTAGATGGTATCTGCCTCCCTTTCTTTCACAGCTTTCCAGCAAAAAAAAAAAAGCAATCCACTGACCTGTTTTCAAGTCTGACTGTAATTGAACTGTTCATGACAATGAAATATGTTGAGGATTCCATTTATCCCCCTTCAAAGTAAGCTGTTCTTACTTTGTTTGAAGTAATTGTTTTTGTATATTAAATGACTTTCACTCAGGCTATGAACCTGTTTGTCCATAGTCACAGTTTGTTCTCTGCTTGGCCCTTTATTGGTAATCTCTGATTAGTCACACTGTTCCCAGCCTTTGGAATTTGTTATGATCTAGACAGGAAAGAGAGGGAGGAGGATTGAAGTTATCTGTAAATAATTAGGCAGGTGGGCACTTCATGCTAGCTGTGAAAAAAAGGTACTCAGCAATTTAATCAAATGCCAAATATGAGCCAATGTGAGCCATTGTTCTTGAACCCTGTGAGGCTAAAGATGAATAAACACGCATTCTGCTATGGCTGTAACTAAAACAGCCATAGATGGATTCCACTTTATTCTGCATGGCTATTTTGTCATTAGTTTAATTTGAAAGAGGGAGTAGTAAACCAATTTTTGTGGTTGCACAGTGGCATTAAATGGTGAGTTTCATGAAAGACTAGTAGAAGTAGTGATAGGAGTGTTAAATTTTGTAAGAAAACAAGGAAAGCAAAATAGTTCACCAGAAAGATTTGTTGCATTAAAAGAATATTTTATAAATCTTGCTGCTCTTGTGCTTGCTTATAAAATGTCTGAAAAAAAGATAGGGTTTCTATTCATACTGTTTTAGAAAAAAGGACTCCCAGCAGAGACAGTATGGTGATTTTTCTACCTAATTTTTAATAAATTTTATGGACTCAGATTCCCCCTTCTTAAAAGGAAGTAGGAAATATTTTTCAGGAGATGCAAATTTAGGAAATATGTGATTCCATAAAATCTGAAAATTTCAGGCCCATTTCAAAACTAGGTTTCCAGAAATAAAATTCTTTTCTTAATAATTCTCCTAGCATAGTTTCCCTTTCATGTTATTACACTCAAACATCTGTCCTGTCACACCAACATGCCACCAGACCCTTTGTTGTCTGATCACCTTTTATGTTTTTGCCTGTGCTTGGTGACTGCTGGGGATCTATTTCTATTTATGCCATCTGGCCTCTTCTGCAAGGAAAAATGTGTTTGGAAAAGAGGCTAATAAACATGAGTCCTATTTTCATGCCTGGCACCCCTATGATGTAAGTACTCATATGTACTTGGACACGATGCTGAAGTTCACTTCAGAGAAAGACAGTAAAGATACAATGGGCTAAAAATGTGATCCCGTGTAAGATGAATTGTGTGAAGAATATGCGCTACCTCAGGATGTATTATGGACCCTCAAACACAGAGAGGTCTCAGGGAGGTGTAGGATAAATAGAAATGCTGAAGAAGTAAGTAGTAATGTCACCACTGCAGATGGTAGAAGTGGAGTAATTGTTCTTGGGCAAAATCAGAGCATTGTCTCTGGGTCCCTGCTGAAGAGCAGGGTGAACTGCTGCTGCCACCCATCGTGAGGGTGTCTTTCAGATGGGATGAATGGTTAAATTATGCCTGTGGTTGTGTGATTCCGGAGGGAGAGGGAGATGTCTGAGTGCAGAAGTGTGCGCTTATAAATGCAGGACAAGTCTCTTCAGTTGTGTTACAAGAGGCTAGCACTTGGATCTCGTTTGACATTCAGCAAGATACTCAGAAACAAGCAGTTACTAATTTTCTGATGTTAGATTATTGTGTACTAGATTGTTTTTGAACAGTTATGAATGTACCATGAAGAATTGTTGTTGAGGCTTTTTTGTGTTTTCTTTCCCAAAAGTTTTTTAAACATCTCCTCTAATACATGGCAGGCTGGTTTCATCTGGGATAGAACTAATTATCTTCTTAGTAGCTGGCACAGTGCTGCAGTTTGGATTTAACAGGGTACAAACTTGCACATTTAATACTGAAAGGTGAAAGAACACCTGAGGCCATTCCCTTGTTTTTTGTGTTCAAAATAATCTTCCTTTTTTATTCTAATTTATTAGAGTGGTTGGTATTCTGTGACAACCTGTGTTTTCTTGCTTGAGTGGATTTGACTATAATGTCTCTGATAATTTGTTTTCTCAAACCAGGCATTGCTACTATGAAGTGGCTGCTTAGAGTAGCACCTTCAAACTCAGACAGTCTTCACTTTCTGTACCTTTGGTCATGTCTGTTGATTTTGCTCACTGACTTTTTTTTTTCTCCTATTTATACTGTAAAGGCAATGCATAAATCTTTGTTCATTCTGTTCCATTAAAGCCATTAAAACACTTCTCTGGTGCATTGCCTTGGGCTCTCCTTTACACTACAGCAAGGCAAGTTTCATTTTCAGTTGTAACCACTACAAATGAGCACAGAAAGCTGAATTTTAAGGTTAAACAGTTCCAGGGTTTTCACAGCTGTCTGGAATTCTGTTTACAGAAATACAAAAAAGATCAAGGACTTGTTATGACCTGCATGGCAGTGACTCTCAAGAAATATGCAGAGTCTTAGATCAAAGTCACCTTCAAAATACATTTTTATTCGTCCTTTTGTTCTGTCTGTCTCTCCACTGTTTGCCTCATGCATTAGTTGTTCATAACCTTTGAAAATCACTGAGTTACCACAGTTCAGGTGGTAATTCATCTGCCATACATCACAGAGCAAGAGGAAGCCTCCCTCTAGCATATCTGTTTCCTGAACTTGCACTTCTCCCATCTGGAGAGGTGGGAAAATTAAGAGTTTCAGATAGTCCTGGAATATTTGTCTTGGCACTTCTCAAGGATAAAGTGTTGAATTTCTCAAACTTTCCTGAGAGATGAGTGGTATCAGTTGCTGAAATTACTGAAGAATCTGTAACGGACACAGTTGGCTGCTGTGATTGTTTAAAAGTAAAATGAACAAAAATATCCACTCCAATCAGTGAAGCCTTCAGCTTTTATTTAAAAACAGAATTGAGTGACTGCGTTTTTATTGGCCAAGTAAATTAGTTGTAACCCCTTTGGCTAAAGCAGGAGTGTGAAATCTGTCTCTTCCTTGATTTTGCCTGTCCATTCAACCCGTAACTGAGAGGTGAACAACCAGCACCAAGTGTTTAAGTCTGGTCTCCAGCTCTTTCCCTGCAGGGGAGCTGCAGAGTTGCTCATTGAAGCCCTCATGGGGCAGCCGTGCAGGAAAAATCACATCTGCCATCAGGTAGTGAGACTGTTGCCATTAAGGTCAGAGTCATGGTCTAGAGCTGTGACAACACAAAGAGCTGCTGCTGTACCCCTTTGTCTGAAGTGCAGAAACAACTGGCTGAATTCTTTGAAAAGCAGAATTCTTTTATGCATCTGTATTGTTTATCTCTCTCAAGTTTTATTGTGTCAAGAATTATTTCATAAAAAAGGGTTTCCTTTCATTTATTTACTTTGGTTTTCCACTTTTCTTTTCACTGAATCCATAAGTATACAGAGGAATTTGATTCTCTATTACAGAAGGAGCTTCCTTGAGGCTTTAATAAGTAAAGTGGAATTTCTTCAGGGAAATTTCCTTCCTGACTATGATTATGTATACTTTTGTGTGTATGTTGGTACGTATACAAGGCAGATGTTAACAGATAGCTCTGCAAACTGTCATATTTAATTTCCACATATTCATGAATTCTTCATAATCTGAAATTTCTTGAAAGATGTTAAATTGCATGTTGAACAGTTTGGGGGAAAATACAGAAAGCTTGTTTTGTTTGATTCTTAAAAGATGTGGAGTATCTGTCTGAACAAACATAGTCTAACCCTGAAGTACTAAGGTTGCCCTTGAATTTCTGTCCAGGGCCTCCAGAGGTGATTACACTGTGTGGGAATCTCCAAGTTACAGTAAGCTCTCATCATGCATCTTCTTCCTGAAATAATCAGTGTGAGTCAGGGTAGAGGAGGAAGGGATGGAAGGCTGTGTGCACCTTTTGTCTGTTATTCTGGGTTTACTGGCTGCTGTCTGCTATGCAAATGGTAATACAAAAGAGAATAGAGGAGGTGGCTTCAGATTTATATATGGATCAAAAGCCAGTTGGCTTGCAGACTTTGGTAAATGTAAACATAGATATGGTTGTTTCTCTGTTTTTAGGAATACACTATAGATATAATTTTTGCCCAGACTTGGTATGACAGTCGTCTAAAATTTAACAGCTCAATGAAGGTGCTTATGCTTAATAGCAATATGGTTGGAAAAATTTGGATTCCAGACACTTTCTTCCGGAACTCAAGGAAATCTGATGCTCACTGGATTACAACTCCAAATCGTTTGCTTCGAATCTGGAGTGATGGAAGGGTATTGTACACTCTAAGGTGGGTTTTTATTATTTGGGTAGAAAAAAACCCCAAAATCCTGCTATGACCAAGAATATGAAAATAATGAATATGAATCAAATTCCTGGCATCTCTTTTTTTATGGACTGCAGGAATTTGCAAGGGGTTGATTAAATGAGTAAATAAAGATTATTTGGTCATGAAAAAGATGAAATTCATAGCATTGAAGTATAATGCAAGGATAATTGGGTAAGGACAACTGAAGGGAATAGCAAATTTTTGATCTCGTTTAAGTACAGGCAAGATTTAAAGAAGAATGTTATATAGTATATAGCATCATGATGATCTGTAACTAATATGTTGCAAATAAATGATTTCTGATCTAAACACTTCAGTATCTAATTTCCACCAAATTATATTTTGTAAGTAAAATATTAAATGCTTCAGATAATAAAAATATAAGAAGTTTGATTAAAGCTAAGGCCCCAGTCCTATATGTACTTCTTAATATATTTACCCTTGCAAGCTATTAAAATCAACAGATCTTTTCATCTAAATTAGGCATAAGCGAACATGTTGGTGATAATTCTGCTTGGCAAATGGGAGATGCCTGTGGTTCTTTTCAGCTTAAAGCTATATGTACTGATTTTTGAGTAACTTTTCAAACAGTTCTTGAAAGGCTGTAGTCTACAGAAACTATTTTAGGGTCATCTCTGTCATATTTTTAAATATGACTAAAAAATCTTGCAATAAATCAGGAGCTGGTGAAGAAGTAGTCCATACAGAGGATGCCATAAATATGATTTTGCTCTTAAGAATTTGTATATTTGTTTATTTATTTATCTATTTAAAACAAAAAGTAGCACTTTTAATTACTTTTTTCTCAGTCATTTATGCTGTGTTCATATGCAGGCTATGTTGTATGAACAATTTATAAATTTCTCCTGTATTGAATGTAAGAAGAATTAGAATGCTTTGCATGGATTCTCTTCACAGAATTTTTTCTTAGTGTGCATCATTTAAGAGCATACAGACAGCTCTAAAGAGCACTTTTTAAATGGTTTCTTATGCCAGTTGGTGTTTATAAAAGCCTCTAGAGAGCCCCTTCTGTTGACATGCTAATTTTTTTTTCTTTTTCTAATTAGCAATTGTAGAGTCATACTTGGACTTTACCCTTCCATTGTCCATTCAGTTTAAATGTAAAATTTCTTCTAAAGAAATTCAAAGTAACAGAAGGAAATAAATATGACCAGAAAAATCATGTGAGTCCTCACAGAGCAATAGAATTACTGTGTCAGAGTATGAGCAATAAAGTGCAGTGAGATGGTAACAGAACAGCAGAACAGGCTCTCACCCAGCACAGCAACATGCAATTATCTGTATAGGTGAGGATATGGCCTGAATTTCACCTAAGGTAAAACAACACTGAGAGGTTCATATCTTGCTTATTGAAGGAACAATGATATGATCTGACAGTGCTCCAGGTTTGTGGGCTTCCCTGTATCACCACTCTTTCCTTGTCGGTAGATTGGGGGCAGACGTGGAAATGTTAATCAGCCTTACCAAATCTCCTCTGAGGGTAGCCCATGGTCTGTCCTTTGCACCATCAGTGATTCCAGATCTAGTTGTGTTGCTTTTAACAAAAGGCTTGGCTTATTTTCTTTTTCTTTGAGTGTTTAACTGTCCAAAAATTGAAAATGGAAAGTAAAGGCAATAAATACATAAATCATATTAGAAAACTTTGAAAATCACTTCCATAGTGATGCAAGAATTCTGCTTAAAAGTGTGAAGAAGGGTCTTCCTCTCTCCCACAGTGTATGGTAAGGAATACACTTTTCCTTATAAAGCTTTGGTCAAGTCATAGTGGAAGTTTGTGTAGAATAAATTGTTCAGAGACTTATAAAACTACCTGGCAGCATGTCTCAGAGTCTTTTCCCATTCCTTCTTGTCTAGTATGTAAACATTGCATACAGTCAAGTATGTGAGCATTATGGCAATTTTTAAAGTTGATTTGAGAAGATGTTCTGACTTTCTACATGGTGTTGCCAACAAAGGAGGAGGTATTTTAAATGCAAAGAAGTCAGTTTGAAGTCTAGCTCCTTACTTTGGCTCACTAGTGCAAGGTAGCAGAACTGGGTTTTGTACTGATTGCTTGGAAGTCCTGCAGAAATCTGTGATAGCAATTTCAAAAGCAGAAAGTGATTCAGTTCAAACAATTATGAGTACTAAACCAGTTCTAAAATGTTTGTAAGTTGTGAATTATTTGAATGCCTTAGACATTAAATGAGTAGAAACATTTTCTGCTTTTTTCTATCCAAATACTTTCTTCACCAGAACTGCTTCTATGAGTATAGAGCAAGTCCAATGTCCCCCACCTATTTTCTCTTGTGCAAAGCTACCAGTTACAATGCCAAATGCAGTTTGACTTGATAAATGTGCCTTTATTTGCTACAATATCTTCTCCTTCCCCTGTCTTCAGACCCTCCTTTTTATCTCCTATTTCTTGTAGAGCTGAGAGGTGCCCCCAAATTAACTGAAATTTTTGAAGTGGCTTGAAATACCTTTTGAAACAAAAGAGAGTCAAGTTGCATGCAATAATAGTTCTTGTTTCGTTCTTTGGTGCTGATGCTGGATGTGGTTTTGCTGATAAACAGGAGGCTATTCATAATATCCATTAACTGGCAAAGTTTATTTCTGTGCATGTTCTTTACTATATAGTCTGAAATGTCTGAATTCTTGAATATAACCTTTTTTCTTTTTTTTCCCTTTCCTTTTCTAATTAGGTTGACAATTAATGCTGAATGTTATCTTCAGCTTCATAATTTTCCTATGGATGAACACTCCTGTCCTCTGGAGTTTTCAAGCTGTAGGTGGTAAAACACTTTTTTTCCCTCCGTACATTCAGGCTTTAAATTTCCTTAAATTCTGGCAGCTGGAGAGCAAATGTTTATGTCTTAAAGCCTTGCAGGGTAAGAAAAAACTGGCCATTCATGTTTTGACTGGATTTATTGCATGATTTAATGCATTAATGAATGAGTTGAATCACATGCATTTTTTGCAACTTAAAAAAAAGAATCTTGTTGCTTAGGAGTCCAATGCAATGCCAATTCCAGTTAATGGAAATGCATTGCCCTGGAAAATCTTTGTTTTCTTATGCCTGCAAGACTTGACAGCTTTGAATTAGTTCTGTGTGGTATACTTAAAAGGAAAAATAAGATATGTTTTCTTCAACCTGCTCCTGTAAATGTTGAATCGGTATAAGTCCTTTTCATTTCAGTGGGACTTATTTTACATGAGCAAAACCACAAACTTCAGGCTCTATTTTTTTTATGAACACATACGTTAAAAAAAAAAAATCCTAGAGGAGTTGTGCTATTGTAATCATGGAATCATTAAAGTTGGAGAAAACCACCAGGATCATCAAGTCCAACCTATAGTCATAGGCTGAGAACTTCTTAACTGAACCATATCACAAAGGGCCGCATCCCGTTGTTTCTTGAGCACCTCCAGGGACAGTGAATCCACCACCACCCTGGGCAGCCCGTTCCAATGCTTCACAACTTTTCAGTGAAGAAATTTTTCCTGATATCCAGCCTTAACCTCCCCTGATGCAGCTTGAGGCCATGTCCTCTCATCCTGTTGCTGGCTGCCTGGGAGAAGAGGCTGACTCCCTCCTTGCTACGGCCTTCTTTCAGGAGATCCTCCCTAAGCCATCAAATTATGTACTAATAAGTGTCTGTCTTTTTAAGTTCTTTCTGATCACTTAACAATAATGTAATTACATTTATGTATTAATTCATGGTGATGATTCTGAGCCAATTTTTATTACTGGAGTTGAGAATATCATGTAGATATTTTCTAAACATTTGTATTTACACAGTTTTTGATTGATCTTACATTTACCTAGGCTTAAAATTAAGGCCCTATATTTTGTGGTTAAATTTTAAGTGTATCAGGAGGACTACAGGCGGTCTCAGATCCACTTTATGTATAGGCCTGGTTTATCTTATGAGTCACTTCAGAGATCAGAAAACATGCTTTGGTACATTCTATGGCTGAATGTTTGATTTGTTTTATTCTAGATGGATATCCCAGGAATGAAATTGAATACAAATGGAAGAAAACCTCAGTTGAAGTGGCGGATCCAAAATACTGGAGATTGTATCAGTTTGCATTTGTAGGGCTACGAAATACAACTGAGATTTCTCATACCTTGTCTGGTAAGGCAAAGTGTTGAGTTTTATTTCGTGCAATATTTATGCAGAGCAAGACTAACAGAAGAAGATACAACCGAAAAACATATTAGATGTCATGTAAATGTTTTTTATTCTTTTTTTTTTTAATTTTTAGGTGATTATATTATTATGACAATATTCTTTGATCTCAGCAGACGTATGGGATATTTTACTATTCAGACATATATTCCTTGTATACTCACAGTTGTTCTTTCATGGGTGTCATTTTGGATCAATAAGGATGCAGTTCCTGCAAGGACTTCTCTGGGTAAGAATGTCTTTTTTCAGTCTTGAAGGATCTGGTACTCCCAAAGAAGAAAAATGTGCAGCAGGGCGTAAATTAAGCGTTGTTTATTCCCCTTCAGATTGTGACCATTGGTCATCTTCTCTCTTGAACTGCAAGATTGGGAGTAGGAGAATCCCACTGTAGTTGCACAGCAGAGCTTAAGGAGGCAATGCTGAACATGGGAAATCCTCATCCAAGCCTTGTGGATCTGCTGCTGTTCACACAAATACATTTTTTCTCCTTTATACTTTTTTTTATCATCTCCAGGGACTGCCATGTGGCAATCACTAGTCTGACACTTAGCATCGCTTAGCTTCATGGAACAAATGAAGTCATTACCACATGAGCAAAAATTGTGAAAATTGGGTTTTGTGTTTTTTTTGGTGGGGTCTTCGTGTTGCTGGCATTTTTTTTTTGTTGGATTTTTTTTGTTTGTGTTTAGGGGGGGTGGTTGTTTGTTTATAATAGAATGATTCAGCTATTCTTTTAGAACCAGGATAGAACAGAAAATTTGCAACCAAAGTTGCACTTCAAGCAGTTAAGCCTGTAATTCACAAAAACTTGTGCTTTCACTACAGAGCGTACTGAAGTGTTGTTGGTAGAGTTAGCAGGGACCAAAGGATGCGGCACCACAGCAATCCAGCGAGAGAACGAATTATTTATCAATTTACAATAACATTTATATATCCTAGCTCCATAAAGTGATTGGACAGTGTTCACACGTCTCCCTGGGTGATTGGTCTAAGTCCTAGTCACCCACTGAAAAATATTATGTTACTGTACCCAAAACATAAGTGGAAAACAGCAGGTGTGAATGCTATTTACAAAACCTGTCTTACTGTTTGCATAGCTTGCATAGTAAAGGGAAATTCTCACAGAATTAGTGCAAGAAGATAGAAAATCCCTCTGCTCGTAGCACTTCAGTATCCACAAAGTGTGTTGCAAGTTCCACTACAAAGACGATTCTGTGTTAGTGTCATCTTGGCTGACCTGTTTAGCATGGTGTCAGTCTCCTAAGTTTGATTGTTTAGGATTTGTGTGCTGCCTTGGAGAAAAGTTGTAGTCCCCACATAAAGCCTGAAAAATGTGTACATGGAGAGCACAGGACACAGCCTTGAGCTTAGCAGTGACAGATGCTTATAGTAGAACTAGTGGCAGTAGTCTGACCTATTTTGGTGGGAAGGTCAAGATCTGACAGTTGTATCTTAGGAAGCGAGAGATGTGAGTTAATTTTCTTCACCAGTTATAGTGTTGTGAACACACCACTCCCACCATACAAGATCATTTACTACCAGAAACATGAGTCCACACTTTAACTCCCTGCCTTTCCCACTGAAACTGGACCACCTGCAAGCCTGCCACATTAATGAGTCAAGAGAGAAAGTAAGCAAAAATGAGCATGGCTCAGTGCCCTAATGAAAAGGTAAGTGAAGAAAATCCAAGTCTTCGATCCTAACTTTATGATATTTAAAAGTACTGCAAGGTTTAGTGAAGAGAGGCTAAAGTCTTGAATAAATAAGTGAAAATTACTTTTGATAGTTTTAGACCTTGATGAAGAAATCTCATCAGATTTCTTTGACTGACTAATCATTGGGCATCATTGTGGGTTCTGACTAGTTATAATACAATAGTTACAAGAGGAAAAACTGTTCTATTGGCATCCTGCTCGTTCTGTATCCAGTTTTTTCTTTTTACAAAGTACTTTTTATATGCCATGAACCTAGAAATCTGCCTTTGATGTCATGGTTAAGCTGAAGTTTTCAAGCTCCCACTTCAGCAGTACTAGCCTTCATCTACTTGAGGTGAAATACAAACATTTGTAATATCTTATTTACAGCTCCCTGCGGATAACTCTGAACTCCCTTCTTGTGAACATGCAAAAGCTATAATTTGACAGATTGTAGGATGACTTTTCTCACATGCAAATGTTCTGGAGAAGGAGAAAGAGAGTACCTGTCAAATAGACACTATTTTATGGAAAAAAGACGTTAATACAAGAAAGCCAAAACTAAGCAAAGTCTATAATGGCAAGTAGCTGTTCTGCTGCTGAAGGTTTGCTCCCTGTGACAGCACCCATATGCCCTTCGCATAGCAGTCAAGGCTGGAAAAATTGGTCTCCTTTTGTCCTCTCTGAACGGAAGTCAGTACAGGGAATGGTGGGTGCCACTTCCCACCCAGAGGCTGTGCTGGGGTCTGGTACACTGAAAAGGCTGGAACTTTTTCTCTCATATATATTGGGAGATCCTGGCAGATTATGGTTTCCCACAGCAAAAGATTTGAGGTGATTACAGGTATTTAAATATTTAGGTATACAGAGAAATGCCTAATTGATTTTCAAAAGTATCTATTGGGAGTGAAGCACTTTTTAAGAACTCTGTGGTTATCTGTTTGCCCTTTTAGGCATGTCATTTCATTGGGAAATCTCTTGGAAAATCAGTACTGCCTTCCTGCTGCAGGAACAGTCCATAGCAACCACTGATTCCATGTTTTGATTTATAAGCCATAGACACCTTTAGATAGGTGTAACACTTTTTTTTTTCAATAGTCCTGTGCATATAAATACCAAATTACTTGTGTGTTCAAGTATTGCTCTCCAAAGGAAGGGTAACACCTTAATTTTGGACTCCTATGTAAAAGGCGTTGCATCTCCCTGAAGCATCAATATAAGAAGAAAGTGTTAACACCATATAAATGCTAAACCAATGAATAGCGGTATAGTAGAGATTTTGAACACACAGCTATTAAGGCCAGTTTGTTCTTTTAATTAACTTATATGTAAGTGAATCAAGGGAAACAATTTCTGTTATTTAAGACAGAGCGTTGAAAGCATATCTGGTAACTTAGAGAACGAGACCAGAAAGCCATGAATGTCATGTAATTTGATCTTCTATGTGTCAGAAGCAGACAATTGGAAACATTATTAATTTTTCTTGTGTTTACCAAAAGCTTGAATTAATTGATAAATAACACACCTTTTATTTCTGGATGCATCCTTTTAAATATTTTGTTCTTTCAAGAGCTAAAGGACTTCCTTGTGTTTATAAAATATGTGCTTATTTGTACCTGTTTACCTACTGTATTTATGTGTACATTTTATGTCAGATTTATAAAACCACACAAACTTAGTGTCATTGTTTATTCAGTGTGTTGAAAATAGGAGGAATTTAAAGGGAAGGTGAAATGTGCTTCTTTCTCTATGAGGCCATGGAGGGTACTGCATCCGTAGGGATGGCTTCTTGCAATAGCACCAATGCATGTGCATGTAATCAGTGGTGAGCCCTGTGGCTCAGTTCTTACACAACTCATCAGTGAATTAAGAGCTAATATGATGACTTTTTTTTTGTGACAATGTGATTGGATTACCTATACATTTCCCTCTTTCTGTCTTTTTTTCTTTCTTTCTCAAACAGGGATCACAACTGTGCTGACCATGACAACACTGAGTACAATTGCTAGGAAGTCACTCCCAAAGGTTTCCTATGTGACAGCAATGGACCTTTTTGTTTCAGTTTGCTTTATTTTTGTGTTTGCTGCCTTGATGGAATATGGCACCTTGCATTATTTTACCAGCAACAGAAAAGGGGACAAAGGAAAAGAAAAGAAGGCAAAATCTAAGCCATCAGTAAGTTTAGTCAAACAAGAAAAAAAAGAAATACAGAGTGATTTTTATCGTAGTATTCATTTTGAGAGACTGCTTCTTAAGTAGAAAAGTTAATGTTCAAAGATAATTAACGCTAATATTTATTTTGTCATTTTTTTACAGTTGGGGGCTGGTACTAATTTTGTGTCAATATGACTAATGAGCAAAGGGTTTAGGTGATTTCACTTATGTGAATGAGAACACATGAGCTTAAGATGGAGAGTGGTATGATATAATATTCCATGCCCTTGGTGCTTCTAGAACTGCCCATGAAGTGTGTACCTGTGGAAATGGTTCTGTCTGGGCACAGTGCTTCTAAAAACAGCACCTGGCAGAGAACCACAGCTTAGACTTAGCAGTAAAGATAATGTGAATGGACTGAAGGTACGAGGATTTCTTTGGATCTGCATCACCTAACTTGAGTCTTACAAAACTTTGCAAAGGAAAAAAATGCTTATTATTGGCCAGTATTCGGAATCCCCTCCACTACAGAAATTCTACCTAAATTGACTTCCATGTTTCTTTCTTGTTAAATGAACCTTCTGCTTTTACAAGTTGATTTTTTTATGGTAAACCTCCACATATCTCAGGATGAAGTATTATTCAATTTTAAGAGGCTTTCTGTTTGTGTAGTAAGAATATTGTAATTGCCAAAGAATTTATTGTTGGAAGTCAGTACGAATATTTAAAGTTATTAAAGGTGGAGAGAATAAGAGGAAGGACAATGTTATAAAGCCCCTTTCCAAATCATTTCATCAAAGGATGCAGGAGCATACCTGAACCATAATACCAGTTGCCTTTTCTGGATGAAGGATGAATACCAGCTCTGTATGAGGTGAAACAGAAATGGATATGAGATTACAGAAGTAATTGCAGATATGGAAGAGCAGAAATCCTGTTATGAACCGTATCCATTCTGCAAGTCATGTTGGCAAGAACTGGTGCACCCATTCTGAGCAGCACTGCTGTGGGAGTCTCTCTTATGGGGGCGCTGCAAGGCTGCTGGGGCTTCATGCTAGGGAAATGAGAGCCCTTCTGATTCACTTGGTGAGCTGTTCCAAGTGGATCAGCTGTGTATTTAGGACAAGGCTAGTGGTGAAGGGTTAATACTTCCCTGTGCTGCCTTGGTCAGACATCACTCTGATTCTCACAGAATCCAGCACCACCAGGAACACTGGAAAATGGAAACCTCAAACCTACTTCCTGCTAGTGGTAGAAACAAATGTGGGCACAAGAGAAGGGGCAGAATGCAGGCTTTAGCAAGGGCCACAGCTGAGTTATGAGGGTAAAAGATAACAGAGGCAGCAGGATGTGGGGGTGTCCCAGTGTCAGCACAGCAAATTGAATTTCAGGTTGCTGCTGCAACGAAGTCTCAACAATGCTTAGTGAGCAGGGAGCTGAGCAGGTCTACTCTTGGCATGCACAACACAGAGAAGATGAAGACAGCAGGAAGTACTGCTTTATTCAAACCGGGGAGGTATTAAAGATCAGCTGCTGACAAATCAAAAGACACTGAAGTAGTTTGGAAGTATGCTCTACTGAATGAAAGAATGACACTTTCCAGAGTCTGTTCACACATCAGCCATGTGTGCAATAATCTGCCAAGTGCTTTGAAATTTTCAGTGCATATGAAAATTTAAAATGTAGAATAATGATGAGATAGAAATTATGAAACTTACTGAATAAATATCTGCAATTTGCATTAAGATTAAAATTAGCAATATAATGCTAAAAACACTGTTCAATTGTGTTTTACTGGGTTCTTAAACAATGCTTTTTATTTCTAAAACATTGAAAAAAGAAATATTTTTGCATGGAATTCTTTAAACATGTTATGGCTTTAAGACCATACAAGATAAAGAGATTATGCTAAAAAAGGGGAGAATTAAATTTAATGTACTTAGATACAAGGATTCTAATTTGATAAATAGGAGTTTTTCTGGTGATGGTTTAAATAAAGCCATGATATTTCTTGCTGCCAATAAATAAAGAAGGCATCTAACTAGTTAATGGGAAGTCATACCATTAAAAATCCTTTTCTTTTTTTCTTCTTTTTCTTTTTCTTTTTCCACCTTTATTTTTGTCAAAGTCTTCTATCCTTTTTGTCTTGTCATTACAGATATGTAACTCAAAAAACTAAATTAATTTTAAAAGTTGGTTTAATTCCTTCTGAAAACTTCTCATTTACAAGTGATTTTTTCCTTGGGAAAATTGCCTTGCATAGATCTTGTATTTCTACTGCAAAATTCAATAAATGGTTACTATTCCAGGAACTGATGCCAATAAAGCACAATAAATGATCTTGTGAAAAAAATGTGAGATTTTTCAGATAATTACAACAGTTTTATCTTAGAAAATATGTGCTGGCATCATTCAAGAAAGGTAGTATGAATTGGCTTATGCAAATCCACATTAGTAAGGATAATGAGTTTGGGCAGGAAAGATTAAACTTAATTAGTTGTGGCTCTTGTTCTGATCATCATTTCGCCTGAAATGAATGTATCACCTGTGCCATGATCTCCATAGACAATGGCGTTCTTTTGTACTTGTATTAGAGTTATTGCAGAATAATTGGGGTTTGCTCCTATCAGAGTGCATTATAAATGCTTCTCACAATACATTTAGTTTTATCTACAATGTCCCTAGGCATGTCCTTAAAAAATCAGCATGTACTTCTATATCTACATGTTGTGGGTGTTTTGTTGTTTTGGTTTGGGTTTTTTTCAAGTTTCTTTCAATTTATATAAAGGCGTTTACTTGTGAGGTGTTGGTCTTTTTTTCCTCTTTTCCCTCACACTGACTTTTACACACATTCAATGTATTTCCTGTAGGTAGTTAAGCCTATAGGATGACTGCGTCTGCGTCTCTCAAGCCCCCTCTTCAAACTTGTAATTCAGTAGCCACCTCCAGTCTGTGCTGGTGATGTGAGCAGTGGAAAGCAGTAGTGTAATTTTTAACTCCTCCCATGGTACTTCCATGTTGGGGGTTTCTGTTTTACCCCACTAGCAGAAACAACTCATGCCGTGAATCTTACATGGGCAAAACCAACAGTGAGAAAATTCTTGTAAAACCAGAGTAGGTGTGAATCAGAAATAAGCATCTTTCCATATTTATCTTCAACAGAATAAAGACTTTTTAAGTTAAAAAAAAATTGAACTTACTTTTCATGTTTTATAAAAATAAGCCCTCTGTGCAATGCCTCAAATTAGGATAGAAGAGTGTAACTCCTGTTCCTTAGTATTGTCAGTATTTTATCATAACTGAAAAGAATAATGAGGTCCTTTAGGATGATAATTAGCTCCCTAGGTCATCACGTATAATAAGTTTTCAAAGAGCAGTCTGTGTGAAACTTTCTCTGGTAAAGACACTTATTAAATAAAGCTATTTGAAAACATGTTGGGTACTACAGTGCATTAATGCCGTCCCTTGGGATAGTGGGTAACATGCCCCTGCAGCGAAAGAATGTCACCTTAACAGTGTATAGAGATTTGTGTACTGGCCAAAGCAATTCCCAGGAAGTGGGACAACAGGACTCTATAGCATAACAAGAAGCTAAGTGATGGCTTCCCAATTTTCATTTTTTTTCTTGTGTTTTCATTGCTTATCATGTAACATTGGTTAAGAGGACTTATTCTTTGCACTTAAATATCCAGTTAAATTTTCTCACTGCTTCCTTTCCTGCTGTGTTAATTCCTTATGAGACAGAATATGAAGAATGTAGAAAAGAGAGAACACAATGTAAGAGTAGTGTTAATGTAACCCTTCTCTTTGGTCTGAAGACTTTAGAAGAGATGCCAAAGGTGGGGTGGGGGAGGTTGAAAGATGATTATGGAGTAGTTTAAAATGGCCACGAGATTTAGAGAAGAAAAAGGACAGATGAAGAAAGAGAATGTCTTTTGAAACATTCAAGAAACAGGGATGATTCATATAAACCTGTCGAGAAACAAAGAAATAAAAGGGGGAAAGGTGTGTTGTGTTAGTGTAAGTATAAGGAAGAAGAAAAAGCAAAAGTCACAAGTAAGGGAATAGAAACACTAGATTTTTTCAGTGAGAGTTGTTAACGTATGTTACACTGAGATTTTATCAGATACAAGAGGGTTGTTATGCCTATGGAAAGTGAAAGTAAGAAAAGTAAGTAAGAATTAAGAGCTGAATTAATCAGTGACTTGGGTGGCATTCTCCTAAGGACTCATGTCTTGAATTCTAAAGGGGGGCTGTATTGCTTAGGGATTTAACATCTGAGGGCTAGATGGCGTAGCCTGGCCTTATGTGTTGCAGTCTGTTAAACTTCACCACTGATGCTAATCCCATTAGCTTTTTTATTTTTGTGAAAATGTAGCTTCCAGAAACAGATCCAGTCTCATTCTAAAGACTCCAAATGATGGGAGGACCATCATTCCTTTGTTAGTGACGATTATAGCCTGATTGTGGACTTGGTTGTGACCCAGTTGTCAAGGAGTGACTGACTTCAAAATGTTTGTCTGTGTTGTGTAGATGGGATCAGCTAACCCTGTCTGTGTGACTAATTATCTACTATTCCCAAATTCCAGCACAACCCAGTTTTTACTGTGGCAGGTGAAAGGCATTCATGATCTTTACCTGCATGCACTAATTATATACAGTAGTTCATAATTTGGTAAGCTCCAGAAACTGTTTTCTTTAATATTAGAATTTCTGTATATTGTACTGAAGGTGATTATATTGCCAGGGAAAGCCTATGGAATTATTTAATGTGAGGATAAAAACACACAAAACTATATTTCCTTTTTTTTTTTTTTCCTTAAGAAACCACCTGCAATTGCTGTTCGACCTGGATCAACACTAATTCCAATTAATAACATTAATCATCTCCCTGAACGTGATGATGATTATGGATATGAGTGCCTAGAAGGAAAAGACTGTGCTAGTTTCTTTTGTTGTTTTGAAGACTGCCGCACAGGATCATGGCGAGAAGGAAGAATACACATCCGTATAGCAAAAATTGACTCCTATTCTCGAATCTTCTTTCCAACTGCCTTTGCATTGTTCAATCTTGTTTACTGGATTGGCTATCTTTATCTGTAAATTTCAGAGGTTTGACAAACTCAGAAAAAAAATACTAATTGAATAGTCATTAATAGTTTTAACTGAGCAAAGGTTAGAGCTGGTCCAAAATGACTCAAATTGTTTGTATGCTTTAAAAATTTGAAACAATGAGAGGAAATATGATGATGTAGTCTCCCTCTTGTGATCAAGTGTAGAACTGATACCGGTATTTTGAAGAGAAAATTTTAAAATAAATATCCTTGAGATTAATCTTTCCTGAACACACATACATACACTTTTTTCCAGCTCTAAGGAAATGCAGTCAAGAGGCTATGTTATTCAACTAGACCGTCCTACATAAGCTTTCGATTTTAATCCTAAATGATAATGCAGAAGGATTTTGTAGCATCTCTTACACCTTTACAAAGAAAGCCTTAATAAAATGGGATTAGTTACTCTCATCATCCATTTCATCCACAAAGTGATGATTTTATTAATCCTTAATTCTGAAAAGTTGAAATGTAACATTTCTCTTTTCAATCAGCCATTTATTCTCTGCAGTATGTTAAAAAGTATGATTAGGTCATAATTAATCGATTCAGATTTATACAGAATGCAGATATTAGAGCAGCAAGGAATGGATATATCAAAACACCCAAGGATAATGCTGAGCTTGTCTTATCCTGACCATGGATACAGACTTTTGGCTTTCAACCTTAGATTACTTTTATATCTGTGCTCCATTTTCTGTTACTTCATTGTTGTGCATTCCCTGAAGCTGTCCAAGAGGTGTACAACTTTCAGAAATTCTTATCCAGCTGCCGTTGCTTGCTCATTTCATGGAAAACAGACTGGCGTTGGCTGAGATTCTGGCCATTAAGCATAATGATCGTCACATACTCAGCGTCAGAGAAAAAGTCATAACCTTATATTTGGAAGAATTTGTATCAACAGGATTTGGAAGGCCTGTAACTGTGCCTGTAACAGTCATTGTACTCAAAGTCGCTGTGTTGAGCCTCCAGTCCTGAGAGTGCAGTGTGTGTCTGGTCCACTTTGCATACAGGATGGATTTGTAGATTTGGTTTGTTACTGCACATGCTGCTCACTGAGCCAAAGCCAAGTGATATTGATGTACTGAATGTGTGGTATGGATTGCTGGGTAATTACCTTCTTGATATTTGTTTGTTTCTAATGGAAAAGACATGTTATGGAGGGGGAGTTAAAACAATCCTTATGCATTGCAGAACCTTCTCCAAGATGGGATACATCCCCCCAAAATCACAGGACCAGTTCTCCATCCTTTCTGTGGTGAGAGCTTTGGTAGAAATCCTTCAGTAGGTGCCTTTCTGTACTGACTTCTTGGTGTTGACTGTGGCTGGCTGGCAGCATTTGGTATCTCATTTCTATTTCTAAATCCATTGTCTCCATTATGGAAAAGTGCAGTCTTTTCTCCTTTCTCCAAAAGAAACTGGTCTCAAGTGAGCTTGCAAAAATCACTGTAAAATTAAGATATGCATTAAGTAAAAAACAGCATTACACAGAAGACCTTGCAGATCTTTAAAGAGGATTAATGGGATTAGCATTTGGCTGTAGGTAAGGATGTTCAGTACTAAAGATAAAGACATGATTTATAGCTAAGAATAGAAAATGTTACATGAAGGCCCTCCCTCCCAATATTTCTGTTGAATAAGCTCCCTCCTCTGAATTTCTCAGAAAGGATTACTTTATTTATAGTCTAATTGGTACCAGGCACAGTAAGATATGATATGCAATACACATTTCA
This sequence comes from Oriolus oriolus, assembly GCA_013400235.1. Classification (NCBI taxonomy): domain Eukaryota; kingdom Metazoa; phylum Chordata; class Aves; order Passeriformes; family Corvidae; genus Oriolus; species Oriolus oriolus. The sequence continues at coordinate 557,218 of VXBT01010829.1, forward strand.
GAGGAAATGTTACTCCAGTGTTCAGCCCCCAAGTTTAATAGAGAATGTGAGATTATGTGCAGTTGGACTGGAAGGAAGTGTGACAGAAGATCCAATTTTAACAAAAACTTTATTTCAGTATTTCGCTGATGAAATATAGGAGTGGTTGAGAGAATCTGAAAGCTCAGATGATGAGCATGACTGACCTTAATTGTGGTATGACCTTTCTGAGTACCAAGCTCTTCTGACTGTTGGACTGAGCGTGGAAGTGTGGTATCATTAGCAACACTGATCTGCTGTAATTTATTGTTTTTTTAGAGTCTTATTTTCAGAAAATGTTCAGTCCAATAGAAACATGTCAGTTTAAATTCCATAATGTAGGTTGATGCTTTTTGACAGCATGCTGAACACATTCCTCTGTAGGAGGGACGAAGGTGGCTTCAGCAGCAGTGTGTTGGATATGTGCTTGAAAAGCAGTCAAGTTGCAGTACAATGCAAGGCCCAGATTTAGTGAGTCCCTGAGTTTCATTAATTCACCTCTAAACAAAAGAAACTTACAAGAACTTGGCACTTTACAAGAGGAAATACAAATTTCACTGCCTGCTCTCCTCTGGCTCATCTAGTTAGCTTTTTCTATTCATGTGGTTGTCAGTTGCCAATCAGCCTCCAGCGACTGAATTGGAGAACAGAAAACATTCAGAATTGGCAAGGGATGGATAAGAAGTCTTTCATCTCTAATTTCTATGGAACAATGTAATAGAGTATTAAACCTATTGAATGTTATGGCTGTTTGGCTTATGGATACACTTGCTTCTGTCTGTTGACAAACTTTTCTGTGTACTTCATTTGTTTCTGATGAAATAATTTTAGTTTCTCGCAGTACTGTGAGTGCAAATAAGAATGAGAATGCAGTAACCTGTAACATGGCGTGTAAAAAATGTGTTATTTTAGTTGTATGTATTTTCTTTCTAATCTGCATGTAAACACTTGATTTCACGAAATCTAAGTGATACTTTAAAAAAATACCAAGAAACAGACAGAATAATTAGTTGGAGTTAGAAACTGCAATCATTTTTCAAACTTACCAGGATAAAAGTTTGTTTACTCTTAGCTGGGATCACATTTTTTGGGAGTCATATTATTCTGACCATCATTGCTTAAGCACACACTTAAACATATTCCTAATTAGTACTGTTATTAGACCAAAATTCAGAAAAGCGAGTGCTTATGTACTGTCATAAAGAGTGATGCTATCATGAATTGATGCCATTAACATACGCTTAATTTGCACTAATTTCAATAATGAGTGTTCAGTAGCTCAAATAATTGAACATTAAGGATGTGAGCCAGAGCCTTTTCAATAAGAGATTTTCTCATCTAAAGAGTGGGGCATAAGAGGAAAAATTGCCATACAGGCAGAGAGTGGAAAAATTCTGGGAAAACTGTTTTATACTGCACCTATCTTTGTCATCTCTTGAAACGTATTTTTCAAAAAAGAGATTTTTGCTTGATATTTCTGTATTAGTGTTTACGACTCGTCTGTTTTAGTAGTGAGTACAGGTCAGTGTGTTATTTTTTGGTAAGTTTCTGTCTATGATTGTACCTCACTGATCTTCAGTGCATGTCTTCCATGTCTGAATGAATCTGTTTTATGTAGTGGCAGTGCAACCAAAGCATGAACTCTGGGTAACGTATTTTATATTCACATGTTGATGTGTTTCAAAGGCTTTAACCTTATCCAGTTTTCTGGCATTCAGAGATATAGGATTGTGTGAGACATTGAAGGAGAATCACCTCCAACAGTATTTTTATAACTTTCTGTTGTTTATTTGGTATGGTAGTAAAATGTTCATTTAAAATGGATGTATGAACTGTGCTTTGTAATTTGAGAACACCTTACAATAGAAAGCGAACAGGAGGAGTCTGGATTTGAATATCTATCTGCCTAAAGTAAGATATGTTTCATTTAATTGTATCAGTCATCATTTCTGTCTACTGTTTTCAAATAGCTGAGAACTAGTGCAAATACATTTTTTTGTTAGTATAATTATTTTTTAGAATTCATTGTAATTTCTCTCAGTTATACCTTAAATGTGATCTTTCATGTTTGTGAAATAATATTGTATTTTTTAGTCATAATAATAGATACAGAAGATAGAAACTAATGTGGGATTCCACAGCTGAAAAATACAAAGCCAGGAATCAGAAAGAATTACTGTGCTTCTGTTCCTGAAAAAGCTCAGTGGATGTCCACATGCCCTAATGAATGTGCTGGAGGGGGAGACTGACTCACAGGGAGAGGCAGGATAGTCTCCAGGCTGTAGAAAAGGCCTTTGCATTGGTTCATGCCAAGGATTTGCTACGTGAGTGGTTCAAATGGAGGAAAGGAATAGATCTGTCCTTCCTTTTTCAGTGATCTCTTGTTTCTGCTTCATTCTGTCAGCAACAGCAGTTCTAATGCTCTGTTGCCAGATGAAACAAAACCTGAAAAGTTATCTTTATTTATCTATCTATTAATATTTCAACCAGATGGGTGGGATCATCCGACTGAGCACACAAGACTGTGACCAAGTCTTGCTCTAAGACGAGTGGTGGGAGTTTGCAGCTGGAGGCTGAGGGATGGCTTTTTGTGATGGGCATTTTTTATTCAGTTGAGAATCTGTTCTGAAAACTGGTAGGAGGAAAGGAAACAATAGTATGAGGGAAAGATTGATAGTGGCAGTGATCCCAGAATCATGTTACATGGATCTGAGTGACCTATATTTAGTTCAGAGGTTTCTCACTGGTATTTGTGATAATGCTCTTGAATTCCTTGCAACATAATTAAATATTTTTGATGTTTTAAATAAAAAGGAAAATATTGTGTATTTCCTATACATGAACTACAGACTGAATGAGCAATAGAAAGCTATCTTGAGTGAACATTCTGGTGAAATGTCAGACAGAAAAACAGAGATCAAGTTAAATCAGAAGAAAATTATTTTTAAAAATTTCCATTTATTATTAATGATAAAACCATTTTAAAAATTACTGAGTATTAATTAGTGCAATAGACACTGGGAAAGGCCTAGTACCCAGGTGCCTACACTGCTGTTAGTCCCCTCAAGGGATAAAACATCTGGGAATAGAAACCTGACTCAGACTGCATTCAGTTATCATCCCCTACTTCCATCCTGAAGTGAGAAGGATGAATTGTGATCATGCCAGACATGAACTAGGATATCTGGGGTACTCCAAGGAGGTTGGTTTCTGGTTAAAAGGAAGGGTGATTTTCCCCTGAGACTGCAATTTGAAACATGCATCCCTTCAGAAGATGGATCTGTGCTGTGACATCCACAATGATAGAAAAGCATCCCTGCATTTAATGTTTATCTTTGCACAAAAGCAGTCTCACTGAATTGTCTGTCCTACTATGAGGCACCAAGGTATTCCCTGTGTGGTATAGAAGAGTTTTGGTGGCACTCCCAGGCAAGATGTTTAAATCTTGTCACAGGGATCAGTATTGTGGTTCCTGAGTTGTCTTTTGGATGTTATGATGCTAGTGAAAAGTCAGCAAATAATAAACTTTTGATTTTACTTACTAGTAAATTTCACTGAGAGAGCCAGAGAGTTAACAAGGGCTTTAGAGGAAATCTCAGATGGCCCTTGGAGACAGGAGATTGCCTAAAACTGAAGCAGACAAAAGGATATAGCCTTTTTTACCACAGATGTGTCCTGTTGACCAGTAATATACTGATTCTGAAAAAATAGTAAAAGCCTCATGGTATTTTAAGGGGAAAAAAATGTGTTAAAGTCTCATGCTCCTTCTCAGTGCCAAATCTTGCTTTGCCTGCAGATTTTGCTTACAGTACATCAGCCTCAGTTAAGCTGAGCGAGGAGAGGCGTGGGGGACATAAGACAGAAGGCCTGTAACTGTTCTACCTTGTTCTTTCTGAGTTCATTCTCTTAGTCAAGAAAAGGAGGTTCAGAGGAGTAGCTGTATGGCATGTGTAAAGGAGGACAATTTTGCTGCTGACAACAGGGCTTGAGTCCTGATGGGATCTGAGGGATGAGACTCTGCTCACAGTAATAAGGCTTCTCTTTTGTAATTCTTTGTAGTAGCTACTTTTCCATACATCACTGCAGGCCTACCTGAGGTTCAAAATATTTTTCAGGTTGGAAGTAATTCTTTTGTGTGTTTCTGGCTTCACACAATGTCTTTATCATCAGAGTTTAAGCCTTGAGGAATTCTAAAAGAAAGTTTTCCTCTTGAAGTTTCACTGTCCAGGCACTGCAGGTAGGAGATGTCTTCCTGCCAAACATTGAAAAAGTGATTTTCAGTTGATCCTGCTGAGGAGACAGACTGGCTCTGTGGGGTGGCATTAGGATTCCTCTGTCTTTTAGACCTGAGAAGGTTGAAGGCTGTTAAAAGCAATGACCAGTACTGCCTCCACAGAGGATGTATTACTTTTGCCAATTTGATATTTAGAAACAAAATCCAAAACTGTTACTGTGGGTGGGAAATGAGGATGAGTCACCATTTTACTACAGATATATATTTCCCCTTGAATTGTTTTTCTTAGGAAGATGGTATATAGGAGTCTTGTGAAATATTCAGAAAGCAGGTGGTGATCATTTTAAGCCGTAAAGTCATGTTAGTCCATCTTCCCAACAATGGCCTAAAGCAGTAGAAATGAAGGCACTTGCCCTATAGCTCAGATTTTCCAAGAAAGATAAACGTGGAAATTTACATATTCATAGGCCCAATATTAATATACAATCTGTGTTCACACTTTAGTCACTGAAAAAATCTCAATGGTTTGTGCACCTTCACGGTATCTTTTGTATTTCCCACTGTTGTCCACTATGAACACTTGGACTTTTTGTCTGAACATGAAGGGCTGTGTTATGATAGCTTTAATTACAGTTCAAATTGCTATAGAATATACTTCAGAATCTGGTAATCTCATAGTGATTTCTATATTTTAAAAAATATAATTTTTTTATGAATTGTCATTTCAATTAAGCAAATTACTGCTATAATTTATATTCCCCTTCATTAAAGTTTTATAAACAATTGCAATTTATGACCTGACCCTAAATTTACAGAAATATCTTTGAAAAATTATTATTATTATGATGATGCTCATATTTACAGTTCTACTTAGTTATTTGGTACTTTCCAATAGCCTTGGAATGTACTCATCCATTATTATATTCAGTTACCTGGAAACATCAAGGTATCCTCACAGTCTTTTAATGTGATCAAACCATGACTTCAGCCTCTCTTAAAATGCCATAATCTTTTGTGTGGAATGCCAAAACTAAACCATTTTCAGTTGTTGAGTTTTACTTGCTTCTCAGTCTGTCTGCTGGGTTATAATGAAACATTGATATAATAATTTTTGTATTTGACAACATTATTAATGAGCATTGCTGAAGCAGAAGACTTCAGAGATGATAAACAGATGATGCTCATGGCTTAATCCCTTGTATGTCCACAACTTTATGGGTGTTATAGAAAATATAATGACAATAACAACAACATATATTTATATCTATATCTATATCTATCTATCTATACTAAGACAGCAAAGCAAGATATGAGAACATATACATCAGTTTCTGATTGTCATTTTAACAAGCTTCCTCCTGCCAATAAAATTTATGTTCTAAATTTAAAAAAAAGTCCTAAAAAACCCATTTAGATTTGCACATTTAGAATGTAGGAGTGGTTCAGAAGTTTAAAATAATTATGGCTTTGTTTGATAGGTCTTGCAGATTAATTTTTAATTTTACTCCTTTTTACTGAAAAAGAAAGAGAGAAGAGATCGGTAATTATATCACTAAAGGTAAATATGAAAATACCCTCTATGTGAAAAATAGATTTTCATATATATCTGTAGTAGGAGCAAATTTCTTCAGTGCATTCACAGAGTAGATGGATTCTGCTCTCCATTTTCAGAACACTGTTGGTACCATGGTAAAAGATTGACTCAGAGTTTTGCAGTTTTTAGTATACCCTTAGTGTTTGGATGCCTGATTTTCTGATGTGCAGTTTAAGACATGAAAGAAAAAAAATCTGCTTTTCAGAAGTTTAGCCCTTTTAAAAAATTATCCCTTGAGCCTTCAGTTTCAAGTACTTCAAAAGTGAGTAACTAGGCATCACTGAGTGTTTTAAATAAATTACATTGCTATAGAATAATGCAGAAAGTTCAAATATGGTTCAAGGCTAGAATTTTGGGGAGATTTTCTTTCTTTTTTTTTAAATTTTCTTGACGTCTGGGGAGATGTGAAAGCAAAGAGAGGGATTTCATCCTATGGTTGCTTGGTTTTGTTTTGTTTTCAGCAGCATAGCTCACACAGAATAGTACATCAGCTACTAAAAGCTCATTTTATTGAAGTTTGAACGAGACTTTGAGACTGATAACGAGAATGCTAGTAACAGGCTCAGAAAGGATATGCTTGTGGCCCTCATTATCAGAAGGGGCTTGGTGGCACAAGGCTTTGGAAACAGAAATCCTGAAGTAAGATTATGAGAAAGAGTTGGATTATAAAGAGCTCTGGAGAAAAAAATCTCAGAAAACTTTTGCCAGAAGACTAACAGTGGTTTGAAGGATAGGTTTTATAGTTCATAACTCTGCTGTGAATGTTAATGTCTATTGAATTTTCATATAAATGTTGCACTAGTCCTTGTGCATTGAAAGGAAATGTGCTTGCACCCTGGTGCATGGTTCATACAGATGTTACTGAGATGTAATCTGTAAACTTCTAAATGTAAAAGTCTGAAAGCCATAGTCTTAAACAAAAAAAATTAATACCCCACCATTGTTCTGTGCAAAATGAATAGATTAGATGTTTGTGCTCTTTTGTCTCTTAAATTGATAAGAATCAAGAGAGTTTAAACACTGAATTTTGTAAAGCAGTTGTAATGCGTTGTTTTTACTGTATCTGATGTGAAGTTGATTAGTTACACTGTGAAAAAATAAATAGTGCCTGGCTACTTACTTTCTTATGTTAATTATTTTCTATATGCCGTACATTCTTTTCTCTTTAAGACAATTATGATGATGGTCATTCTGGTGAAAACAGTTTTATACACTGCTCTGATATACAGCAATCCTTTATTTGTTTTACATTTTTTCCTTCCCCTCCTATCTTTTCCCTCCTTTTTCCTTCCTCTGATAATAATGTAAAAACAACACTAGTCATGCCATAGCAATAAAGCTCTGGAACTAAAATTCCACTTTTATCAGACATTTTGTTTGGGACCAGTTTTATCGCTAATAAATATGTCCTGTTTGTAACTGCCAAGAGGAGTAGTCCTGCTCTCCCCCACAGCCCTTTCACTTCCACCAGCACTGGTGCTTGGCTAATACCACTCTCTTCCCCTTCCAGAATCCCTCATGGCCATAATGTGTGGCTCCCTCTTCTCTGCCCTGTCATTTCAGGGAAAGTTGTAATGTTCTATCAGATGTGCTTCAGGTTAAGGAGCAGGGGTTATGCTGAAGCAAATATCCAGGGGAAAATCCTCATTATTTTCCTCAAATACGTTCTGTTCTGTGACCTTACTGTTCTACCAGAGGATCTACCTGTAAGTGTCATGTTACTCAGGTAGTTGGTCCCAGAAAATGTTTTTAATGCATTCTAAACTGACTGTGGCAAGGTGATGAAAGAGGGATTCAGTCAACCTAAAAACCCTGGGAAAGTGGTCCAAGATGTTTAAAGTCTCTGGTAGTTTGGAAAATGCCACGGATTTCTGAAGCCTCTTACACATCTTTTTCAGATTAAATTTAGGGATCCCAGCACTACCTACATTCTCTTTAGCATTGTAAGTTCTTTCTTCCCTGTAACCACCTCTGATATCATGTCTTGACAGCTGTTACTTAAATTATTAATATCTTTTTCTTTCAGATTGTTGATGTCCTGTCCATTGTACATCCAGTAAAAAGAACTGTGGTATTTCATAACACCAAACATCTGAGTGCAAAATGTTTTGAATGGCTTTTTAGGTCAAAAAAATCAAACCTCTGGGTTCCACAGTACTGTTGATGAATGAATGAATTAGGCAAAGTCTTTATGTACAGACTTCAAAGTAAAATCTGTCATCTATATTTTTAAGGTAAACAGTTTTCATTATTATTGTCAATAGGATGAATTTCAGCTATACATGCCTGTAAGGAGCTAAAATGACTTAATTTCTCATGGACAAGCAAAAGTTTATTATTTTCCACCAAACTGAGACTACTATGACCTGGAGTGACAAAAGCCTTGCTGACTGAAATTACTAAATGCCAGTGCAGAGCCAGAACAAGGAAGTCAATTTTTAAGGGTTCCCAAGTACTTCATCCCATTAATGTCTGAAATTGCCTTTAACTTTGTAAGAATTAGTAAAAAAATGTCATAATAAAGAGATATTTCTTAGTAATATCCAATTTTATTATTTGCTAATAATATCTGCAGTAGAAATTGAAGAGGTCTTCTAAAGTGTTTATTAGGAACTCAAAATGTGTAAATGAAGCCTGTGGATATTAAAAAATCCTAGTCGAAAGAAGAGACTGCTACTTTTCAAAGTAGTAGGTAAAGCTCTCTGCATTCCCTCTCATGCCCTAAGGTCCTGCACAGTGGATTTTTGTGAGGGAGTAACCCAGTCCACATGCCCTGAGACTGCCAAAAGAGCTTCTCTTGGTAAGGGTGCTCTCCCTTCTCATTTGGGAGACATCCATGGGGACATCCATGGTGCTCTCACGTCTCATTTGGGAAGGGGACTGTGAGCACTGACGTCGTTACACACAGGCCAGTGAGCGGCCAGCATATGGTAACAGTTTTCAGATCCGACTAGCTAATGTTAGGTACGTACTGGCAGCTGAATATTTTCATGATCAGTGGCCAGTCCCTGATGGAGGATGAGAGATGATCACCATGAAAGTGATGCTGGCATAAGAAAGGAGAAATTTCCTCACACACCACCAGCAGTCAGACAATGCAGCTTCCTGCTGTGTGTGAAGAACACCTCAGACACTTTTGTCCGGTGGGAGTCATCTGATAAGAAATAGAAAATAAGCAGTAGACACTTTCTCAACACTCTCTAAAGGATGTCATAGGACAAAAAGAACCAAACATCCTTGAGAATGATTTTTGTTTGGGATGTTTATTACACTGTTGAGGTGAGTGATCTCTCAGCAGCAGAGCCTCCAAAAGTGGTTGGGTTCCTGCATGCTGGGGATTCCTTACAACATGTTTGACTGGATAACCTGGCAAAAGTTCAGATACTTTCCTAAGCTTCCTGCCAGCAGTATCTAAAGGAAAGGGGGCACCAATACGTCAGCACTGACCTTGTTTCCCTGCTCGTAACTGTTATTTTCCATAGGGCCAAGAAGCCCTCGGGGATCTGCTCAGAGCATGGATCAGAGGTTAGATATGAGCCTAAAGATTTGGAATGTAAAGTTGTCCTTTTCCTACACTACACTGAATCTGCAAGACTCAAATATTGTCTGGTTTATTCGAGATAAAGAATTTTGTGTGTCTCATTTTCTATCTATAAGATGTCAATAATACTACTCATAAAGCTGTTAAAATTAACACTGCATTAATGAATGCAAAGTACTCAGCTTTTCTTGTAAAGGACTTGTCAGAAAACTAGAACAAATGATATTTTTGAACTTCAATTCTGAGAAGGAAATATATGCATCTCTTTAGTCAGAAGTATACTGACTAAGCAGATGGGTGATATTTCTGTGTCTAGAACTTTCCTAAGGTTAATAAATCAGTAATTAATGAAGAAAAATCCTCAGAATTTAGCAATTAGGGTTCCCCTTGGGAAGTAACAAGGAGAAGAGCTATCTGGCTAGTAAATTCTGAACCTGAAAACTCTCTGGAAAGAGGTGTGAAATTAAGAACTCTGATATCTTTCTGTTGTTATTAATGATAATACACAAGACCAATTTTATCCTGCTTATTTGTTGCCTGTTTTGGGTCTGTTGCTGATAACAAAGCATGCTATCTTAATTATGGGCTTATTTGTAGTTTGTCCTACAGGCAGTATTGGAATACCCTAAGACCTTCATAGTTGCAGTAAATGAAGGTGTAGTCACAAGTATAGCTCATCACTGCCCGAGGTTTGAATGAGTGGGAAAAAAAATCTGTCAGCCAATAAATAAAGTTAATAGCAAAGTATAGTTACTGTAGTGAGACTGCTGATCTAATTTTATTTAAAAGTTGACAGTACCAGAGTCTCAGTGTAAGGCAGCATTGCTCCTCTGCAATCAATAGAGCTGATTTACAGCTGCAGCTGTAGGACTAAAATGATTTTATAACTAAGACCTGTATGTTCTGATGTGACTGAGAAGTATCAACAGTGTTTTGCATCAAAGTATTTGGTTTGGAATTACAGCCTTCTCAGCACATAATGAAGCCACAGTGGGATCACATGGTCATCATTCAGACTGTCAGTGAGTATCCAGCACTGTTCCCATCAGAAGCTGCTGCTTATTCCATGCAGTCAGTTGCACTGAGTACAGACATTTCTGCCTTAACAGCAGAGTCATCTCTGCTGAGAAATGAGTTTGATTCCCTAAGTTTGGAATTCCTACAGCAACATGCAAAAGGGCTTTGAAATATAATTTACTAAAATATTTTCACCATGTAGCACTTGTTGGGCTAGAGATTTGTTGCTGCCTTCTGATAACCCAGAATGCTTTAAAATTTTAACATAATTATTTAACTAAATGGGAAAATCTTGTTAGAGACAACCTTCACATTTCCCAGCAGCAATAATGAAGATAAATGTGAGTGTGTTATCACCACAGCATTCCAAAAAACACATTAAGGGGAGTGATACATCAAAGCTGACGTGTCCTACAGACTGCTGAGGATTAGTGGTCAATAACTGGGCAGCAGGGCCAGAAGTGTGCAGGCAGCCATGACTGGTGCCCTTGCTGTCAGAAACAGTGCCCGGTAACAAAGGCAGCAGTCAGGAACTTGCGAAAACTTGGAAGTTGTGAAGATATTAGAAGTTGTGTTTCTGGACCATTGCCATGTATGGTCATGGGTCCCACCTCAAGACAATGAGCTGTCATGTCCCTTAGAGGAGGACCCCTGTGAGAGGAAGGTGACCCTGGGCACCCACAGAGGCTTCCCCTGCCCAACTCTCCTGAATAGCTCACTGTTCTCTACTGGATATCCCTGAGTGATCCTTCAGCCCTTTGGGTGAGGCAATCAGATCTTCTGTGAACCCCGGAATGAGAGGCCTGTGTGTGCGCGCGCGTGTGTGTGTGCGCGAATGCTTTGGGTCATTGTTCTTGTCCATGCGGTAACAATATTCCTGATGGGTACACTGAACCTCTGACCTGCTAAATTACATTGGAGTGTCTCTGTTGCTTAGTTTTGGGCATTGGCTTTAATTGCACATTTGACTTTTTTCTCTCTGTGAAGTTGTTTTTGTGTACTTTAGTGACAACCCTGCAGCCCTTATGTCCTGAAGCATTTCAGTTTTCTCCTCTCCAGGAGCAAACCTCTTAATATCTCTGTTTAGCACAAGAACCAGTACCGTCCTATTGCTGCCTTAGGAAACAGGGCCGGAGCCACTTTGCCAGCCATTATTCTCAGAACTTGATGAAGAACATTGGTGCAATTTCCACTTACTGCAAAGTCCCAGTACTTAAAGGGGGCTTAATAAAAAGAGGAAGAACAATTTCTTGCATGGAAAGATAGTGACAGGATAAGGGGCAATGGTTTTAAACTGAAAGACGGCAGATTTAATATGGATGTTAGGATGAAATACTTTACTCAGAGGGTGGTGAGGTACTGGAATAGGCTTCTTAGAGAGGTTGTGGATGCCCCATCCCTAGAAGGGTTCAAAACCAGGCTGGATGGGGCCCTGAGCAGCCTGATCTAGTTAAAGGAGTCCCTGCCTATGGCAGAAGGTTAAAACTACATGATCTTTAATGTCCCTTCCAACCCTAACCGTCCCATGATTCTAGGATTTAATTGTAGGGGAGGGAACACACAACAGAAATATCCTTAGCTAATTCCTTCAGATTAGAAGATAGGTTTGCTAATGCTGAATGCATATTTGCCCATGAACTCTGTGCTAGACACATGTTTATTCAATTACATGCATGGTTTAGAGAATATTTTATACCACTGTGTTGAACTAACACAGATTCTTTACTCATGATACAGTTCCCTTTTTCTAAACAACTACTGATGTCAACAACTACTTAGCTAAACAAATAGAAGTCATAAAATAATTAATGACTTTAAAATTGATGCAAGCAATTGACAGTCCACTATTGTAGAACAGCCTACATGGCTAAAATTCACTCTTTGAGGGATTACAGACACCTGCTACAATTCAATTTCAGATACTTAGGTAAAATTTAATAAAAGTTTGTAATGTTTTAACATTATTTTTCACAGGTTTTTTCTTCCGTTGGTTTCTATTTTGACTTTATAAATATTTTTCTTACCTTCAGTCCATTATTCCAGCAGGGTCTAACATCTTGTGATGCTGTTGCTTCCCTTCTCTCACTTGCATTAGTAATTTTCATGATTTTGTTCTTTCTTGTCTCCTCTTCCTCTCCCTACCACCACTTCTCCCTTTGGGAAACTCAGGTGCAGCAGCTGAACTAATACTCAAAAAACTCTATCAACCTATACAGTGATGCTTGCATTGCATTTTGAGCTATCAGCCAGGTAGAAAAAGAGCTCAACATTTTAGGCACAAAAATAAAGGTCAAAGATAGATAAACAGGCAGGACTGGACCAAGAAATTACAGCATACCACTAAAATGAAATTTAGTGAAGTAGAATTAGTAATGAATTCTTGTTTTGTAACAAACAAAAAAGGCACCTGCACAATCTCTTTTGATCCTTGCTTCTCAAAGCATAACAATGAGGGACAAAACGGGTGAGTTCAAAGTAAAATTTGGAGTGGTTAGAGGAACTGATGTGAGTTCCTCAGGACCCATTGCCATTATTAAGAGTGCTATGACATGCTCTGCTGAGATGTGCTTTCCTGAGTGTCTTGATCCTTTGTAAAGCTATGCTAATACTTCTTTCCCAGAGCTGGGCGTAGTTGCATCCTGACTCAGTTCTGTGGTCAGAGAGGGAAGGGAGACTGGGACAGGGCCTAGATAAACTCTTCTGCTTATCTGGTGATTTCTATGTGCAGGAGGCCCAGGTGGACCATTGACCTGGTCCCAGAGGTCCAGACCAAGTCTGGTGGTGTGTTGCAGGCGTATCTGCCCCATGTTACTTACACAGCCTCAGTGATAACTGCTCTGCTTAGTGTCTCTTTCCAGCATCTCTGCTTAATGCAACAGGGAAAGAGGAAGCTTTAAAATCCAACAGGCCCACTTCCCATTATTGCTCTAGCCCCTTGTCTTCTGTGAGAAAGGCAGTGGTGCCATCTGCTTAGAGACTAATGGCTCACAAGCAGGAGGGAAAGTATTATCTTTCTTTCCCCACACCAGCCACACAGTCCATATTGGCTTTTTTCAGGACTAGTTGGTGCAGTACTTCAGAATAAAACCAGAAATGAGTATCTGAGAGAATATCTATATTCTTCTTGCTTGGTGAAAGATTTGTTGAGTTAATTTGGCAGAATATCTCCTGGCAGTGCTATCAGAGAACACAAAATCATGTATTTTACCTTTCTCCCTGGGAAGCTGTGTTTTTACTTATGAATTTGCCTCAGTTTTGCCAGTACTGCTGTTTCTTCTCTTAGTGTTTTATCTTGCCTGTCACCATTTCACTTTCAGACTGCTGCTCTTAAAATACTAATAAGACAGGTACACAACTGTACATTTTAAACGGATTATAGCAGAAGAGTAAATGAAAATCTCTGTATTCGAGGCCTTTCCCACCCCTCGAGGCTCTGGACTGCATGGAGAAGGCAGAAAGCTTGCACCAAGCTGAGATTAACCTTTATTTGCTTTGTATTTCTAAACTTTTTGTGTTCTCAATTAAAAATATTCCCTTTGAAGGCTTTCCCACATGAAACGGATTATTGCTTGCCTGAGAAATAATAATTAGGTGATAATTTAGCCTGAAAATACACCACTAGTTCACGATTCATAATCCAGCAGGGAAATTATAGTTGCCTGTGAGGTAATCCAAGGCTGCATTCTAATAGCCATTTTACCCTTGGGGAAAGGCTGTATGAAGGCCATGTTTTGCCTGGAGACACTTTCACTGGGAGATGGATGCTGAGGGTTCCTCCTTTCTCCTTTTTTCTACCCAGACTAGGAGTAATCTCTTCACAGTTTCCTTCTATGGGGGCATTTACCTGGAAAGGGGAAGCAATAGAAAGCAGAAAGGTCAAGATCCATCACTGAAGGAGATAAAAAATATTTAAATGTCAGAGGAAGATATTACACATTTCAGTGCAACCTCAGATGATGTACCACCCAGAGTCATGGTGAATAAAGTCAAATCCAGTTGGCAGTGGGTCACCAGTGGTGTTCCTCAGGGCTCTACAGAGGTATCTGAACAGGCTGGATTGATGGGCCAAGGCCAGTTGTGTGAGGTTCAAGAAGGCAAGGTGCCAGGTCCTACACTTGGTTTACAAACCCAAGCAGCAATGCAGGCTGTGGGAAGAGTGGTTGGAAAGCTGCCCAGTGGGAAAGGACGTAGGGGTGCTGGTTGACAGCAGATGAACACGAGCCAGCTGTGCCCAGGTGCCCAAGAAGGCCAGTGGCACCTGGCCTGTATCAGCAATAGTGTGGCCAGCAGAACCAGGGCAGTGGCTCTGTACGCATCACTGGTGAGGCCACACCTCAAATCCTGTGTCCAGTTCTAGGCCCATCAGTACAAAAAAGACATTGAGGTTCTGGGTTGTGTCCAGGGAAGGGCAATAAGGCAGGTGAAGGGATTGGAGCGCCAGTCTTGTGAGGCGGGCTGGGGGAGCTGGGGGTATTTAGCCTGGAGAGAAGGAGGCTCAGGGGAATGTCTCTCTACTACTGCCTGAAAGGAGATGGTAGCCAGGTAGGGCGCAGTCAGTTCTCCCATATAACAAGTAAGAGGACAAGACCAAATGGTCTCAGGTTGCACCAGAGGAGGTTTAGATTGGGTATTAGGAAAAAACCTCTCCACAGAGAGGTTTGTCAAGCAAGTCTGCCCAGGGAACAGGTAGAGTCACCATTGCTGAAAGTATTTAAAAATGTGTAGAAGTGGCACTTGAGGACATGGTTTACTGGTAAATGTAGTGGGTTGACCTTGGCTGGATTAAATGCCTCATGCCTCTCTGGAGAACTAAACTCACCCAAAATTACTGGATTTTGTTTGGAACTGTGCTTCCAGACACCGATTTAGCCTAAGCCTGGTGCGAGTACACCTGTAGAACTAATTAGAAAGTGCAATCCATTCTGTATGAACTGAATGAAACCACCAGCTGAGTTAAGTCTATGGCTTGAACAGAAGATAAAAAATGATGGGGTCAGGAAGAACTGTTTTGGACTTTACGGAGTTTACTTTGAACTTAAATTGAATTGCAGTCTCTTGTTAGGCGCTAGATGACTTTTTTTAAATTCTGCAGTTCAAAAACAGACAAATAAAAGTATGGAAAGAGAATATAATTATTAAGGAAGACTTCCTTTACAATTGAAACTGTGGTGGTTGGATAATCTTGTTTACAGTCCTGCTGAAAACCAAGCTGGTTCACACTGAGTCTTGATCATATTATAGATTGTTTCAACCTTTGGAAGTACAAAGAAGTTCATTAAACAGAGACCTGAAGGGAAAGAATCTCAACCGCTGTTGAGGCTTCTCTTTGGCAAGATAGTATATGAAATTCTATTGAAAATGCCTTAACAATTAAATTTTTAATTCCACTAGTAGATGACCTGTTTGTCAAGTAGGTTGCAGCTTCTTGGAACTGCCTCTACATAGTAGACAGGATGGCTGAGTCATACTTTTACTGAATTACCCTCTGGCCAGCGAAAGATGTTTCTAAGCCAGAGTGCCATCCAGAGGGAATTTGGTATGCATACTAGCTTTTCTTTGGGCTGTGCTAGAATAACAATCTTGCTCTTTCTGAGGTAGAAAGAAGAACATGCTGTACATCTAGAGACAGGAACTTAAGAGAATTACTACAATCTCATTATGGAGACATCTGACTTTAGCAGATTGTTCCCATATTTCTGTTAGGAGTTTTTATGAGACTGAAGCCAGAAACAAAACAAAACACAGAAATGTAGGCATTGTGACATTTACACAAGTGAATCAAGCTGTGAGGATACAGTTTTGGAAAATGACGGCTCTTGTCATTGCAGCATGGTCAGCCTTTGTTACTGATCTGCAGAAAAGCCTTCCTGACATGCTATTTCTGTTACTTGTGTAGTGGAAATGCTAGTAAGCCACATTGAAATGTTTTTCTTTTGTTGTGCTGAACTAACTGGTTATTCTTAGATGACAGGTAAAATGACCCCCTCTGTTTCTAGTGCTTCTGGAAAAAATGATTGTGTCTGTGGTGGGTTAGCCTTGGCCAGCAGCTAAATTTCCACCCAGCTGCTTTTTCACTCTCTCCTCCTCAGCCAGTGGAGGAGAGAGAAGATAGGAAGGAAAGGGGTGAGAAACCTCCTGGGCCAAGATCCCTTGCCTGTTACCATTACAAACAAAACTGACTAGACCTGGGGAAAATTAATTTATTGCAAATTAAAATAGATATCAAATTATTGATTTGGGTAGGAGGAAATGAAACAACAAATATTAAACTAATACCTTCCTTCCCCCTATTCCAGGGTCCCCCTCACTCCATCACTCCAGAGTCCTTTACTCTCCCGCCAGGTGGTGCAGGAGTGTGGGGAGTGGGTGGTTACATCAGGAGACCGCGGGTCCTCTCTTGCTCCTTCTGCCTCCCACTTTTCCTCTGCTCTGGCTTTATCTCTTCAAGGGCTGCAGTTCTTCAGGAGTATCTACTTCACCACAGTGCACCTTCTCCTTTCTTCTAGTCTTGGTATTCCCACTGCTGTGTTTGACTCTTATCTACCCTTCGCCACTGACTGTGCGGTGTTTTCTGCCCTTTAAAAAATGTGTTTTCAGAGAAATGCCACCACCTTGTCTTGTGGGCTCAGCAGTGTCCTGTGGTGGGTCTGTTGCATCCTATTCTCTCCCCAGCGGGCAATCTTTCACAAACTTTAGCTATGCCTGAAAATTGCTTTGAGAAGTAAACTTTGTGAAGGTATTTTGAAAAATTTTATTTTGTATTGTGAAACAGTCATGACTGTACTGAGACCATTCTCACTCTTGAAATCCTCTGGGACCCAAGGATGGTTGTAGAAACCATACATTCCTCATCACAGGAGGTTAAAATTCAGTCATTTATTTTAATGAATGAGAGTTCCACTCTGAAAAAGTAGTTTTGAATCACAATATAGATCATTTTCACTGAGTCTCGGTGATTTAAACCATTTATTTAAATCAGTGATGAATTACAAATTCTGAAAGTATAACTCAGAGTTTAGAGGTAAATTCTGACAGTAAGCTGCAAGCCTGTGACCAATTTTTATATGCTTTTCATACTATTAGATCATTCTAACTGCTTGAACAATGTTAAAAACAGCCATTAATATGAATCTGCTGCTAGCAAAATATTGCAATGAAGTCTGGTAACTAACTAAATTTTCCTTTGGCAAAAACACTACAATTTATATCACCTAAATAGTTTTTCAGACCACATTGTTTTGATTTCTCCATGTAGATGCACAGTACTTATCCTCTTTTGTCCAAGAATAACATATTTCATGAGACTGAATATTTACTGTTTCAAAGTCCTTGCCCCCCTGATAATATTTGCTAGTATTATTAAAACGTAAATGCAAAATTGCTGCTGTCCAGAGTACACCAGCAGGGAAAGGCCAGACTGCTGAGCAGCCTGATGCAGAGACATGCTGACAGCAGAATATTTATTTACCATTTCTAATTCCTAATTGTCCCGAAAAGGTGTCATTTGTTTTTAGCAGTGATTCAAGCTGACATTTGCATTGCATTGCATTACATTAAGCAGCATTATTGTCTGGAGAAATTCTAAGTTGTGTAGGTAGAGTACACAATTTAAAACAGCAGCTCCAAATAAAAAACACAGCTAAGAAAAAGCCCTTGAGGTTTAGCACAGCTGTTGGAGAAAGGGTGAATGGAATTTAGTCTATATAGACTGGAAGACACCATTTCAGAAAGATAAGTGGTCTCATCAACTCAACTAGAGCCCAGAGCTACTTCCTGAGGTGCCCAAGTTGATTAAATCTGCCCAAGAGTTTTTTACATGCATGCAAAACGGTTATTTCCTGAACTCCCTGCTAGTGCAGTTATAAAAATGGTCTCAAATGAACCAGCACCTTTTTTTTTGTAGTTTGCTATACCTTCTTTCAGCCATAAATCAGGTCAAACCCAAAAATACTACCTACTGAACTCCCAGCTGACCTCTAACCAGACTTCCATATTCTACTTTACGTTAGTCTCAACAATCTAGTAGAAGGTGAAAATATTTTCTTTCCTTCAATGCCTTGTTCCTTTCTCTCTATGGAAGCTTGCCGTCTTCCAGATGGCTTTATACTGAGCAGGTCTTGTTTTTATTATTTCCCCCTGTGTTTAGCCTTGGAAAGATATTTAAGAAGCTCTAGCATGAGCTGTAGGGACTCCAAAGTAGTGCTGTGTACCAGCTAATGTTACTCAATTGTAGAAATGTGCTTAGATGTTTAGAAATATGTGTAAGCTTAGTGAGTTGCCATGGGAAAAAAAAGATCCAACTCAGCTCAATGGACGAATGTTAATATTCAGTAACAATTTAAGCATGGGCTAAATCTGCTCATTCAGAGCTTTGTATTTAGGATTATGTCAGATAATCAAGAACTACACGTACACATACACATACTGAAACTTGTGTGACAAACTGATGAACATGTAACAGGCTTTCTACCTCTTGCGGATCTTCAGCTGATAACCATGCTGCAGAGATGGGTGAGCTGAAGGCAGTGTGTTTTGCCTTTCCAGCTACTACTCTCACCATCTCTTATCATCCAACCTCATGACCAACCTTGTTCTGAAGATGACGTGACCAAAATAAGTCAGAGAGGTATTTCTATAGCTGAACTTCACAATGGAAGATTTGAATGTGAGATAGGGATTCCTTCCTCTCTTGTGTCTCCTTTTCCTTCCCCAGACATATTTATTTTCTGTCTCCATCTACATTTGCATTCTGCTGACTCTTTGCCTGGCAGAATGAGTTACTTTAACCAAAAGACTTTACTCTTCTGATTAGAAGGTGGCAAAAAGGACTATCTTTCACTGGCACAAGTTTGCCAGTTCTTGGCGAGGCTTACAGGACCGGGGACCAGACATTACAAAGGATTAAAATTCCTAAAGCAGGATTCATGCAGACATTTAGTGATGAAATCCAAAACTGTGACCTCAAATTGTATCTCCTTAATCTTGAAGCTGTCTGAAATCACTAAGACTTAATTTCTGTCAGTACATAATCTATTCTTAGACTGATGATATATGTGTGCAGCTCGGCAAGTTTTGTTCACAGATATATTTTCAAAAAGCAGAATGTCAGAGGACCACAGTAATTCAGCACAGCAGAAAGGTACTTTTTCTGGTTTTCACCTCTGGTTCTGTTGCTCTGACCTGTATATGAAATGCCATCAGATAATACTGGCTACTTTTATTTAGGAAAGAAGTGTCAGGGGACACTTGATGATACTGGAGAGTCCTAAAACTATATTTCTTTTTCAGGAGGTTTAATTTATGTTGATTTGAGAGTCCTAGAGATTAAAGGTAACAAGAATAGAGTAAGGACTCTGAAAAATAGCGATGAAAGTGCTCTCTTCAACCCATTTTAGGTGTTGTGAGCCAGGTCAGCATACTGGGCTTGAAACCTAGTCTGCTCTTATCTTTTACTTTTCAGTTATCTCTGCCACTCCCATAGTGCCCACAAATCTGCTGTGGACTTAGGTCTGCAAAGCAAACTTTGAAACTGCAGCTGCAATAACTGATCTTTCATTTTGGAATATAGTTACCCGAAATTTGTTGGCATGGTAAAGTTCAGTCAGACTGTTTAGAACTAGAGAGTGTTTCTGACTGAGATAAGAAAAGCTCCCCTCAGCTGTGAATTCCCTTTGCCTGTCACAAGTTCAGGAGGGCAAAACTACTCTCTCTCTCTGATTATGCAGAAACATCCTTGCTGCAACTGAGCTGCAAAGACCAATTGGTTGCACAGATATTCATTTGTAAGTGTCTATGTACCAGCACACAGATAAAGACAACTGGTGGAAAAAAGAGAAGAGATGCTGTTTAAATGCATATTTCTGTGTGCTTGCTTGTTTTCAATTATTAAAAATAATAATCAGAAGATGATAACTGCTGGAATGACAATGGTATTGGTATTTTATACTCCCAGTGGTCATACACCAGTAAATTTCCTTTAATGTCAATCAGATACCATGGGAAAAATGGAAAAGAAGATGTTTAACAATGTGATACAAGTAAAAAAAAAAATACCTTCTTATACATTGCTAGCCCAAACTGAAACCTGACTGAAAGAGGAAAAATATGTTTATTTGGAAAATGACTGTAGATAATAATTAATTCTTATTAAAGAGGAGACTGCAGTTAAAACTTGGACCTTGATTTCAAATTTTCTGGCAAATTATTGTGAGCAGTTCATGGTAGGAATAGTTAATGGTAAAGTGCTAAGGAAAACTAGTAAAACACCCCATTAACTAGAAAATTTGGAAAAGCAGTAGAGAAAAGTGTTAAATCTTGTAATAAATTTCAGATTAAAGGAAAACAATTGTTGTGTGTTCTGGGGGGTGGAGGGGGCTGTGGTTTTGTGTGGTGGTTGTTTTGTTTTGTTTTCTTTTTACTAGACCAATATTTTCTGCAAAGAAACTCAATCTTTGTGCAAATTTTGTCATGCGTGAAAGCATCTTTTCACCAATAGAATCAGTATTTCAACCCTCTGGTGAAATGATCACCACTTTGACCACTGATGGTGTTAAATTCAGTATAAAGTAAATATCATCTCTTCACTGAATCTGATTATGGGCGACCAAACTGTTCAAATATGATTGGAGATTGGACCAGCTGACTCCATCCTGTAGTGAATAGTGTGATTTGTCATTCCTTCCTGTAATTATCAGCACTTCTGTTTGGAATGTCTTCATCAGATAAGTGTGGAACTTTTACACTATAGCTTTGAGTTCTTCTTAGTGAGTACTTTTATATTGGTACCTGGTTAGAACTTCTCTGTAGTTTGTAAGTGTGTAACAGAGTGACAAGGCATATGAAGGAAAGAAAGAATAAGAAGTCCTGTAAAATTGTGTATGCTTCATTGGTAGCTGTAGAATAAAGGAATAAAACAGTAAGAAGGATTTGTGATTTTTACTATCTGCTATTTGGTATAAAAATGTGTCTTCCAAATTTACTTTAAAACAAGAACAGAGCCTTTTCTTTTTAGAAAGGCAAATGTTTTGTCTGCAAAAGAGACAAAATTTTCTAAGTTTCTAAATTCAGTACCTTAATTTCTTTGCTCCATGACATTTGCAAAGAGCAAGTGGTAGACTTGATAATAAGCTCTAATAATTCATCATGGTTGAAACTACATTATTTAACACCTTGGCACTAAGAAATCTAGTGAAAAAAAGAAAAAAAACCTTTCAGTGCTGCTCAGGATGAACAAAATGCATTTAGTATGTGGCAAGTATTATGCTATGGTACTTACACTTTGAAATTGAATCAGCTCTTATTCTCCTGCAGAATCTTACTTGAAATTCAGATGCTTAGAAAGATGGTCAGCAGAAACAGAGTAGCACAAATTTGTGCCTGTCATTCTATTCTTGTTCCACAAGTAGTGGTTATTGAGCAGCTGAGTTAGCAATAGAATAGAACCACATTCTTCAGAAACAGTTCTAGGTAGGATGCCTTTAAAGCTCTAGCCATATTACTGAAAGAACAGTGAAACTGAAAGCTCTCCTTAGATGCTACTAACAGCAATTTTTTAACTAAATATTAATCTTTGATGTCATTTCAGTGTGCTATTGACCATGAAATTACTGATGTATTACTTGAAGAAAGTGCTGTGTCTTGGGGTGGAGGGCCCAAAGGTATATTATTTAGGTTCTTTATACGAAGAGCAGTGACCAGGTTCTGTGATTCCAATGTGTAGCCTCCCAGATATGAAGTAGTTGGTTTTCTTCCTTCCTTTTCAGAATTTAAATACAGCCATTAGCTGAGATGGGCAGATCGTGCATGCTGAGTGGCACATCTTACCCTCGATCACTCCAAACTTGCTAGCAAAATGGCCTAGAGCACATAAAAAGTCTGTCATTCATGGATGAATGACGGCTGGCTAAAGCAGAACCCAGATGGATTTGGATTTGTTTTGAATTTGTGCCCCATTTGTTTGCTTTGGATTGTTTGTTTTATTTGCTACTTGGATTCTTCCTCAATACTAAGGTTTCCCCCATAGATACTAGAGTAATGCTCAGTTCTTCCCACTCTTATGAGGAAAGCAATCCTCACCTGTTTATACACGCAACTGCTGCTGGTTGGACTGCAACAATAAGCTGTGCCTGAAGTCCCGTGTGCTTACAAAACTATAGTGCAGAGCACTGAAACGAATATTCTCGGAAACAAAAGGCTTAGACTAATTTTTCACAATACTTCCTGTATTTCTCATCTATTGACAAAACATTTTATCAGGCGTAAAGCTTGATATCAAAGCTAGTCTGCTTACAGAGGATGGAGTATTCCCAGAAGTGATGGAATAGAAAGGAAATGGCAAAGGAAGTCTCCTTGGGCCTGGGAAGGAATAGATCATTGCAGAGACCATATCCGATTTTGGATCCAGGCTAAGTAGTGTGATTGAAACAAAGCTGCAATTAGGCAAATATCAGTTAGTTTGTATTTCTGTTAAGATTAATTAAACGTCTCAGTTTCGCTGTGAATAATCTTTAGAAATATATTTATTTTCTGAAAAGTCACAGAAAAGAAACACAGAATTTTGTACAATCAGAAGAAATTATTATTTGAAGTTTAGAAAAATGAGCAAGCCAGGAAAAACAAATGATAGAAGCTACTTTGTCATATGCTAGAAATAAAAATAGTAAGGAATTCTTGTCTGCAGTTAAAGATTAATGAAAGTAATGTTTCTTGTCAAGTGTTTTGAAAGGCATAAGAACATACAAAATATCTTATGTCTCATTATCCAACAGAGTTGCTAATAACGAGTCTGGACACCAAAAAAAAATGCACTTATTTTTTTTTCCTCTCTTCTGTTCTTTTCTCTCCCTTCTTGGGTATTTTTTTTCTTTTTCATCTTCAGGAAAATGGCAAAATATACTGTCATCATTCCATAAACAACTAACTTCACAGAATGACAGAATCACAGAATCATTAGGGTTGAAAGGTCTCTCTGGAATCACCTGGTCCAAACCCCCTGCCAAGGCAGGGTCACCTGCAGCAGGTGACACAGGAACTCGTCCAGGAGGGTTTGGAATGTGTCCAGAAAGGGAGACTCAGTGACCTCCCCGGGCAGCCTGTTCCAGTGCTCTGCCACCCTCAGTGGAAAGTTCTTCCTCAAGTTGAGGTGGAACTTCTTGTGTTTCAGTTTATGGCCATTACTCCTTGTGTTTTTGATGTACACCACTAAACACAGTCTGACACCATTCTTGGTACCTTGTTGTACATGTAATAAAGATTTTAAATGTATTTATTGTTCATAGTGATAATTTGCTAACAGCCAATAATATTAAAGGGTCTATAATTGGTAGACATGCCCAAACTTGCTTGCTGTTGGACCCCATACACACCTGCTGATTATTTGAGTGTCATTTTCCTTATAATTTTCATAGTACCTATAATATGTACCATTTTTTAATCTAGAATTCCACATTTTTCACTCTTGTTTCTTTTGTTAGAACAACGATTGTGTCATAGCGTGAGGATTTCAGTTGTAATTCTACTGAGTTTTAAAGAATGTAACTGCTGCATTTATTCTATAAAGTTCATATCCCAAGATTCACAAGCTCTCAGCAGTTTACCCCCGCTTCATTTAAGAGTATAGGAATATGTGGTACACTCACATCTCCAATTAACGTAATTACAAATAATTGTATAGAGAAAGCTTCATAAACACCTGTTACATATGTATGTATATATAATTATGAAACAAAGAGAAATCTGTCTTTAATAGATTAAGAAAAAATTACTGTATTAAACACAAATTCTGTGATTCTATGTAATTCTTCATATGAAGGAAAAGCTTCATTCGGAGCTTCTTACTTCTATGGAGTGAGAAAATTATTTGAGTTTCAGTTTCTATCAGATGACATTATAAACATATAGTCATTCAGTAACTGTAATTTCATTGTAGCAAGTCATGTCTGCATGCATAATTGTGATTATTGTGGAAAAAGTTAAACTATCAAACACCAATTACACCTACACAACTGTATATGGATTTCTGTTTGCC
This sequence comes from Oriolus oriolus, assembly GCA_013400235.1. NCBI lineage: Eukaryota > Metazoa > Chordata > Aves > Passeriformes > Corvidae > Oriolus > Oriolus oriolus. Next base: position 581,648 of record VXBT01010829.1, read on the forward strand.
CAACTGCATATGAACGGTTGCAATCAGGGTATTTTATGTCACCTTAAACTAGTCTGTGCTCATTATCTAAAACGTTGAAGCTATAACTTTGTGATGTAAACTGTCCTCTACTTTGCCTTGGCACCTCCAGTTCATTAAAACAATGTTTTCATCATGGTCTGTTTGAGTCAATAAGCCTTGGTACCAGTAAAACAGGATATTCATCTATTCCCCTCAGCAGTACTGCAGTGCTTATTTACGACTAATCAGACTTCTCTGCAGAAAGTGTATTCATGCCAATTACACGCTGCCCATTGCATGAAATGCCTAATTAAAGTTTCCTGTATTAATATTAGCCTGATTGAAGTCAACTTGCTAGCAGACACATAGTCAGCGGCATGCCAAGACCTATGTAAGTCCCAGGAGGCGTCTGAAACATATTTGTGACTCGGCTGATAGAAAAGCCACTGGCAATTTGCACTCAATTACATTGCAATTATGATCAATATAAGCATAAATATGATTGATCTCACACCTATGAAAAGGTCAGGAGTGACTCTGTACAAGTAAAACTGTTTCCCTGCTGTTACACACTCCAGAAGTGGATAGGGTAAGGTGGGCTAGTACATATACATGTCATTAAGGTGGCAGTAAGTGAAAAATTGAGAAAAATTTTTATTTTTCTGTATTTTATAAGGAATAAATAGCTATTTTTAAAAAGTTAGTATTGTTTTAGACCTAAATATTATACTTTTAAATACAACTTACATGGATAGAAGTGTAGTTCATCCTGATAAGGTTGGAAGAACATCAAGTGAAATAATTTGCCTTTGTTAAGTGAGCATATCCCATTGATTGCACACCAACAATTATGTAATACAAGCAGGGACAATTAAACCCTGTAGATTTAAACTATTTTATTATATTGAACTATATTATGTGGTTTGTGGAAAGAACATGACACATTTAGTGTAGTAATAACAATTTTCCAACTCACAAGTCATTTAAATGGAGATAGATCTAACAAAAGTCAGCAAAAATGGCTTTCCTAAAGCTCATCTTCTACTTCAGTTTCACTGCCTGGAGCTTATGAGGGATGGCATTTCAACATCTTTTTTCATGGCTTTTTCAGGAATAAAGTGGCATCTAATTAAGATAACTAGAATATGCTGCAATGAGTAGATTATAGTCATTTCTGGGAGGCTGCAGGTATAGAGAAGATGTTCTAATGTTTTCTATGCTTCCTACTGAGAAGTTGAAAAGAGTGAGACTTGGCTTTTCTTTACATTTCATGACCACCTGGACAAAAAAAGACATCTGTCTTCATTGTGTACAAACATTACTGGCAACTTTTTCATGTTTTCATGAGTACCTTATAAAAAAAGGAAAAAGCAGAGAATAAGCATGAAGGCAGCAGAAGGAATTAAAAAAACCCGAAAACCACACTGAGAGCCAGATATTTATTGCCCTTTTACAGGACGTCTTGAATAGCAATTTTCCTAGGTTATTTGCATGTCATTGCTTGGATCACAAAGTAGGGAAAAGAACTGGGATGTCTTCATGTCCTGGTTTCAGCCAGGACAGGGTTAATTTTTTACAATAGACATGAGGGGGCATGGCCAGGATCCTGATGTTATTGGACCGCACATCATTGCCAGGGTTGGGGAAGAGAACTCTCACTTCAGGGGAGAAGGGTGTTCCTTCAGGTGGAGAAAATGTGGTGGGAGAGAGCTGACGGGTATTTTTTTATTTTGGGGGACTTTTTGTATAAATCATTTCTTTGTGTTATACATTTTGTTATTAATATTTTTGCTGTCACTGTTCATTTTTTAAGTCTCATTTCTGTTTCCAATAAATTGTTCTTATCTGAACCCATGATCTTTGCCTATTGTGCTTCCAGTTGGAGGGGAAAAGGGAAGTGAGTAGTGGTTTTACTGTGAGTACTAAATTGGAGAATATCATTACTAAACCATGACACCTGGCCATTGAAAATCTATAGAAATCTGAAGTCGGGAATAAACAGATTTGAACTTCCAAGGAAAGGGCATCAGTATTCTAGAGTATCAAAATTACATTGTGTTTAGACCTACTCGACTTGTGAGCAGTGTGGTAATTGTTTGCAGCGTGTTAATTTTTAAAAAGGGAACAGAACCAGGATTCATTTTTTATGTAGCACAAAAATGGGCCATGGAGGAATTGTTTCCAACTGCTCAAGACTTATAAAGGAGGGGAACCTTTGCAATAATAAATTGGACTTTTTGTCCTTCTACAGGGAGAAATCAAGAATTTCTGAATTCTTGCTCTTTGGTACCTGCAGAGACACCAAACTCTGTTGTTCAGGTTATTGTAGCAAGGACATAGATTGTCACTATGTACAAAATATGAACCACTTTTTCATCCTTATCCTCTCCCTTCACAGATCTATGGATATACATGTCTAAACATTTCGCATTTACAAGATGTCTTTAGGAGATGTTGTCTTGAAAAGAAAAGAAATCATAGATAAATCAAAACATCTTTATAAAAACAAATGCAAAATTTTCTTCATAATACTTCATAAATGTTCTTCTTTTGTTGAAAGACACAAGGGTGGTGAATACAAAATGACCTTTCTTTTATGAACCTCTGTAACATGTGGATACTGAACAGCTGCTAAGCAGAGAGATGTTCCATCTCCTTGCACTAATTCTGTGAGGGTTCTCCTTTGCTATGCAAGCTATGTAAACAGTAAGATAGGTTTTGTAAGTAACCCTTACACCTGCTGTTTTTCACTTATGTTTTGGGTACAGTAAAACAATTATTTTTAAATGGGTATATAAGACCTTAGACCAATCACCCTGAAAGGAGTGAACAGTCCAATTGCTTTATGGAACTAGGATATATAAATGTTACTGTAAAATTAATAAACAATTAATTATCTTGCTGGATTGCTGTGCTGCCACATCTTTGGTCCCTTCTAACCATACCAACATGCAACGGGGATTTGAAACCTAAGATAAAAATGTTTCATTCAGATTTTTCATGTCAGAGCTAATCTTCACAGAGCTGTAGTTTACTTTTTACTTCTAAGGCAGAAGCTATATATTCCCTTGGAAAAAAATTACTGCAGCCACTAAATAGTTTTCACTTCCCCAACTCTAGAAATGCAGATTTTTCTCAAACAATATTTTTCTCACAGACAATCATTACAGGACATACTCTATGCAAAACATATACTGTTTTTTTCTATTCATTATGAAGGGGAAACCAATCATAATATTACTTACCTGCTTAGCTAGAAAATGGCTGTCCCTAGAAAGTTCAATCCCCTAAGCTGATTGCAATAATCAACTTCATCATGATAGATGTAGTATTTGAATTTCATTAGAGTATGCATTATGTATTGTCTAGAACACTCTAAAAATTAAATGTGCAGAGAGTGTGATTTTTTAAAAGAAATTTGTCTATATACATATTTATATCAAGAAGTCATACAGGAAAGAAAATTATAAAATTCTTTCCCCTCATGAGTAGAATCAAAATTCACTAGTATGTTTCCCTTTAAGATTTTTTTCTATTTTATTTTTGCTGTGTGAAAGCACCTTCCATGCTGAAGGTTGATAGACCTGATTTACCCATTTAAGTCGAAAAAGTGAGATGAAATACTACAGTGGAAGTGAATAGGTTTGTACCGAGGAGCAGAAGATTGGAATTGAGCTTGCAAAAATTTTCAATGCATCTTTGCTAAATTTTTAGTTATTAAAACACCAAAATGGTTGTGAAAAACAGCAAACCAAGCATCCATTGCAGTGGTTTTTTTGTCCACAGATTTTTACAAGCTACCATAGCACCAGAAACTTTTATACTTGGCTTTAATAGCAGCTGTAGTTCTTAGTATTAGGCAGAGCAGGTGCCAGTTCAGTTCAAGGAAATGTTCGGGTTAAAAGATCTCACCTGGAGATAAAATAATATATATAGGGGAAAAGATAGGTTTTGTAAGGCTATGTCTCCATTAACAAGTAGTTTAGGTTAATAGAAGTAGTCTGGGAAACAGTTGGCCCTGAGGACCTGTCAGTCATATTCTAATCATCTTAGATGTGATAAAAAATAGCTCATCTCATATACTCCTGGACTCTATTTTCCAGTTTAATTTTATACAAAAGAAGCACATTGAAGCCACTTTCATGCTTCTCCACAATGCTCACCAAAGTGAAGCAGGTGTTAGTAAGGGCAGAGTTCATTTCCAAAGAGCAGTTCTCAAATTCTCTAAAATGCTAGTACAGATAAATTTTGTTTCAGCTTTTACGTGTGCTGACTAGATCTTGTTAATGATAAAACTGGGACATGTGGGTGTTAATTTACCAGAAAAAAAATCTACTAATCCTTTCATAAATTTATGAGAAGGCAAAGAAAACCCAATAAAATTAAAGGTTCAGTTTTTCTCTATAAAAGGTTAATTTATTGTGTAACTGCCAAAGAAATAAAATAAAGTGCTTTGAAATCTATCTTTATATTTTGCAGGTTTAATAAACTTATCACCGGCAATCAAAGAGGATCTACAGTCTGTTGCTCCAGTAAACCACACTATTTGTGAATCTGTGTTTGTGAAAATTCCTATTGAACTCGTACTTTTAGTGTTGAAACAGTGAACTGCGCTGTTTGTGAATGAGACCAGACTTACAGTGCAACCCACACTGTTTGTGCATCTGAGATCTTACTGAACGTGACCAGAATTTACAGCGCCGGATTTTTCTAATTGGAAATTAAGCCTAGCTGCACCCAGCTCCTCTGATCTCTGAGGACTAGCTGGAAAGGAAGAGGGTTTCTTTTCTGCCAAATTTCTGTACTCTAAACAGAACAGTAGGCTTAATCATCTGAACCCTCATGATGTCATAAAACTGTTAAAAATCTTCTACAGGTAAGACATATATGTTTCTAAGGCTGATTTTTGCTCCTTTCTCCTTTCTCCTACTACTAGAAAGCCCCCAAAATCCTGTGTCGAATTTTCTACGTCACTCCAGGCAAAGTAGCATGCCTTCTAAAGCCACAGACAAATGCCAAAAGTTGATTTTTAGATATGGGATTCTGACTAAAAAGTTCTCAAAATGAAAGTGTTCTGATTTCTTGGAAAAAGCTGCATCTTTCCAAATTAAATACAAACCTTGGGCTCAGCATGCTTGAGTCAGTGCCAGTCCCATTTACTGTGATGCCTCCAGAGGCCTTGTCTATACCCAGAAAGATCAGCTGGCAATTAAAAGCAAGCAAATAAAATGGTCCAACCAAGTCTACACATTTCACACTCAGAGTATGAAAACTGTTATATATAACTTTAGTTGAAAACTGTTTTAAACTTCATTTTTTCACAGAGGCTATCTTGGCAAGTAGACTCAGTAATAAGGTGTGTTGAAGAATTATATTTTCAAGCACAAAACCAAAGGCATATGGTGTTGTATCTACAAAACTGATATTGTTTTCTTGTGGAAAAATTAGCAAAACATTCTCAACAAATAACAAATAAAAGCTTAATAAATATTTATATGGATTCTTGGTACAATGTTACAATTTAAGTGGCAGTGTTAGTAAATACTTTTTCTATTGTTTTCTACTGACTGTATTAGAAACAAGATTACTAGATATACTAAAAATAAGGCATAATGTTGTTTTGATAAACAAGGTGTTTCTTCAAAAGAAAGCTAAATTTGGTGTATTTCCGATTTATGTTAAATTCCAGCAAGCTGGCTAAGCTGGCTGATTTGCTTTGTGTGATGTGGAAATTGTAAGGTTTATCATAACTTTGGAGTACGGCTGATTTCATCAGGGACTGGAACATCTCTCCTGTGAGGAGAGGCTGAGAGAGCTGGGACTGTTCAGCCATGATAGGGTGGTTGGTACTAGAATATCTTTAAGGTACCTTCCAACTCAAGACTGTCTATGATTCTCTGGTTCTGAGGTTCTATGATGTGTAAGAGCTGGAACTGCCCAAGGACACAGCCAACATACAAGGTTTTTTTGCTGCCCCTATGTCACCAATTGTGACATAGTAGAACTTGCTACACGCTCAGGGTGGAACTGCTGCCTGTGGCTTAAGAACAGGTCACCAGAATGCTGGCATAGATATGCAGCATTCTCTGAAGGGGTTTTGTTTTGCTGTTACGACATCAGGGCACTTACAATCATGAGCAACTGCCTACATTCTCTGGTTACCTCGTTGCCTGGAATAATTGTCATTTGTGGCTTGATTGCTTTGTTCTGCATTGTGCTTTTTGACACCACACCTGCTCAAGGACGAATGAAGACTGTCAAGAAGTTCAGAGAACCAGGAAAGATTAAATATGATATCCATAATGCAATTACCAACCCAAATGCACCTAAAGAAGACATTGAATTTGATACAGATGATTTCCTAGTCAAGGTGGAGAAGGAGATCAGTCCTGATTCCAATGTGGTGGGTAGCTGGGTTTTTATTATTACTATTATTATTACTATTTCATCTTCACCATCATAATTATCAATTTTCATTTGGTTGTTTTTGTTGTTACATGCCCAGTTTAAAGTGGAATTTAACTCTGTTTTTAATTCATCTTGATATGTAGGACAAACACAGTGATACCTTTACAGAAAGTAGTGGAAATTAAGAATAATAATATAAGTTTGTAAAAACTATGAGCTGATTTCAAGAAGTACTTAAAGATGTCATATATTGATTGTAGATTAAGCATTTGCAAATAGTTCATCAGCTTTGAGAGGAAAGGGAGCTGGAAGATTTCAGACAGATCTTGGAAGACATTAGTCAATTCTAAGTTATGTAATCGATGTTTTATGGTTTTTTGAACTTGAAAGTGTCAAAGGATAGTGAAAAAATAGACATAAGGGCAACATAAATTACTTTCAGTTGAAAGTCCTTTTTAATTCTTTTTGTTGTTATGCTATTTTTGTTCTCTTTTATGTCAGTGATGTAAAATATTTTTTTAAATATTATTACTCTGCAAACAGGAGATCTGAGGTGTTCTACAGGCATTTGAGATGGTACTAACTTGAAAGCTATGCATACCTTTATAGAAGTGGGTGATTTTCCCATCAGTATTTCTTCCTTTGGTAACATTCAGAAAGGAAATAATTTTGAAAAAATCTCTATTTCTTTGTCTGCGAGCTGTAACTTAGTCCTGTACCAATCAGGAGTAGTTTAGGGCCTGCCTATGCATTACAGAAAATAATCTGAATAGTGAAGTTTGAATTCAAAAATGGTATTTATATGTCTCTGAATGTGAAGGGAGGCCTGACAAATCAGTTTGTGTGTTTAAGGGTAATACATTTATAGCAGATGAAAATAGCAGTGCTAGTCTGTTGTATTTCTTTGCGTATATATACATATACCTCCATGTATATCATGTATGTGTATATATATGTCGGAACACGGCTTTTTTAGGTATAGAATTTAATATTTTTTTTTAGTGCTTAAGAAAGCAGATTTATCTGCTCCTTCTAAACACCCTTCCATAAACACAATGTATTTTTCATCCTTTTATTCTAGTTCTCTGTGTGTTACTAGTTTATGGCTGGAAAAAAAAAAAAGTATGGTGATGTTTGTATTGTCAATACTTAGTCCTAATTTGCATTGTCAACAGTATGTCTATTAAAAAAGAAAAAAAGGTACTGTTTATATTTATATTTATTGAAAATTTGAAAGTCTACAGTTCTTTTTAGCATAAATTCACTTGGACTTCATCCATCTGGCATCATAGGTTGTATCATCTGTTGATCTGGCTCCTTCTTGTTCAGAGTTCCATATAAGGGAAAAAAATGCAAATCTGTAAATATATACATATACATACATATGCATATGTGCACAGACATTGTATATATAGTAGGTGCTGGGGTCTAGCTGGTCAATTTTTAAACATCACCTTCTAAGGGCAGAGGAGCAGGAAATTCCCAAATGTTGAAAGTCAAGCAGATGAGGCGGAAGGCATTACTTATTGCACAGAAGCCACCGTTTCATACTGGGTTCCAGAGATGGTAGCTGCACTCCACGCACATAATAAAGCTGTCTTATCTTAATGGTCTTACAGTGTGTAAACTTTGAATAGCTATCATTTGTAGGTACTGATGTTTTCTATAATGATGCACTGTAAAAGATAATGATGAAGTTAAATCTTTTCACTTTTAGAACCATTTGTGGTAATGTAAGTTCACAATAGAAATACTGTTTCCAGTCCATTTAAAACTGCTGAGTACATTATGAAAATTAATAAGAGAAAATTAATCAGCAACAGTAGATGGTAACTTTGCAAAATAATGTGACTTTTCTGTGTTTCTATGGTGCAGAACTCTCTAGATAAAAGCAAGGTAAAATAGCTTGGCATAATTGACATGGGAATAGCTTGTTTCCTGGTACACACTACCTAAATATTTTCCTGAGAACTGCAGAGCCTGTAAGAGCTCTTTCTGGTCTTTATGATTTTTTTGTATGTGGTAAACCAGATATGACAGAAATCCAGTTGTGGATTAGATTTTTAGAGGCTAGCACGGTATTAATTAAAGTAGGTAGAATAACCTTGAGCTAGTGATCAATCTGACCTATTTTAGATAAAAATAATTGAGGTGAGGAATATAACTGCTACTACCAGTACTTACCAGGCATTTGTCCACCCTTATAGACACAAATGATATTATTTACTTTTGATTAGAACTGGAAATATGACTATGTTTTGAGAATCAGTATTGAATTTCAGTAAGAGAGGTAAATGCCCTTCTGGGTCATTACTATCAGAACACTGAAATGAACCTGTTTTTTATTAAGAATTTAGATTGAATTAACTTAAGTTCATTTGTTTTCACTTATAAAGTGCCTGGAGATCTTTCCAAAAGAGCAGTTTGTGCCTGGCAGCAATGCATGGCAAGTACAAGTGACGACTGACGCCCAGGAAGACAGAAGTTCAGATGAGCAAAGTTATGTTTTGACTTTCCAGTACTTGCAGAACACTTTATGGATTTTCCTGGGGATCATTCCTGGCACTTCCCAGAAGACAGGTGATGTGAGATCCACCACCATCAGTAAGAACAGAAAGTCCAAGTAGACAGCAAAAGCCAAGAAGGCAGCAAAAGTGAAGTTAAAAAGAGAGAACCTATCCTGTTGTCAGCTTGGCAACTTGCCCTTCTACAACATTCAGTGCAAAGAACCTTCTCTCCTTTGTCACCTAAGAACTGAAGTTGTGGGTGTGTTTCTCACTACTTCATTAAAAGTTCCACTGTGTTTAACACTAATACTAGATGTTTGGGTTTATTTGTAGCTTTTTATGTTTAAATGTGATACAGTCACATTTTTGGTATAATTGACAACCAAATTTGTTGTTTTAGCTGCAGCACAGAGGAAGCTATGGGGAAGCAAATGCTTTTTATTTTCACTTTTCCTTTTGAGAAGTAGAAATACTGATTAAAAAAAAAAAGGATTTTCTCTGAGTGTTAACAAATCTAAGTCTCCTTCTATTAATTGATGCCTGGACAAACATTCCCACTGGCACCTGTCAAAATGGAGAAAATCAAGTAACAGGTGTCCTAGTAAAATAGATGACACTTATTTTTAAGCCTACACTTACTGTTCTAACATTAAGATGACATGCACCTGTTAGTATCTTCGTTAGTATCTACTTGGATACACTACTGCTGTGTCTGAGGGAAAGTTCAATTTTTTTGTGTGTTATATATTAGCTATGGAGAAGGTTTCCTGCCAACAAGTGGTTAGGCCACTTAAAGAATCACCGTTAAAGGCGAACTTTAATAGAGTTTTGTGGCAAGGTTCACTCTATAACTTACTACGTAGATGAAGCATACATAAGAAAGTCTGATTCAAATCAGTTTAGAAAGATTTTCACAGACACTGGTGACGCAAGAGAGTAAGGGTACAAAGGATATGGATAAAAAATAGCAAGAGTGCTAAAGGGTTTATCAGCACTTAATCATTGACTAATTTAACATTTATGAGGTGAGTCACTAGAATTTGCTACAATTATAACAGTGAATTAATTATAGACTCATGGTAACCTTCATACCATAATAAATAGACTTGCATACACAGGAAAAAGTATACATCCATATTTATGTGTGTAAAGGTACCTACCAAAAATTCTCCTTGTGTTCAGTGAAATACATCAGATCTCTTAGCATTTCTCAACAGGTATGGGTTGCACCTCAAGTGTGTCTGTGTATTCCATCAGAATAGGCCTCATTGTCAGCAACAGTCTTTCGAGTATGGCAGACTTGAAGGCTCATGATCTCTGAGAGGTGTCCCATTCAGAGGGCGTCGCTGGTGCAGCCCACTGCAGTCCAGGAGAGCTCAAAGGGTCTCATTTAGGACCACTGTTCATATGGTTGCTGGATGATTGGCTTCAGTCATCAGTAATTTTCCATTCAGGGCATAACCCAAGTTAGTAACTACTGCAGTTTCTAAAACATTTGGAAATAATTTCCAAAACTCCAGCAGGAATGCTTCTGTTCCGCTTAGGCTACTTTTCAGGTAAGGAATGTTCCAATGCTGTTAGTGTATGGCTCATTATCCTTTGTTCTCCACTTTGGCTGGGCAGCTGATGTTCCTGGTATGGTCAGTGTTCCCACCTATATTCTGTAAGACCGGCTGGTTGGTCAGAGACGCTTCACCACCCAACTGGTACAGCAAAGGGGCAGTTCAACACTCATCTGATTCAGTCAAGGCTTGGGAGGAGCTCCTGAGATTGCAGAGCAGGCCTGATGGTGGGGGGAACCACCACCACAATCTTAAGAGACAAAGTGCCAAATAGTCCAGATTGTATTTTGGAAGAGGAATGTGCAGGGACTGAACAACATTCTTGTGATTTGCAGATGGCTTGTCATGAGTTCTGATCTTACTCATCATCCAAAGCCTAGTTTTAAGCCTAAGTGTATAAATTTCATTTACTCACTTCATTGTTTGGAACATTTCAGCAAATCAGTGAATTCTGGGCCAGATTTGTAGCTGGTGGAAAATGGACACAGTCCACTAACTTCAGTGAAGAAGCATTTGTCCCTGTTGTCTGAAGCTGTGTTACAATTCATTGATAAGCGGAAACAGACAAAGGCATGAGGGGAAGTTGAAGAAGAAATACCAAAATTCTCACGGTCTTACTTTTCAACTTACCCGTGTGAAATTGCCATTCAAATGCCCTGCTAAGTAACCAAGTTCTAATTAGAAATTCTAAATGTCTGGTCAAATGGATAAGAGCAAATTTTTTTTTTAACTTCATAAATTGGGGATTCTATTGCATTTTTTTATCCTAGCTGTGTGGAGAATGAAACTGGATTAGAGAAACCTACTAGAGATGTTTGTGTGAACTAGAGACAGATAGCAGGAAATTTATGTCTACCTTAGAAGCTTGCTTTCTCCTAGATTTCTGAGGAGGGATCAATATTTCCCTACTATACATGCAACTGAAATTTTCGTTAGCAAGCTTGAATAATTCACACTTCATTGCCTCATTCAAAGTAAGACTTTGCATCCCCAAAAATCCATTTTCTCTCTTTGAATCCTATAAAAAAAAAGATAAGGTTTTACAGTGGAGATCAGAGCAGCGTTCTTTTGATGTAGCAGTTTTACTATTCAACCAAGTCCAATTTAGAAATAGCATGTGAATTTCAGGAGTAGCATATAATTTGTGAAATTACAATTTGCTGTTTGTGTAAATTTAAGACTGCTTTTGGTAATGCAAGTGTGCCTTCTACTAACTCAAATGTTTATGATGAGGAGGTAGCCTTCCAGTGCAGGGAGTCTGCTGTTAGGTGAGGCTTCATCAGTTTTGTCTACTTCCTGGCTGGGATTTTAATTGTTAAGTATCTTTTGAGTGATTCCTTCTTCAGAATCCAAGGCTACATATACATGGCCTGGACATAAAAAAGAAAGAAGTTCCAGACAATAAAGGAGATGCTCCTGGTGCACAAAAATATGTCCAAGGACTGCCAGTCTGGCATATATTCAATTTAGTAGAGTTTGCACTGTGTAAGCAACATTGTACATGGAAATTCAGAAATATCAGCTGGAAGCTTTTCTGCTGATGGGGCTCCTGAACTCCCTGTATAGTTAACGTGTGCTTGGGCAGTTCCTAGTTCTAATATAGTACGACATGGCTTGCAGATAAACTGGAACACATATTTTTTATTAAAGATGTATGTTTCCTTTTTGGAGACTTCCTTCATCAGTTTTTTCATCCTAAATATTTTGTCATGATAATGCATATTGCTCTTAAAAATTAATGAAGAACTCATGGGATTATATCAGCCTTGTAACTTGTCACTAGTCTGGTTCTGCAGGCCTCCATTTTATGACCAGTGCCCCTCAACCTCTTCATAGATTAGCTGGATGCAGGACCTAAAGCTATATGAAGTAAATTTGCCAACAATGGTAAAGACGGAGGTGTTGTTGACTCCCTTGAGAGCGGAGAGGCCCTGCAGAGAGATCTTGACAAATTAGAAGGCAGGGAATTCACCAGTGTGTGAAGTTTAACAAGGGCGAGTGGAGGATTCTGCATCTGGCACGGGGCAACCCTGGATGTGCAGACAGACTGGGGAATGAGAGGCTGGAGGGCAGTGCTGCAGAAAGGGACCTGCGGGTCCTGGTCGATGGCAAGTTGAATCTGAGTCAGCAGTGCCCTGGCAGCCAGGAGGGCCAATCCTGTCCTGGAGGGCATCAGGCACAGCATCGCCAGCCGGGCAAGGGAGGGGATTGTCCCGCTCTGCTCTGCACTGGGGTGGCCTCACCTCGAGTTCTGGGGGCAGTTTTGGGCACCACAATATAAAATAGTGAAAATGTTATTAGGCAGCATCCATAGGAGAGCAACAAAGATGGTGAAGAGTCTGAAGGGGAAGCCATACGAGGAGCAGCTGAGGGCACTCAGATTTTTCTGTCTGGAGAAGAGGACACTGAGGGTTGACCTCATTGCACTCTACAACTTCCTCATTAGGGGAAAGGAAGGGGCAGGCACTGATTTCTTCTGTCTGGTGACCAGGATCCCTCAGGATCTGAGGAAACAACATGAAGATGAGTCAGGGGACATTTAGGTTGGATACGAAGAAAAAGGTTCTTCACCCTAAAGGTGAAGTTTTTTCAGCTGAGCACTGGAACAGGCTACCCAGGGAAGTGGTCAAAGCACCAAGCCTACCAGACTTAAGAAGTGTTTGAACAATGTTTTCAGGCACTTGGGGTTGTCCTTTGCAGGGCCAGGACTTGAATTGTGATGATCCTTTTGGGTTCCTTCCAACTCAGGATATTCTGTGAGTCTATGATTCATGTAAGATACATATATGTTGGCTGTAGGTGTTTCCTACTGTAGCGAGATTACATATTTTGCAGAAAGACAGAGGTCCAAGGAGTGTATGAATGCTGTTTTCTGTGGAGTGGCACTATCTTTCTTCATTCTATTACCAGGACCTGGAAATATTTATAAAACCACATTTTAATGTATCTAAAAAAAGGCGTTCTTTTTTTCTTAAAGTTCTTTTTGTCTTTTGTTGACCTTTTAAGTATCATTGAAGGCTTTTCACGTAATTTAAAAGACTCTTGTATGCGCTTTCAGATTCCAACTTTTGTGAAAAGAAAAATCCATGCCAGGAAAATGAAAGGATTCTTGATTAAAAATCTCATTTTTAAAAATAAAGGTCTTCTCAGATGTCTGGGAAAGATACTATTACAGTCCTTTTTGTTTTCAGTAATCCCTGAAAATGCTAGTTCAGACTGATTGCTAGGTTATTTAAGTTCCTGAGCTATTAAATTAGTGTGGAATGGATACTCCTCTGCAATTATATTCACATTTGTTTCCCTTTAACTTTAAAACTTTTCAAATATTAAGAATTAATACTGAATTAGTGAAGGAATTAATAGTGAAATTATGAACTACTTTGTTCCTCCAGAAACATTTTGGAACTCAGTGAAGATAACGTATGCAAAAGTTTAAACAAATATTTGAAACCATTAAAGATCAGTACACACAATTTTTAAAAATTATTTGCTTCAGTCTCAGGGAGAAATTAAATGAGGAATTTCACATTGCATTCTTTCATTTTTATGGTTGATCTAACCTATCAAGCCTTCTGAGACCTGTGGTGACTACCTTATCAGCACTTTGTCCCCTCACTTTTCTGTAGCTGGAGAAATACTTCTTTGAACGTCTTCCTGCCAGTGCCCCAACCTACTCAGTCTCAGTCATTCACCTCTCTTCCAGCAACCTTTAGATTCCTGATAGGTGTTTTGGTATCTCATTATCTTTAAATTCCTCCTTTTGCAGTTCCTTCTTTTATAATTCTTACTCTTTGCCAGACACTGTCTAGGAAAATAAAGTGTCTGATCACAGAATCATAAAATAGCTAAATTTGATAAAGACTTCTAAGATCATTAAGTCCAACCACGCTGCCAGGTCCCCCACTAAGCCACGTTCCTAAGCACCACATTATTAGTGCCATGACAGTTATGCAATCAGTACCCTGCAGAAGCTCAAGATTTGTTTAGTTTTTTTGTGGTTGGTTGGTGGTTTGTTTGTTTGTTTTAGTTTGTGGTGTTTTGGCTTTTTTTTCCCCTAAGATAACTTTACTGGAGTATGCAAAAGTGCCTGTTTTGAAACTTTCTGAGCTGCACATAGACCTCAGTACTACATTTGTCTCCAAAGTATACAGTATAGTAGGCATAACACCTTCTTACAACTTTTCATGTGAAGAAATTAATCCCATGCTGACTCCATAATTTCTTTTGTAAACTTAAAATTATTTTTGAGGGGAGGTGGGTGGAAATGTGAAGAGATGAGAGGTGGTTGTCAGTGCTGGCAATGAATGATCAAGAGCTCTTCCCCACTGGAAGATAAGGAAGAGGTGATACAGTCTCCTCCAATGTGCTCTCTGACATACTAAACTGATTTGCTCGTGACTGGCACTGCAGCAACAGAAAATTAATCACTGGTGGCCGAATATCTTGTTAATTCATCAGGATGTGGTGTGCAGAGATAGCCATTTTGGATTGTTTACTGCCAATGAATAAAAAGATCTTAGAAAAAATTAGTAACTTACTTTTACCCCAATACTAGTATAGTTACCCAGTATTAAAAAAATAATGATAATTGTTGGTTAACCACACTTGGAAATTGCCCCAGGGAAAATGAACGCTAGTCCTTAATGACACTTATTTCAAGAACAAAGACTGTACCCTTTTTTAAAGGAACTTACTTTACTCTGGTAATGTATCAATGTTTCCTTCAGTGACTTCATGTTTCACTTTGCTTTCCTTCTCATTCATTCAGAGATGAACATACAATGTATT
Source organism: Oriolus oriolus (assembly GCA_013400235.1). Classification (NCBI taxonomy): domain Eukaryota; kingdom Metazoa; phylum Chordata; class Aves; order Passeriformes; family Corvidae; genus Oriolus; species Oriolus oriolus. The sequence continues at coordinate 596,913 of VXBT01010829.1, forward strand.
TAATAAAAAAATCCTTTCATTAGAATCTGAAAATACCTTGATATGGGTAATTTTAATAACTTTATGGAAGTTATGCTTCCTTTATCTCTGATTATGAGTGATTATTTTTGTTGTCATGATAGATTAAAATATTGAAGAGTTAATTTAATGTAAAAGAAAAGTTATTTAATGACAGAATAATTGAATTCTGGGTGGGATCTGATACGTTAAATAACAGAAAACTAATTATAATATCTAAGACCAATACTAGTAATAGAAAGAGCTAGCACTGAATAAAAAGTAACTTGTGGTAAGAGAGCAAAACTGTGGCTATTGCTTTACCAGCTTCTCAGAACTGGCACATCCAAATTTAACCCATTTACTAGATGTGATCCGCAGAAAAAGATTCCTAGTCATATCTGTATTTAATTAGAATCAAATAGTTTCAGAGAGGTTTTCAGCTTTGCAAGTTTGCAGAACACAGGGCTTAGACCTTTCCTCTTATCACAGAATATCAAGCCTTAGCTCTGACTTGGCTCATATACAACGCAAAAACTGTCCTTTTTCCCCATTGTCCCTTACTTACTGTCCTCAAGCTTGATAGCTGATACTTTGCCAGGATGCTAACATCCTGTGCAGCTCTAAAAGGAATAGCAAAATTATTTCCAGCCTAAATGGCAAGCTTTGCCAGGACAAAGCCACTATTAGAGCTGTTAGAACTTGCAAACTTTGGTTTCCCTACAAGGTGTGTATCTCATTCTTTTACAGAGGACTTTCTTCTTATCTTTCTCTGATTAATATTTTGTCGAATTCTGAAAGAATGTAAAAAGGAGAAAAGGGTTTTAAAAAAAATTTGCTATTGTTTTAATCTTTAATAATTTTATTATTGTCAATTGAGATTTTTTAGTGTTCTTTCTTAGAGTAAAACAGAAAACAGATAACTTTTTGACTTTGACCTTTGTCATTTATTCTTAAGGCTTAAAGATGCCATGGAAACATGTTACATTGACTCCCTTGAAGGCAGGGAGACCCTGAAGAGAATATGCAGTCTGAGAGTTGGATTCAGTGATCCTTGTGGGTCCCTTCCAACTCAGCATATTCTATGATTTTGTGATTAACCCCTGGTACAGTGCATTTTCTCTTCTATTAGACAGCTGAAGGATGACTCAATAAATTTAGCTTGCAGCAATTACACAGTCACGATTTAGGCAGTTAAAGCATTTTAGTAGGGTCACTTAATAAACTTTTTCTCATAATGCATCTACATTTTTACTCAATTCATGATGCATCACATAATTTTGCTCTTTCATGGACAAATTGTTTCACCTGAATTCACCTGAATTCACCTGAATTCATTTATTAACGTGTTACCTGTCAAATCAGTTGAAAAAAGCGTAGAATCTCCTTGTATAATCTCTGGAATTTGTAAATCTCTAAGGGATATTAAAGATACTAAAGAACTTTAATGCAGCAACACTACTGATTTTACAGCTACCACTTTTTCTTTGTCCTACTTATTGTTATTCCATTTCTCTACATCTTCCTCTGAATCCAAGAAGGTAAGATGGTAGAAGGTGCAACCTTCAGCACCCATATCTCTGAAACATTCAACCAGCCAGCCTTCTCTCCCATCATGGCTCTTCTGGATTAAACGAGGTGAGTTTATTTCTTCTTAGGTCTATTAGTTCACTTTATTCTAGGGTGATTTGATAGATCTGCTACTATTCTACCTGGGGCAGGAAGGATGTTGGAGATCCTGAAGGAACCTGGCACCCTTCTGGATTCCAGGACTTCCTGAGTATCACAAAGGCATGACTGGACATTAGCATACAGGAAAGCAATATTACATAGAAATTTTATTGCTATGGTGTTCCTAACAGAGAGTGTCAGTTAAAATTTCGTGTCCTAAAATTCCTAAAAGTTCGTGTCAGTAATTACCCCAAAACAAAACTTCGGGCTGTAGAAAACCTGACATTTTGAATAGGGTATTGTTCCCAGGTGTTGGTATTGGACTCACTTGTGTGCTGAGAACACTGACATAGGGCTTAAAGAAAATAATTATTGCAGCTAGTTTGGTCATTCTGGAGAGAAGCATTCAGAGTTATAAACTTTAATTTCATTTTAAAACTTGATTATCAAAATCTGAGGTCTGAATGTTTTCTTTGTGATAACTAAGGTTGGTAAATTGCACATTAATTCAGATTTTGCTGTCATTTACACCTTGGGTAATGATTAAATCATGTTATTCTTAGACAAAACCTGTAATGAAATAACTTTCTAGTTTTTCAATTCTAACAAAACCAATAAAAGATTGCAATAAAAATAATGTAGAATAAAAGTTTCCTACTGCTGCTTGAATTTGTTGAATGGGAGTACACTTTGTTTCAAAAAATAATTGGGTGCAAAACACACCACAGCTCTCCCCATGGATATGCTTTTGACCAGTGGCTTTTCTTTTTCAATTACACGTCAGAGTCTGCCTCAGGGTTTGAGTAACAATGACATAGGAGTTTGCAAGGTGAAAAGAAAATTCTTTCACTTACTGAAACTAATGGGAACTTATTGCCAGAGTTAGAGAATTTTTTTTAAAACATCTTTCCTTCTGTAAAATTTTAATTGTTTCTGTCCACAGCACAAATCCAGATGAAAAGACATAATTATGAGGTAAAGTACCACTTAGCTTCGTGATTCTGTACAATGGAATTTTTAAATGATAGTTCAAACTAATAGAGGAGTTATTTTTATTCAAATGTCTTCCTTTGGCGTGTCATGCTATTATAAATAACATTAATATTCAAACATAATACATTATATTTAGCTCTACTACAGGGATAAATCATTATAAGGACTGAGTTTTTAAAAAGGGTTTCCACTTGTCCTACTCAGTGTTACCAGGAGTGCATTTTCAGGTACATGGCTGTATGGTGACCCACATATCCTTGCATGTGTTTACAGGGCTTCTAGTCAAGGGAAATTATCTTTACATTGCAGTTGGGGGAATTGAGCTAAAAAGCACTGTGACACAATGAATATGGAATGGCAGAATTTCATTTCAAATGCCATTCTAACCTTTGTTACATTCATGTTAAAAAACAAGCAAAACGGAAAGGAAACAACCCCCCAAAACTACCAGGAACTGTCCTCATCAAACTGGGACTGACTGCGGACACTGTCGGCCACCATCGGCCACCATGGAAACAACTGAAAGCAGGCATTTTAACAGGATCCTGGAAGAGCTGTGCACAAAACTAAAAGGAGTTTTGGGCTACAGTTTCCTCTGGCTTGATTTTGAACGTATTTTTGAGAGGAGACGTTTTTTTAAGCTTGGCAGCTGTCATGGAGCTCATGTGTGGCTGCTGACTGATCTGAGGAAGACAATAATTTGTAGACATGGTATATCATTAGGAATGACAGTGAGTCAGTGTGTAAGCTCTGGTTTCTGGCTGCTTAACATTTGAGGCAGAATTGTTATGCCTCACAGAAAACATAATTTATCATATTTTTTTTTTCATAAAATAAATACAAGGAAACAGTTCATTGTTAGGAACAAGCCAGTTCAGAACTTAGAATTTTTAAACTCATAGAGCTGAGTGATAAAAGCAAGTTAAATTAAGCAGAAAATGCTGCTGATAATTTGGGCCATGTAGACTTGATAAAATTAACAAAGTTGAAATAATCTGAAAGCCTTTAGATTCTGAGAAGCAGCTTAATTTTCCCCACGAGAAGCCAGCATTTCCTTTAAATGTAATTAATCTTATCAGGTCACTTTTGGTTGCAGCTCAGTTACACCACTAACATTAACTTGTGAACATTTGGAACAATTATTCCTTCTTCTTGGCTGAGCAGTGGGTAGCACAAACCTAAGGGAGGTATTACTACAGGCACCAAGCAGTATTGATTATATACTCTACCTATGACTCCAGAAGCATGTGGGAGGACTTCATTGCCATGGTGCTCTACTGCAATAAGCAAAAAGAATTTAGATTTCATTGCTGGCAAGAGGATTAGCTGGAAATTTAGAACCTGCTAGGCTGTAAGATGGTTACTAGTAATCTAAAGTGAAATCTTGGTACTAATTTAATTAAAATATTTTATCCTACTGTTCTATACCAAGGTACTCCTTTGTCTTAGATGATGTGCATTGTTTTGGACATCTACCTCTCCCACACTCCTCCCTTTTCAAAAAGACAATGATAAAGCTAGAAAAAGTTCAGAGAGGGGCAAAAAAAATTTCAGACAATGATCAAATATATGGAATACTTTTCTACAAGGAATAGGTTGGAAAAGTGGGACTTTGCTTGGAAAAGAAATAGTATAAGAAACAAGGTAATGAGTGAGCTGTAAAAACATACACATCATGGAAAAGATGCAGCTCAAAATTTCTTCTGGTAAAAGAGCCAGGAGCCAGATGAAACTATTGAGAGTCTCATGCAAAAGGAACTAAAGGAAGTGCTTCTGTCCATGATAGGTAGGTGAGTTATGGAGCTCCATCACATGACATGCGGTGACTGTTGAAAGATTACATGAGTTCAAAAAGCCATTAGGCAAATCAATGAAATCCAAAAAGACTATTAAATTCAAGCATATAAATTTTCACAGAGTAAGTCTCTGAGCTGAAAATATTGGAGGCTGTGAGAGAGTTTTGGGAAAGCATGGCTGCCCACTTGGTTGGTCCTGGAATTTTCCCCCAGCATCTGCTCTTGATCACTATGTCAGATAAGAAATATTAAGCAGAGGGAATTTTCTTGGATGCAGACGGTCATTCCCATTTCAAAACATGAATCCTGTTGCAAGAAGTTTTTTGGGATTAGAAAACTATAAAAAATGCTACAATCATAGAATATCCTGAGTTGAAAGGTCCCAAAAGGATCATCAAAGTCCAACTCCTGGTCCTGCACAGGACCATCCCCAAGAGTCACACCATGTGCCTGAGGGTATTGTCCAAACCCTTCGTGCTTGGTGCTGTGACCACTTCCCTGGGGAGCCTGTTCCAGTGCCCAATCACCCTGTGGGGCAAGAACCTTTTCCTAATATCCAAACTAAATCTCCCCTGACGCAAATTCTGGTTAATCCCTCAGGTCCTGTCACTGGTCACCACAGAGCAGAGATCAGTGCCTGCCCCTCCTCTTCCCCTCATGAGGGAGTTGTAACTGCAATCAGGTCTTCCTTCAGCCTCTTCTACAGGATGAACAGACCAAACAACCTCAGCTGCTCACCATACATCTTCCCCTCAAGGCTTTCACCACCTTTGTTGCCCTCCTTTGGACACTCTCTAATATTTTAATATCTTTCTGATATTAAACCTAAGTGCAATCATGAAAACTGCCCCCAGCACTTGAGGTGAGGCCGCCCCAGTGCAGAGCAGAACAGGACAATCCCCTCCCTTGCCTGGCGATGCTGTGCCTGACGCCCCCCAGCACAGGGTTGGCCCTCCTGGCTGCCAGGGCACTGCTGACTCATGCTCAACTTGTTGTCAACCAGGATCCCCAGGTCCCTTCCCGAGACTAGGAAAAACAAAGCTCTCAGAACACTGCCTCAGTATTCCTATAACATTGCCAAGTTGCTATGTGCTTCATTATCTGCCTACAGAGACTCTTGCACTTCTGAAAGAAAGGGGAAAATAGGTCATCAGACTAGAAATGCTAATCCCAAGTTCATCATTACAATTGAGGAACAATTATTAATAATTTAATACTTCATGTAAATTATAGGACTGTGAACTGAGTCAATATCACACAATTTTTGTGGTTTATTAGTACTGAGGAGCATCTTTAAATCAAATGTATAAGGCTTAAAAATGGCATTGTTTTCTGAGACATCTCAGCTTAGGACATCACTGGAAAAAGAATTGGTGAGAGAAGTTGTCTATTCATTATTACTGAAGAATCAAAACCTCCATTTCATATAACCACCTGATACTTTCTTCCCCACCTCTTCCATATGCTGTCTTTGAGAGTTTAAAAGACAAATTTTCTTTGACAAGAAATATTCTCTGACTCAGAGAGGGCCTGCTAGGTCACATAAGCAGCCTGGGTAATATGCTGAAAGAAGTGTGGGGATTTTTTTCCCTTGAAAGCTTCACAACATTCCAGAATATAGAGCATGATTCATTCTTCACTTTGCAAATTTTAATTAGACAGATCCTTGCTATCTAATGATGAGTTTTACCCTTCCTGCTACAATTCATCCTTGATGATGCCTGGCATTCATGGAAACCTCATTATAATCCTTCTACGTTTCACATCTGGTTATCTGTCATTGTGTAATCTCCAGCTAAGCACCACAGCTGCTTCCCACACCCTCCTTCCCTGGTGGGATGGGGAGTAGAATCAGGAAGAATGTACAAATGATAGGTTAAGAACTGTTTAATAACTGAGATGAAATAAATTAAAATAAAAATAACAGCAACAATTATAATGAAAAGGGAGACAACACCAAAAAAAAAAAAAAAAGAAAAGAGATAAATAAAGCCCAAGATAGACAAGCAACACACAATACAATCACCCAGCACCTGGAGACTGATGCCCAGTCCATCCCCAAGCAGTGATCGATCAGTAGTTCCTGGCCATTTTTCACAGTTTATATATTGAGCAAGACATTTTATGGTATGGAGTATCTCTTTGGCCAGTTTGGGTCATCTGTCCTGTCCATGCTCCCTCTGGCTTCCTGTCCATCTGCTCGCTGGTAGAACATGGGAAACTGGGAATTCCTTGACTTAGAGTAAGCACTACTTAGCAACAACAAAAGCATAACTGTGCCATCATTAATCTCATACTCAATCCAAAACATAGCCCTGTACTAGCTACTAGCACAAAAATTAACTCTGTTCCAGGTGAAACCAGGACATTAATTAAAAGCAACAAGCAAAAAATTAATCTTTGGATGTGATTCTAGATTCTGAAAATTTGGACACATTTAGAAGCAATGTCATTTCAAATGAGACCATGCAGATCAGCATCTCACTGCAGCAAAAAGATCTCTTCTTGAGGGTGTGGAGTTGATTTCAGAAATGAAGATTTTGGCATTAAGATGAAGCTATTCATTTCAGGCTGACTACAATAAATTGGTTCAGAATGAGCATTTATTACTTCTGGGAATAGGAAGCACTTTGTATTTATTTTATGCAAGTCCTGAATAAATGCTTGTCCCTTCCTGAAGACACAGAGCACCAAAAGAAAAAAAAGGTTAAAGCTGTCTAAAAGCAAGAAACTTGCCATTCTCTTTTTTATTTCTTTGCCAAGGATTCGTGACTGATTACAAGTAATACCTTGTTTCCAACCCTCTTGCAGCCTAGAATGCCTCCCAGGATGAAGCAAGTATATGCAAGAAGAAAGGCAGAGTGCATCATGTGCCAATCATTCTGGCTGACACAGCAGCTTTATGGGAATTTACTTCTCCCACTGCATTTTCCATTATTGGTGTCTGAAAAAGCAGAGGAAAGATAATGCACAAGCATTGTGCAAGTGAGAGCACTGGGGACTCCTGTGATTCCAGTTCAATGTGAGTTTTTTGTGCATTTCTACTCCCAAGTAGCTGCCTAACTGACCTGATGTAAATTAATTTTTCACCCATTAAAATATTGGTGTAGTATTTAAAGGATGACAGTTCAGAAGACCATATCTATCTTGTTTTCACTCAACAGTCTCCTGAATAAAACTTTTCTGCTCTTGCTCCTTTCATGATTAACAATATATGTTTATATTTTAGGATATTATCTAATGGGAAAAGAAAGAGGCGTTAATATTAGGAGATATTTAGGCAAAGAGAAAAAAAGTTCTGATAATCTAGAATAAAGAGAAAATATGTCTGTCATGGACTGCCACATTCAGAAATAGGATTGCAGAGGGTATTTTTGAGTAACTGCATACCTCAAATAATACTGAAAATTTTGCCTAGCAAACTCAGTGTGCATGTGTACATAAAGCTATCCTTATGTAGCAGCTGCTGGAATGGGTGGAAGGTATATTGGCTTTACACTCCAAATGAGGTTACTTATTGGAATTTTCAGTATTGCTTGTGGATCAGTTGTAAGTGAAATATTTAGACCTGTAATTTCAGGATGTTAAATTCTTAATACAATGTATCAGTCACCAAAGATTTTATACTATTTCAGTGGTGATTGAACATTACTTGAGATAATAATCTCTAATTGTGAGGCAGACTTGAAGTAAATATTTCTATAATGGTTAATTTTATATGGACTGAAGAGAAGGAAACACTGTTGTTTTGTGGGTTTTTTTAATAGAAACATTTTTGCACTCTTAACTAACATAACTTTAATAATGTTGCTATGGTAATATTTTAAGAACTGGATTTGCTTTTATCTTGCACATACTAATTCTGAAGTCAGCAGGGATGCCTCTAAGTTTCTGAAGTTTTCTAAAGATCAGACCTAGATCTATAAGTTTGAATTAAAGCACCTGCCAGTAATAATTATAATGGGTTGGTCACATTATTTTCTTCTGCCTTCTCTTTCCTACATCCCTTTAGAGAATTCGTGAAAAGTTTTACACTTGGAGTTACCACATAACAAACCTGACATGTATAAATTAGCCTGAATTGCAACTATATAATTCAAAGAAAATTCTGTGTTTCAATCAGAAGTCTTATATATAATGAATTAGAATTGCATTCCGTTTCCTTAACATTGAAAGCAATGTTAAAAGAGTGTTAAAAATGGACTACTGGAATTTATTGATTTTGCTCATCCACCTGATTACACCTATAATTTCTTGTTAATAAATATTGCTAAAGTTAAGTAGCAATTCAAATAAGATATAGTGATCTTTAAGATATAAAACTCACTGCACAAACTGTGAGATGTTCTGATAAAATTTGTCAAACATTCTTCACACTTTTGGAGAATAAAAAATCCAAAATTACATCTATAGCTGGCAGTAGTGACCCCTGAGGTACACCACGAGTTACAGGCCTCCAGCTAGACTCTGCAGGGCTGAACACAACCTTCTGGAACCTGCCCTTCAGCCATTTCTCAATCCACTGCACTGTCCACTCACTCAGCCCACACTTCCTAAATTTGCCACGAGTATCTTGAGGGACACAGCATCAAAAGTCTTGCTGAAGTCAAGGTTAACATTCATGGCTTTCTCCTCATCTACCAGGCAGTCATTCCAGGGTATTGAATAGGTCAAACAACATTTCCCCTTGATGAATTCATGTTGACTACTCCTTTTAACCTTTTCCTCCATGTGCTCAATGACATCCAGAACAAGCCGCTGTTCCACCCCTTTACCAGGGATTGAGGTGAGGCTGACTGTCCTGGGTCCTCCTTTCTGCCCTTTTGAAGACTGAAGTGACATTGGCTTTGCTCCAGTTCTCAGGCACCTTTGCAGCTCTCCATGACCTTTCAAACATGATGGAGAGTGGCTTATCAATAGCACCCAGCATGTATTCCATGGACTGGCCGTTATCAAGTTTGCCTAATGGATCTCTAACCCTTATCCTACTCTGCCAAAGGAAACTCTTTCTTCCTCCAGAGCTTCCTGGTCTCCCGGGGCAGGGATTCTTGAGGTCCAGGCATAGTGGTAAAGGCTCAGACTAGGAAGGCATCCAGTAACCACCTTCTCTGTATTTATTGTCACCAGGACACCTAGGTCATTCAGCAGTGGGCTGACATTTTCTCTAGTCTTCCCTTTCTTACTGATACAATTGAGTAAGTCCTTCTGGTTGTCCTTGACATCCCCTGCCAGCTTTCATTCCAAATGGATCTTAGCCTTTCTTTGTCACACTCCTGCATACTCTGAAAACATTCCTGTATTCTTTCAAAGTGGCCTGTCCCTTTTTCCACATTCTGTACATGTTCTTCTTTTGGCATTTTGCCAGAAGGGTCTTGCTCATCCATGCAGGTTTCCTGACCCTTTTGCTTGATTTCTTACTCACAGAAATACACAGATATTGAGCCTGGAGGAAGTGAAGCCTGAATATTAACGAACTCTCTTCCAGAGCCCTAATCCATGGAATTTCTCCAAGTAGGACCTTTAAGAAAACAAAGTTAGCTCTCTTGATATCTGGGGTTGTAATCCTAATTACTGCCTTGCTTCTTCCTTGCGGGATCCTGAACTCCACCATCAAACAGTCACTGCGACCAAGACTGCCTCCAAACTTCACATCCACAATCAGTCCTTTTTTGTTAGTACAAGGTCCATATTAAGTTCAGTTGACCAGTAAAAATGTCTTACAAAATGCAGGATTGCCTAGTGTAAACACTTCTCATGAACTACAGGTGTCTTGAGGTGATTACTGCCTCTGTGGCCAGCACTAGAGAACAACAGGAACCTTCAAGAAGGGTTTCTTAGGAAGTGAACTCCTCTAACTGAGATTTTCTGACTTTGAGTATTTCTACCCAATGATTTTGAGTAACGGCTGCTTTTTCCACCCTGGCCAAGGTCGAGACTTCGATTGTTATGCCAGAGTATGACAAGAAAGTGGTGGTTCCTGGAAGCTAAAAATGTGAGTATAAATTTCAGAAGTACCCAGGTGACTTAGAGTTTGTGTTCACAGACAGTTAAGCCATGGAAAAGGAGGGAAATAATTTATAGCACCACTTCCTATCTTAGCAGCTTCTAAATTACATCAGAAAAGTGCTTGTAAATTGGACTCACAAAGATTTGCTTTAGCCTAGCAAGATCAACCTCCCAAGGCTTCTCTAAACTCACAGAAAGGAGATAACTTAATCTAGAGTCGGACTCAGCATGGGACCCCTCATCACAGAACGACGTTTTCCAGTCTTGGAGTTCGAATGAAGAAATTACTGTGGTATAATCATGATGCACTAATTGGGCCATGAACACAAGTATTTACAAATCTATGTTTAATTTTCATCCAAAATTTCATCCAAAATACTTAAAACTATCTCTTGAAATTCAAGTTGACATATTTTTCACTGATTATGCTAGAGAATTTGTATGTTGTTTTGTTGAGAAACTCTGACAGGCAATATTCAACCTTCTCCTTTACTATCGGGGTTATTGGTAAAATGTAGTTGTTCCAGTTTCCACTCTTGACTTGTAGGAAGAATGTACTATTCCTATTATACCAAGTTCCATCATTACTTTGTCGTTGTGAGAGACTGAAATGTTAATGATCAATGACTCCATCACCCATTTGCAAAAGCAGAGGGGGCTTTGCTGAGAATGAGCCCGGTAACAGCCCAGGTCCAGAGGGTGTGAGCACTAGGGATTAACCATGACAAATCAGCGCTTGTTTAGCAAGAAGCTGGGTTTTGAGGTAGATAAGGGAAAAAGTTCATAAGAAGCACATCCTGCAAGGTGGGATAATGCTTTTTACTGTGCCAGTGTCTCTTGCAAAAGTGGCTCAGTTTGCCTCCTGCACTGTCAGCTGGGGACGGTACTGGAACATTCACATGATTCATCCCTTCTGATGGGGCCTAACTGGTTCAGCTACACTGACATGAGAGGCAGCTGTAGCTATTACATTTTAGAAGGTGTCATAAACCATCGAAGACCCCTGAAGCATGCCCAAACTAACTTCTGGGAGGACTGCCCATGATCCACAGTGTTGCAACACAACCACAGTGTTGCAAAAGACACTGTAAAATTCCCCCCCCAGGGGAGGTACCTGTGTGTTCCCACATAGCCTGAGCATATATTAACCCACTGAACTTTGTGTTTCACTGGGTTCCCACATAGCCTGAGCATATATTAACCCACTGAACTTTGTGTTTCACTGGTTTCCCACACGGCCGATGGATCAAGACTGAAACAATCCCTTTTGACAAACAGTCACAGAAACTGCAACAATCAAGCCTTGTCGCTGGATCCCTGGGTGGTGATATCTTTTTATTCTTATCCTTTCTTTCTATTTTTTTATTCTCCTTATACATTTTCTTAGGTATGCTTTTATATTGTTATATTACTATAGATAATAATAACCTAAATGGCTACATACCTCCTTTCCATTGCAACCAAATTGTTCTAAAATAAACCTTACACATTTATATATTTATAAACACTGATCATTTACTGTTGTATCACTCTAATCTGCTCCAAGGGATCTATTTACAAGAACCTGAGTCACCCTGGCCTTCAGGCGTGGTTCTGTAATGGTCAGAATTAAACAGATATAAAGAAACATAGATATCATCCTGTAAAAAGGAGACACAGTTACCTATCACATCTGTAAAAGCAGAAGTCTTGCTGCTTGGAAACACACAGATGAAAAAATGACTGGGCATAATTACATTGCCAGCAGCTGAATTTATCGTGAACTTTGTCAGCTAAAATGTCATTCATGTCTCAAATGGCATAGTCAATTATATCAGTTATAAAATATGCAGCAACTGTTAAAATGCTTCATTTTCAATATTCCGTGTCAAGTAAATTGTTAAAAATCAATGTTTCTAACCCATGAAGTCCTTTAGAAGGGCAGGTGCCTTCTATTACTGATTCTGCAATGATGTGGTAACCTGAGAGTTTCTTTTTTCCTCCTTCGAAATGGGCTATCCATCCTGTTCCATAGTGAACAATCAGTAGCATGATCAATACCAAAAATATTTTTGAAACATTTATGTATGCTGCCCTTTCTGACAGCATAAATGGTAGCAGCTGCAATTACAGATAATAAGAAGAAAAATGATAGCAAAATCACCACTCACATATCTCTTCTCAAATGAAGCTTATCTTGAGAAATGAGCACAGAACAACTTATATCCCAAGTAAACCCAAGCTGGATGAAAATTATCAATTTGATAAAACATAAAGAAATAACAGAGACACATCTTCATTATTTACTATCTCTATGAAAAAGCTACAGCTATGTGATTAGAGGTTGTAACAACAAATATCTGTAGACATTTGACATTGAGGGACACTTAACAAACACTTGACAGTTTATTAATGCTGCTTTGCTAAGATGGATAAAGGCAAAGGCATTCATAATTAAAGCAACTATTGTCCTTAATTATCCTTTAGCTGCCTGTGTGCTAGATTTCCTGAGGGACAAGAATCTGGAGATGGGTCATGTCAGATAGGCACATTACTCAGAAGAATACATACTTTCTATAATTCATATATTCCATACCTTTGTACAAACTGAAGGATATTCCAGTCTGGGCTAACTCTAGAAGACAGATATGTAGGGACAACTTTTGCTTTTGTTGCAGCAATGTAACACACAGGTCAGTAAGAAATGTGCTTCTCCCATCACTGTCAAGTCACATGGTGACTTCTGCATCTAAAGCAGTGTTAAGCTCCCTAAGCAGAATAACTTTCTCCAAACTGTCATTATTTTCAAAGTGGATCTGATCTTCTTGTCAAGCACAAGAGCATTACAGATTGCTGACATTTGAAATACAAATGGGAGAAAGGTTTGTGTCTGTTTTTGGGACAAATCAACCCCCCCATCGCCCTCCCCCAAAGACCTAGAGAATGCCCTCTAAGCGTGCTCTGTTAATCTTCCCAATTTGAGGTGCTTTCATGGACTTAGAATACCTAAATCTCAAAGGAGCAGGAAATTGTTATGAAGCTAATCTGAAGCTATCCCTTTCCTGTGCCCATTAACGGTTTTGGCTACTTTTTAACTTCCAGAAAGCCAGTCTTAATGGGAAAGAATCAAGACAGAAAGAGGAAATCTATCACTTCCTTTGATAATTGTTTTTCCACTCATTATTCAGTATTAAAACTCTGTGTTTTCATATTGGATTTGTCTGATTTTAGCTTCCAGACATTGGTTTTTGCCTTTCTTTCTCTTATAGCTCACCAAGGGTCTCAACAGAGATTTTCTCTGTAGGACATTGTGAAGCCACTCACATTAGCTGTCATTAACTTTCTTTTGCATAAACTGTAGTGACTGAATTCTTTGTATGTCCCTCAGGATGGCATTTTCTTTAGCCTTTGAACAGTTTTCTGCACCCATTGTGATTTCTCAGTAATGTTTCTGTGTAGCGTGAACCCCTATTGCTACTCATTATGCTTGTGTTGGTCTTTTCATAACTTGAGGAGAAGTGAAAATCACTTGGCTGTTGTTGCTCTGTAATCCCAGTTACATTTCTTCCTTCAAAATCATTTAAAGGTGTGTTAAAAGCATATGCTTTTGACATTTTTTCAGTACATATTCAGCATTTCATACAGTTTATGTGTGGTTTTGTCTGTGGCTGAAATAACTGCATTCAGTGTGATTGAACCTTGTTTATCACTACGGGATTATTGCCCTGTCCTTTGTACTTTCCCCTACTACTGTTTATGATGCTACCACCCTTTGTTTTGCCTGCATAGTTTATATGCAATAGCTGTTCTGTTAATTCAGTGAGTATACTTCAAATGCAGTTGAATACCTTTGGGTTGTGCTCTTCTGCCTCACTTTTAATGAATATTTCTCCGCAGCTGCCACGTACACCTTTCCTAATCATTTGTGTGCTCTCACAGTGGTGTGCTCACATTTTAGTCGAAACACTGAACAATAAGATTCATGTTTAAACAAAGTGAAGCATTCACAGCAGACAAAAAAATTAGCTTGGAAGGGTTTGTGTTTTCAAGACTTCTCAGGCTTTCCTCTTTCCCCACTGGCATAACTCTCTGAGCCATCCCTTTCTTCCCCTATTTCTTCCTGTATCTCTTTTGGCTGATCCAGGCAGCAAAATCTCACATAAGGTGCCAGGTTAATGATGTCAAGTTCCTGATAAGAGCCATTCCACCTCTGTCAGACACAAGTGCTCTTCCATTCTGTTAGTCTGATTTTTTTTTAATATCTAAAGGTGTAAAGAAAATAGTCCCTGCTTTTCTTAGTAAGCTTGTACTAATCGTGCTTGCTTTCCTGTAAGACCAGATGCGAGGTGGGCCCTCTGCTTTTCTTCCTCTCTGTCCCTAGGCTGTCCCCAACAGACTTCTGTCCTCTTCATGAGCTTCAAAGGCTGCTTCTCTTTCTCATTAAACTACTTTTTCTAGACTTCTTAATCTTCTCCTTCCACAACACTCTCATCCTCTTCCTTCTTTCAGTGCCTCCCATATGCCTTTTCTTTGTTCCCTTAGATTTCTCAGTGGGCTGGACATAAATGCTTCCTTCAGCAGGATTTGCAGTAGATGTTCCTCCCTGTGTCTGTACATTTACTGCTCCTCACGATGAGTCCTTCTTTATTTCTCACACAGGAAAATAAAAAAATAAAATCCCTGCAACGAGTAATGCTCTAATCCCACCAACCTCTGCTAATAAATCAGAATATCCTTTTGGTGAGATTGAGGAGATGGGAGACAGCCCCGCAGATGGGAGAAGCCTGTGACCACTGCATTCAGCAAGTAATTATTACCAAGCTCAAAGTCACTTTAATGCTTTTTCTCGCCAATCTGAGATTAATTAGCTTATGATAGTGGTCTAGGAAAGTTCCAGTAGAGGAAAGACGTATTTTTCTTATCTGCAGGCTGCTGAAGAAGATGATTTCTAAAAGGAGAGATTTCTTTGTTCTCTTTCCTTCTTTCTTCACTGCTAATATCTTCAGCTAATTCTTTTTTTCTTTCACCTCAGGAAAGCTAGAGTGGGAAAAAATGGAGGGAACAGGTTGTTTAGTAAACTCTGGGTTGGAAAACGCAAGAACATATGAAAGAGTTTTTGCATTCACACATTTTTGGCCCCATTTCCTTCTGAAATTTCCTTTACTTGGGACAGTCAGCTACTTCCTAAATTCAGCTCAAAATTTGATTTGGATGTCGGTTAAACTGAGGTAAACAAGAATTGCACTTCATGGTATTAAATTAGGGGAAAATTTGGGTGACTGACATTGGAATTAGGCTTTTACTGTACAACTTCTGATTTTCTGGTAAACTGGTTAGAACTTCTTCTGAATTTCTGTAATCCTGGGAAAATTTTCAGTTGCTAACGAAACATAATTTTTTTAGATAATTTTACTTTGTGTGTTTGATGTGATATGACTCTTATGACAACATTACATTTCATGTCAGTTCTTTGTGACCTTACCCCAGGATACTATGAACCTACTTAACTTTAATTGCATTAATAAACATATCATTCAAAATACTGTTGTAGAAATAAAGGTTTTTTTTTTCTTTTATATTATTTTTCAATCTATAAGGATAGAGAGTCCTTTTCTGCAGTAAATAGACTCCTATTGCCAGACAGGAGCAGCATCAGTCATTTTGCTATGTGGATGTGTAATGCATTTGAACTGATCTCCAGTTACCTATGTTTGAGTCACTTGGACACATGTGAAAAAAATAAATTAAAGCCACTATTGTGTTCTACAGACATGCATGATTAAAATCAGCACATATATTCAAAGATATTAGGCTTATTATGAAACATAGAAATTAAATTTCTGTTCTTTTGTTCAAACTTGTGATCTTAACATCTCAGACGTGCCACCAAACCTTAGATGTGCCTTTCTGTACTTTTTTCCTCAACAGGTTTTATTTTGGTATAGGAGAATATTTCTGCTCATTCACAAAACTCTTACATTTTGACATCAATGGTGTTTTCATCTCTCAATTCTAAGGCCAGTAGTATTTTTCTAAGCAGTAAGTGACATTTTTTTTCCTCCTGGAAAAAGAGAAAAAGGCAAGAAGAGAGTTTGCAATGTGTTTTTTCTTCTGAATAACAGTTTAGAGAAGTGCCTAGAATATTATTCTGTTTCCTGCAAAGTATGTATTTTCCTTCAAATGTTGAATTCAGTTATTATGAACTTATTTATGATTAGATTTAATAAGTCTAGCACTAAAAATGTAAAAACACGTAATATGAAAGAAAATAATCTTAATCTGAACCTTTGCTTTAGGAAAATCAATGTTTAGAAAACTCTCTGTCCCTTTTTTAAAAAAAGAAGTATTCTGATACTGCATTTGAGGTATTATGGGGAATAATATGCTCCAGACAATTTAAGACATTAAAGAAAACCAAGTTAAAATCAGTGTTATCCCACTGATGTAAAATTCTTCAACTATGAACCATCATTGTAATAAAACTCTTAGAGTATAATTATTAAAACCAGTCCATATTCAGCCTTTGGTCTGGAGTCAAGACTGAAAATAGCTTATAAGGTTGGGGGTTTTTTGGGGGGGGTTGTGTTGGGTTATTTTTGTTTGTTTTGTTTTGTTTTGGCTTGGTTTTTTGTTTTGTTTTGTTTTGTTTTTTGTTTTGTTGTTTTGTTTTGTTTTGTCAAAGAGTGTGGCTGAATTTGATTAAAGTGATTTTTTTCCTTAAATCGAGATAGTAAGTCAAGTATCTGAGAGCTTTTGTATACCAATGAAAGAAACCTGTTCTGATTTTTTTCCACTTTGTCACAATTTGTTTTAGGTGACATATTTATGACCACAGTATGTGTCTTCATTACTGAGCTGTAATTTGTCATTTTATAAGTGCATTCTTGTCCCAGAATTCATACTCAGCAAGATCAGATTATCAGAGTTATGAGATTACTACATTAAAGGTACTTGCTTTCAGAACCTGAAAGTCTCCATCCTTCATACTTACCTTTCCTTTAAAAAATTTAGAAAATTCTTCTTGGACCCACTTGATATTCAAAGTAATTTCTAATAACTGGAAAATGTTTTAATGTTCTTTAGTTACAAAGTGTTAGCCATATAGCCTGCCCATTCTGTGCTAGCAGAACTGAAATATTTTCTGTAATTTTGAAAGTCTTCTGATGACTGAGAAAAGTTATTCTGCAACAGAAGATTCAGTTTTCGAGAGCAACTTTTAACTTATGTACAATGTACTTGGCTGTCTTAAGCAGATAATTAGTTGGACAATTAGCTAGAAGCAAAGTCATTCTCCTTTGGCATTGATTTGTGGATAGAACAGCCTGCTCACCTCATTTGCAACCAATGACATTCTGCCAAATTTCAAGCCATTTATTTTTAACACACCTTCTCATAATACAATTACTATGGTGCTATTTTTAAGGTAATCAACCAGTTACTGCAATTAATATTATTACTTGTTCACCTGTACTTAAATAACATATGCTGGACATATTTTAATACTTTATGTACTAGGATGACAGTAATTATAAAAAGTAATTTCTTAATAATTTTTCTTTTTGCACTGATAGGATAAGTGCAGTTTCAAAATATAAAGCTAAAGTAAAGGTACTTCCAAATGTAAAGAGAAAAAAATCTAATTCTATACCCTGTGCCCAAGAAGAACTGAGTTAGCATTAATGCACAGGCTTTGACTTTTCTGAGCTCTGCAACAGCCCACTGAGGAATAGGAGAAATGGCTTGAGATCCATGCAACAGTCCTAGTTTCTGGTGGAAGCCTCACTAAAATCACCATTTTTCCATTAAAAATGTCAGATTCAATAAACAATTGTACTGGTATCAAAACTATATAGAGACCATGGCACTTCTAGGGCTGTTGATTCATAAGCAGTCTGGAATCCTCCTTAATTTCAACTACAAAGAGTGATACTTCAGGTAAGGCTGTATAGTAACTTGCCATGTACAGGTACTGTTTAGGGGAAATGCTAAAGCTGAATAAACCAATGGCACTTTTTCCTGGCCAAGGCCCTTCTCTCAGATGAGAGAAGGTCAGGCTGAATCCCTGCTTCAAATTCTATTTAGCTGTCCATACAAGAGGCATGGTTTCAACAGGAAAAATCTTCACACTTCATTAGTATTTCCATATCCCTAACTTAATTGGAAAGAAATTTTTGAAAAGTTTTGTACTAAGAAATATCTTCTAACTAAGCCACTGGTGGTTTCCAGAGAATGGTGTGTTCCTAAACCAAGTCTTCTCCTAGCAAGGAGGAGGAAGGAGATTTCTCCACAAATCACTATTACCATCAATACTTTTTTTTTAATTAAAAGCTGTATTGTGGCTCATCAGTTACGAGTGCTATTTGACCTTGTATTTGACACAGAAGGTGGTCCAATGATCATCATACTTTATTTGCTACACAAGGAATTGCTGTGCACAAGACCATGACTCCCAGTAGCAGTATATTTTGTTAAGTGATTTTAGTTGTGCAAAATAGAATATTCTCCCATACTGTCTGCTCAGACTTCTGGCACCAGGGCAGAACCAGTGCCATATTTTTTTTTAACAGGCCCAATAACATAATGAGATTCATGGACAGTGTTGCCATATGTCCTACGGAAACTAGACTATGATTCACTGCAAAACCTACAAAAATGTCAAAGCAGTTTTCTGGAGCTCACTTGCTTTTCCCAGAAGACTGAGAACCTGTTCTATATAGGTTCTTTACTTCACTTCATGAGTCTGAAAATATTCCAGTAGTACATTCTTCTATATGACTAACATCTGTCTCATAACATTTCTTCCTGATGTCTCTTCTCTTCTCTCAGAGAAAGGAATCAGTGTGGTCAGTGGACTGTTTCTGGGAGGCTGACTTTTTTGCTGTTAGTCTAAAATGTCTGTATTCTGTTTTATGTTTCTACATTATTGGAGGCAAGGACAAAATTATCTTTGAATGTAAGATTAAAAAGTGGTGTTATGTTTTTATTTAAATGGGAGATTTCCTGCAGTGTTAGAAAGTATTCCAAGGAAGAATTCTCCATATGTACAGATGTACTGTATTGTTTAAATTTACCTGACAACCCATAAGTGTTGGTTATGTCACAAATTTAAGCAATCTTGGATTTGTAAGTCATCCTTTAAATGTCATGGGCTCAGATCATTAAATGCTCTGATTTTTACTTTTCATTTTGTTGGTGAATTGATTTGTTTCCTGTTAATTATATCAACTGTATGGTAAGTATGAAATTTTGGGAGAAAAAAGGGCAAAGAATTCACCCAAAGTTTATGCTGTCATTTAAACACTAGTGTTGACTCCTGAAGAACATTCAGCATTTTCCTTAACTCTGCCAGTGCTATGGTCAGTTCCAAAGTGCTGTCTACTCAGTGAAAGCAGAATGAGTGCAGTGTTGGTAACTTTCTTGGAAAACAACAAAAAAAAATTACAAATAGAAGTTTAGTTTGCTCTTCTAATCTTGCAAGTCCTGCCATCACTAAGTTATACATGACTTTCCTTAACTGATGTTCAGTCATTAAACTGAGATCCAAGAAAGGAATGGGAAAATATAATTTTCAAGTAAGGATAAAAAAACCCGAAAAACATTGCTGTTCATGTCATTCCTGTTTATTGAGTCCTGCTTTCATTTTCCCCATAAAACTCAAGCAAAACTTATGGACAAATCCAAACTTTTAACATATTAAACTCTGTGAGTTTCTGCACTTAATTTCAATTGAGATCAAATGGGGGAATTTTAAAAAGTGTGTTAACACTCTGCTTGACTGTAAGTGTCAGAACGAACTGTGCTCTAGCTGATTTATAGAGGAAGGTTTAAGATTGCGCAATTAACCAAATTTTCTTAAGATTCGTGTCCAAGCCCTCTACATCCTCACAAAGGCAAACTTTCTTTAGGATCAATCATTCAAAGTAACATAACTGTGAATGTCTCTCTGCAAGTTCAAGACAGTCAGAAGGGTCTCAGTGACACCAGGGAATTAACTTTCTCAAAATATATGCTGCTGTGCTAAAGCATATGCTGGATGATTTATCACCAAGGCACTACCTAGAGCAGTCAAAAAGAAATAACCAAATCTAAATGTAGCTGAAACACCAGAAACTCAAGCATACTTTATAAGGCTATCATATATTAGTGAAACTCTGAGGAAATCTGAGGAAATCAAATTCTAAATCTGTTTGGAATCACTCCACTAATTAAAATACGTTACAACTTGAATAGCAAAGTCCCCTTTCTTCCTAATGATAGATTGATCAGGAACTTATGAAGGGTCTCTCAGATTAAAATCATTACAACTGTAAAAAGTCTTTGCTTCAGCTCTTGCTTCTGTGCAGTATTATTTTTGTCTTTTTCTTGGTTAGCTTTTATCTTTGTTTCCTACAAAGCAGTTTTGCAGCACCAGAATTAGATTAAACCCCATTAATGACAATGTATCTAGAGCAGTTAACCAGTTGGAATGAATTCAGTGTTGGAACGCTCTGTATTTTACAATTGTTAAGAGCCGGCATGCAAGGACTTATTTTCAATGGAACTGAGGTTCTCTTGGCAGCTTGCCCAGGTACTCCAGCACCTCACTGCAGAAAGAAGACATCTCAGCTTTACATGGATGTCTCCTGTACATTGTGGGCATGAACACTGCCCAGAATGGCACTGTATGCATATATATTATTTCTGAAGGTTTTTAAAAGATATTTCTAGTGCTAGCCAATCTATCACACTCCCAGGAGAGGAACACTTTTCAGTTATCTTGAAATCATTCTTTATTCAAACTGCCTTTGGGGTAATAGGCATCACAAAATTATTAAGATCACAATAGCTGAATAGACAGACTTGCTACAAACATTTATAGAAGTCAGAGGTGGTGGAATGAAAATTCTTACTCCTTCATCCGTATGACCTCACAATGTCTTTTCTACTTCCATTTCATCAAGGATTCTTTCTTTCTGCAGGCCTTAGATCTCTGATTGTGCCCAATAAGGAACTTCTTGAAGTAGGCTAACTCTAAATTTAAAAAAAAAAACCACTTTGTATTTGCACAACAAGAAGATCCCATTCTTGAAATCCATTCAGGTAAGTTTAATCTCTCTCCACGAAACTTTTAAATTTCTTTCTTATTCACAAGACAGTTTTGTCATTCCTCTCAATTAGTGTCAGTTCTTATCCTCATATGGTTCAGTATTTTTCTAAAGCCAGATATAATTTCCTGTGTGTGACTGATGAATTAACAGCCTTTTGTCTCAGAAGGGATCAATTCCCTTCTTTGATAACTCAAGATGTGTCTTTCAGTGTGAAGTGTCTTTTCTGCTGAATCTTATATTTTATAGTAATCTGTACTTTAATGAAAATACTTGACACAGAAATCTAAATGGATGAATGGATGTAGCTCATTAATCAATTTTAATTAAAAAAACAGGCATTATGGTAGGTAGCCTGTTCAGAATGACAGTGGGCTTGAGGTGATTAATCTGGAAAATTTTCTTCTAAAGCTACTCTAAAAGGCCTTTAATCTCTTTGTGCCATTCCCTCTTTCTGCTTACACCAACTAGTACTGTGCTTCTGAAAAGAACATTGGGAATTCTACAGAAAAAGCCCTAAATAAGAGATACCTGGAGATCTGGAGGAATGGGCTTTTGGGGGTAAAAAGGTACCTTAGGTAAAAAAGGCCTCTCCCTATGAGCAAGGGCTTTGTCTAAGGGTTCTGTCTTGTTCTGTACTTCTCTATGAGGGGATTCTGCCCTGAGTTTTTAGAGTCTTAACACCTAGATCATAATGGAAGAATCACTGAAACCACACTATTCAGCTGGTACAGACTGAAGATTAATTTTCCTTAGCCTCATCTTTGTCTGTCAAAACAGATGCAGGGTTGTAGAAACCCACCTGAAAGTCATTATTTGGGAATGGATATGCATTGTTCATCAAGCCTGTCATAAAGAAGCCAGCAAAGAGAGCCTCCATTTGTTCACAACTGAGAGAATTTATGGGTGGATCCAGTATTCACATAATCACCAGGATAAGGCTCTCATACTCTGTAACTGGATACTTATAATTTAAGTGTGAATATATGAATATACTTGACAAAATGTTTGATGTCTTGGCTGGTATTTTGAATTTTGTCTTTTCCTCATTTCTCATGTATGACTGATTTTAAACCCTGGCCTTACACATTGTTGTTTAGGTTGTTTGGTTTTTTTTGTGAGATTCATTTCCTCACTAACTTAAAAAGTTGCCATAGTTAAAATGCTTTCTATTCAGGACTCTAAAATGAGGTGAGGTGCTTGAAAAATAAGCCTCCTACAAAGGATTTACTTTAGTTAACAGAGGCAGATATGAGACGACTGAGGAGAAGAAGTCCACTGGTTAGACTGGTGCAGACATCAGCCTGCTGGATTTCCAGAAGTCATCTGTGTCCTGAAGAAGTTCGTGTCCTGATCACAGATGACTTTGGAAAGGGATGGTTGGATTTCAGTTTGCTGTTTTATATGGTAAGAAAATAGATTCTGGTTTTAAAACATATTGGAAGCAACTGATTCATAATATGGGTTAAAAAAGAAAATCAGTTTGACTGCTCTTAGCACTGGGAGAGGATAGTTTTAAAAATAGTTTAACAATTAACAGGAAGTGGTGCAATTGAAATCTATTTTTAAATCAATACCAGTAGATACCTCTATGTTTGATGTTTCTATAAAAGTATATCAAGAATTATTTTGCATTTTTTGGTTTTATTTCCATGGGCAGGAGGAAGCAGCTTGAGATTTTTCTACATTTCTATAGAGTTAAACCATCTGCTTCTGTTTCTGTAGTGAATAACTTTTCCTTAGGAAAAAATGATCAGCTTTCTTTAATCAGTTAAGATGTATTTTATTCCTTTGCCCAGCCTGCCTTGGTATATGTACAACCTTGGTACAAATGCCTTAAATATTTTTTTCTGTTTGCTTTTCTCTTACTTGGTATTAAATACTGAATATTTCATTCTACTATTTTCTTCCCCACTTTAATCTGTGAGCAGACAGCAAGCTGGAATGATTTAAAGTAGACTGTGACTTGTGCTGCAATAGTAGCCTAAGGAAAGGGAAACTGCATTCAATGAAAATTCTCTTCCTCTTACTGATGGAGGCACATGTTATTGGAGCTCTCTGGCTATGATCACTTAAGTTACTGAAACACTAAATTGTGTTTGAGTAACTTGGTCTCAGGAAAATCAGATGAACAAGGCTCTGGCATTTGTTCTCTTGCGAGGTGTGAGGGGTTGATTTTGTTTGAATGACAGGTGTCCACCAAGCCACTCTCTCACTTACCCTTCTCATGTGGACAGGGGAGAGAAAATAAGACGGAAAGGAACTCATAGGTCAAGAAAGGCAGTTTACTAGAGCAAAAATGGAAGGTTGCATATGTACATGCCAGGGGAAAAAAGTAGAATTTATTCTCTGCTTCCCATCTACAAGCGATGTCCAGCCACCTCTCAGGAAACAGGACTTTAGCATACCTAGCAACTACTCTGGAAGGCAAATATAAATAATGAATGCCCCCACTTCCTTCTTTTTCAGCTTTTATATCTGAGCAGACATCTTATGGTATGGAACATCCCTTTGGTCAGTTTAGGTCAGCTGTTCTGGTTGTGATCCCTCCCAAGATTTTGCCCACCCCCAGTCTGCTGATGGGTGAGTGGAACGTTGGAGAGCAAGCACTGATGTTGTGCCAGCTCTGGTCAGCAGCAGCCCAAACACTGGTGTGTTAACAACCCCTTTATAGCTACCAATGCAAAGCAGCTCTGTGAGGGCTGCTGTGGGGAAAATAACTCCGTCTCAGACACATCCAGTACACCAGGGTAGACAAACTCTGCCCCGGTCCCAGTCACGGACAAGGCTGGCCAGCTGCTCACTCTTACGCTCAGTCATCAGCCCTAGCATGGCTGAGATTCTTTTGGCAGGGCAGGATCTCCGTCACTTCTGGTTGAAAGTGGTGTTCCCAACTTCTGAAACTTTATCAGCTTTGGAAGGAAGCGATTTTTCTTGCTCTGACAGTGCAATATTACATTACACTTCTGTCTGATTTACTTACTTGCATAATGATTTTTTTTAAAAAAAATCCGTATTTGTTGAAGCCTTTTAATAATTTAACATCGCACATATCTTTTTCTAAATTCACATAATTAATTTGTATTTTTATCAATTGTTTAGTAAATAAACTTTTAAAATATTGTCATGTAATTGATACATTCATACACATTTCATTTTGAAACTCTTCCCTGTCTTGATTTGTCAGTAGAGGACTTATTCCCTATGCAGCCATGAAACGCATGGATCTAAGGTTATTCTTTCCACTTGAAAATACCAAGTTTTGATACAGTTGCTAGAGCTAGGAGACTTAATTTTCTTCATCACTGCTCTTTATGTCCCACATCATAACCATAATCTGTTTATCTAAGGGCTAATTGGTTTTCTCTTTCTTGGCAGTAATATATGCATTCAACACAGACCATTTTCTACATAAATTGCTTTAGCAATATTGTATATTGCTGAGTTACATCAGTATATTCTTAAATTCTACATGCCTAGACAAGTTGAAACTCTGTGGAAAACAAACATATACTTTGTCTAGACATTCTTTATACTTGGAAACTTAAATTGGTAACTTGGCTAGATTTCATTTGTATCTCTGTGTATTTGTTATATACTGGATGGCATAGGCCTACAGAGAAATCTACTGAGTCATGGTTTTTACCACTGTTAACTTGAACTCTTAAAGCAGAGAAATCCTAGAGACTAGGACAAAGGATTTTTCTGAATTTGTAGATGGAAACTGAAAAAACAGTGAATCTGTTACTTGTTCAACAGTTCTTTTGCATCACAAACACATCCGCTTCCTTAGGATGCATCCTTGGAGCTATACAGGAGATGACAGGAATAGACAAGAGAAATGGTCCTTGCACTGCAGTAAGGAATTGTAGTCAGAACAAAAGAATCAAGAAGGGAGAGTAAAAGGAGCATTCTGTGTTCTGAGTTTTCTACCAGAATTTGAATTCTCTCAGGAGTAAAGACAGGAAATTACAGTTTGAAAGGCAGTGACATGTGCAGCTTCCTCAAGTGTTTTGGGAATTGCCAGGAAAAGAGTTATTGAAGGTGAGAGGAAATGTCATTGCAGACTGAAAACTTCATCAGAGATAGCATTACATATATAGCACAAGCAGGCAAATGTATTAAAACAAGAAAACCTTGATTTAAAAAAAAAAGAAGAAAAAAGAAGAAAAAAATAACCTAAAAGATCAGAAAATAAAGGATTTGCACTAGTGGTGGAACTTTCTTTTCTGCTACCAACTGTATGCTTGTGAAGATGTACTGTCTTCACCTTCAACAAATGCACCTTCAAAACATGCTGCACAAGTTCAAGTGAGTATTTGTCTAATACTCTGAAAGAAAAAGGCAACATGTCCAGCAGCAAAGGTATGTTCATAACAGCACTCATAAGGTTATCAAAGCATTTTATTTTCATAGATTTCCTACAATGAAGCTAACATTTTCCTGAGGGAAGGAACTTAAGCTGGATGATAGCCTTCTTGGCAGACACTCATAAGACAAAGACTGAGCTGGGGTTACTGTGAAATCTCTGAAACTTCCTGTTGAGGATATTGTCCAAAGATGTGTGTGTATACTACTACAAGAATAACACATTTGTCTCAAGATTTATGTGGAGTTGTATTGCACCATTTCTCAATAACAAAATGAAATATATCACTAGTACACTAACAGCCAAAGAAAAATAAAATAAATCCACATGGCAAGGTAGGTAGCAGAACGTGAATTGTCTGCATGGCACTAAAGATTTAGGCTCAAAGGTCAGATTGATAGTCATTTTTTATGGATTTAGTTTCCAGCAAATAATTCTGCTCGTTGCTATGTCTTTGTTTTCTGCCAGGTGGTAGCTTTCTTAATATGTTGAAGAATGAAAATAACTAAATAGGATGTTTAGATAAAAATAAACAGTTTTATTAAAGAAAAAAAGACAAAAAAAAAATCCCTTCTATATAAAAAGAAGGAACAGATAACACAGGAAAGAAAATAGGAAAAATTAAATTTTAAATCTAAAAAAAAAATTAATTTGCTAATGGAATCAAACCAGTGAAAGTTAATATAATCTGGTTTAATAAAATGAAAGGATCTGCAAAAATGATAAATTAAGCCTTTGTCTTGAATTCTGTTCAGCTATGATTGCCAGTTTAAAAAAAAAAACCAAACCAAAAAATAAATAGAAGTATCAGCATGAGTCAAGGTTCTTACACACATAATTCTGTTTATGAAGTGTTTGTGAATATCAATCTGTTATTCCATAATTAAATAGTTCTGTCTTTTTAATGCTCTATTACATTTTGTTATTATTTAATTTTGTTACCTCTTTTGGACTGAATTATTTTTCCTCCACTGATCAGTAAAAATATATCTGCATTATTCATGGATTTCATTATTTTTTTAAAAAACTTTCCTGTGTTTAACTCTTATTTGCACACAAAAACACTAAAGGTTTTGTCTGAGCTATAGAAATGAATTTTAAACCCTTGTTTTGTAAAGTTGTGGCTTTACCAACTTTAATACCATTTGTTACATGATTGCAAAATCTTGTACAGCTCCAAAATATTTTGTTAAGATTTCTTCATCTTCCAATCTTTTTCATGTTATTTTCACACCAGAAAATGTGCTTTCCATGAAAAGCTGTGTTTACTTGTGGAGAGGAAAAAGTATTGCAACATTCAGTTACTTAGTAAAAGTGGAAGGAAATCATCTTTGGAAGACTAGTATGGAAATTTAGCTTTCTTATTACTGTAGGTGTTTTTTTCCCTGCCATCACCATTGGTGTGGTCAAGTCACATGAAATATTCCTTTTCTCTTGGATACACAAATTTGTAAGTTGAGGAGACGGCAGATTCACTTTTATAACTGTGACTGGTAATCCAGGCCTTTGCTGGAGGCAGTTAACGCTGTGGTGATAGAGTCTATTGCCAAATTGTGTCTTTTCCCGAGTGCTGCCAGGAAACTACTCCATACCACTATAGAGGTTCCATACTGTCTGCTCAGCTCATCAGGAAGGTCTCTCTCCTCAGCCCTATCACCCAAGGAGTGGAAATCTCCCCTTTCACTCCCACTTGTCTTAGAAGTATTATACAATTCTGGTTCCTGTCCAGTGTACAAAACCACTGGAAAGTAACATTCATGTGTCAATTGCTAGATAAAAATCCTGTAGAAGGATTCATATCACAGTATTTTTTGTCATCTCTGTCCCTTTACAAGAGTTCAAACAAACTGATAGCACTAGTACCACGTGTAAATAACTTACATTGATTGTTCCCTGCTGAAGTTTCCAGAATCGGCAAAATTTCCAGGAGTCTTGGTTTTACAATTTGCAAGCTGTCATGTGCGGTTTTCTTCTGAATGCAAGAAACAGAAGATGGTAAAAATTGAAATACTTGTCAAAGAGTAGCCCTACTTTAAATTAATGCCTCAAGGGCCATCTGCCAGAAGAGCTCTTATGAAATGTGAAGACTGGTTATTGTCATTTTTCCTCTGTTACTTTGGCTTGACACTAGTGTTCTGTTGCGTTAAATGTTTTTCCGAGCTGCAAGATGAGGTAACTCCTCCTCACATCCGTGTTATCCATAGCCCCTCAGGTTATATCTCGATGATCCCTCTTGACAGCATGCATCAACTCTTTGGTGATGTAAACCTTCTCTGAAAGTGTTAGATCTTTCCTGCTGGATGATTATTCCTGGTGCACTATGCTGCTCATGCTCCACATGTTAGATAACCTGTCACCTTTTGGTGCTGATTGTTCACAGCTGTAGTGCTGAACGCTGCTATAGGTTCAAAGCTGAGAACAAGAAAGAATAGATTATTTTATAGATATTTTATCCAGCTGATGGCCAAATGTGTAGCTAAATTAAATTGCTCCAACAAAAGCGAAAAGTAAACAAATAATTTAACAAAACCCATCAAATGTAATAATGATGTTGCTATGGGAACTTAATTAGCTTCTACATTATAACCATGGTGCCAGACCAGACCACACTTATTATTCATTTATAAAACTTTCAACTATATTATAGAAAAACAAACACTACCACCCTCAGTTCCTCTGACCCAGAAGAAGAATCCAGACCAGAAGTACCCAAGAACATGAGTGTATTTTCAACACAATGCTTCATGGGAAAGGCCTTCAGTTTTCACAGGAGTTCTTGACTTTACCTAGAACAGTGGCATGGAAAATAGTGGAAGAAAAAAAAGTTATTGTTCTCTAATGTCTCCCTGTAAATAAGGTTTTGTATCCCCACTCTGTCTATCAGTTTGCAGAACAGCATAGTACTAGCCCATACAGCACTGTATAGCTGCTGTTAAAAATGTTTACTGTTTAGAAAAAGAAGTACCTTGCACATTTTAGTGTTGAGCATGATGCCCTGTCAGAGATCTGGTATAATTCTTTTGTTTGGTTATCAGGCAGAGTGTTGGGCTGCCTCTTCCAATCTACTCTTGAAGCAGACTAGATACTCCATTCAAAATAAATGCACCTTTAAATAATTTGAAGCATGAGGTTATTGTGTGTCCTAGCAGCTTGACTTGCATGGAAATGGTAAAAAAAGACTGACAATATGTTGCTGTTACAAAAAGGGCTCATTTGGATAATCCCAGTTTCCCTGGAAGATCTACACCAGCATAATTTACAATAATTTATGGGAGTAGTATCTAGGAAGATGGTAGGGGCTGATTTCTTTGCAGGAGTTTTATTCAGCACCCATAAATTACACTTTGCCTTCGTAGTACACTGCCTCCTTGATTATAAAAGCACACCCCTGCTTTCTCCCAGGAGAGGTCCGCATGTTTCTCCATAAAGTTTCTCTGTCTGGGTCCTGCTGAATTTCTTTTTCACCACTCTTCTTGTTGCTCTGCCCAACCCCTACCTCACATTTCTTCCCTTTCCATCAAGACAAAAATGAGATAGTTGTTTTCCCATCCCTAATGAGCTCCTGAGCAGCATGATTATTGATCGTAACTGGAGTGTCAGTTTGTTTGTTTTGTGGAGATGTCCTGACAGATGTTTAGGTGATTTGTCAGAAAAAGAGTACTCATTTGCACGTAGACATGTGTGATAATTTCAGCTGTAATGGCTTCATGGTGTTCATGAGGATTTGTAAATTTTGTCTCTGTTCCTCAGATCTTTCTTAGACTCAGATGGCTTCCATACAAATGTTTGCCACTCCAAAGCTAAGCTCATGCTTAGATGTATGTTCTGTTCAGGTCCTTAGTTAAGACACAGCAAAAGAGTCTAATAAATAAATGGAGGCAGGATAGGGAGTTTTAATCACTTATTGATTGTATGAAATTTGAGCTATTTTTCATTGCAATTCTGTGTGCATAGAGCCTATGTTTAGCAGAGAAAGGTACTCCTGACAGAGAAATCATTCATTGTTAACTAAACAGTACTTGAAAACTCTTTAAAATTTACTTGTTGGGGAATATTTTTCCATGAAATATTTCTTAATATGTGTGCTTTTTCAACAGTCATTATTCTGGTTTTGTTATTCACCTTTTAAAAAAATATAATATTTATTTAATTACATTAAAATAAAATTCATTTCATAAGCATGAAAACATATTGTACTTTGACTTCCAGCAAATAATATTATCTAAGTATAATTAGAAATTATTGATATTCCAATGTGATCATTTGTATTATTTATTTGAAGATTTAATATATTCAGTAATATATTTTGTACAATGTCATTATCCACATTAAGTTTTGATATTTAACATGAAAATAAAATCTCAGTTTCTCTCTATAGGCACCTCTGAAATGAACAGTTTGCTTCGTGTTACCAAGGAAACAGATCTTTGCAAAGATATAAGGCCACTTTGATGCCATTGTAAACCACTAAAGTGGAAATCTTTAGTGTTTGTCAGCCTCTTGAGAGTAAGCAGTTTGCTCTAATCAAAATGAATATAAAATTATTCTGAGCATGTAGAAATGCAGTATTCTTGAAGCAAGCATGCTCACTAGTAACCACACATTTTTTTTTTTAGCAATGATTCAGGACCAAAAGAAATCTGATTACACTTTATTGAAAGATACATAGATATCTAACCCTGCATATTCCTGAGCAGTTTTGTTCCTGAAAATTTAAATTGACACATGTATAACAAGTTGAAAACAATATATTATTCAATTCAGCTGCATAGTGTGAGTTGCTCAAGGGGATAAAACATGTTTATTTTTGAAACTCACTAACAATAAAATGATTGGAACATAGAGGGGGGAAAAAAACCCCAACGAATAACTACTGCTGTTCAGGGCTACACTGTGAATTCAGAGAACAAACCAAATCCCTTTGTGTGAAACAGCCTCACAGGCATTTCTGCTTCGGGGGCAAAATGACTGACTAAGTCACAAAAATAGTAGAAAAGATCTACAGGTAAAAATAATAAGTCTCATTTGAAATATAAAACCCCTCACTATGAATATGGAAGGTTAATTTCTGCTTATCTTTCCTTCAGGAGTTAAATACAATAATAATAAAATCCCAGACAAAGCTAGCTCTTTAATGCTTTTCAAAATAATTCTCTGGCTCCAGGAGCTAGAAAGGAGTACCCGTACACATATGTTAAGTCAGAATTTTGCCATTGGAAATGTGGTCCACAGAAATTAAGGGAACTGTGAAAAATTAGCATCATACTCTGACATCTCTTTGAGACTCAGAGCCTTTTTGCTTGACTACGCTGCTCTCAATGGAAACAGCTGGATTTGTGATAAGGGGGGCAAGAGAACAACAAAGTCGGAAAGTACTTTTAGGGAATGGGTGAGGCAAAAGGAAAGTAAGAGAAAGAGCGGGGAAACAATTTGCAAGGGAGAGCAGCGGAAGCAAGGAGGCTGTAAATGACATAGCCTGAAACCATCAGCTACAGAAAGCTGGGAGACAGGGTATGCATCTGCAGATGAAGTGCAAATAAGAACCAAGCAGTACAGCAGTGAAGTAAATAAGATACTACCAAGAAGTGGTGGGAGTGGAGAGCCCTTGCTTACCAAGAGAGTACAGTTGATTATACCTGGTTGTTTTTTTGTTATCACGTGCTGTCTTCACTTTCCAACCTCCTTGTTTATTTGTTGAACATAATGTAAAGATAGGACACTTAAACCCTTACCACTTTGTTAACTACATTCCGCTAAATAAACACCTGATTACCTCTGTTTGTTTAGCGTACTGTAGGCTTTTGGTTAAGTAATATGTTTCATCCCTTCAGTACCAGCAGGAATGGGGTCATTGAACATATTATTATCACAGTCTGACCTTACAGATATGTTACTGCTAGCACAAATACTGCCTAAATTCCTGAACTTTTTATGAAAGCACTTACTATTAAAAATATTACTACTTCATTTACACATACCCCAAAAGCACAAGAATGTTATTGACATGCCCTCTTATGTTAAGGATAAACCATTATATATATATGTATACATTTCCTTTATATACTTATAATTAGTAAATCCTCCTGACAAGTCCAAATAAATGACTTGCTAATATCTAATTAATTTCTTATTGTCAGCTGGAATAGCTATTGTTTTCTAAAGGCATGATATAAGCAACAAAGCCATGAACCTACAAAACAGATCTATAAATTTCATATTAGCCATATATAATTGCACCTGTATTCAGTATTTCTACAAGAGAGAGGAAAAACAAACTACTGCCACTCTGCTTGGACTGATAAAATAGTATTTTAAATACCATATGTATGATAAGTCCAGTTCAGGAGGTGCAAAACCTATGCTAATACATACAGGAAAATCTCAGTTTTGTTAGCCAATAAAAACCAGTGCTCCAAAGATACATATTTATTCTTTATAGAAAAATTTGGAGTGAGAGATAAATGACAAAGAAGGAGAATAAATATTCTCTAGGTCAATAGTGACATAAAAATAGGAAGAAACCGTTGATTAAAAAAAATCTTAAGCTGTAAATCAAAAGGATGTTCCAATTATGAAAGGAAAAAGTTCTAAGCTAGCTTTCCTACAGGCATAGTGGGAGAAAATAGCTGATGAATTTTACAGTTTATCTCTGGTATTTTTCTTACCTGGATGGTGTACAACTAAAAGAAATGCTCTTTGATCTGTGAAATCACTTTCAGCTTTTTATTCGTATTTAATATAAGAATCTGATTGGAAGGAGTGCCAGAAGATCGATGGGTGATCAATACCAATCACGTAAGAAACGCAGGCTTTATAACTGCAAACACACACGCAGAGTCTGCAGTACCCGGTGCCTATGCTGCTGCCTGAGCGTCAGATATACATACACTGAGCTGTAGGCATAGAAATGTAAATTCCATCTTGCAAACTCACATGAACATCATGCAACTAATATGTACTGAATTTTAAATATGTAAATATTGGCTGGGGCTTACCCTAGTTTTAGCTGTTAAAAATTAGGTATCCAGATTAAGTCATGGCTCTTTTTGAGCTCAATGCAGTCAGCTCTGGCAGCATATACATCCCACCTGCCTTATACACCTATTTTATAGTGAGGTTAATGTTTTTCTCTTTATCCTAACCACTGCCTTAGCTGGCTGGCTAAATTAAGCTTGTAATTTTAATTACTGTCATAAATCAGCAATTTCCCTTTGGAAACTGTAAAAGGAATTTCTGCAAATCCCACATAGAATTTAGTGGTAATAGCTTATTTTTAGTAATGGTTACTCTGCTAGGTGTTCAGTTAATATTCACAGTGGGACACAGTGAACTAGATTAAAGAAAATCTCTTCAGAGAATTAGAGATACCAGCTGTATGGGATAATGAGGGGACTAACTTTCAACTCCGCACTACCTTGTGCAGGCAGCAGGTTGGCAATGTCCAGGGATCAGCTAAAAACTTCCCGCTAATAAAGATGCAGGCCAGAATAAATCTTTAAATAGCTTCACCCAAGTCAGCAGGCAGTCGACCACCTACCTTGATGAGTGGAGCCTCTTGTGACACGAAGTGTATCATGCACAGCTGTGCTAATGAAAAGTGGTTGGAAGAACTTGACCCTCTTGGAATGACAACACATATCTAAAGTTCATGTTTCTGCCTAATGCTGGGGGAAGGAGGTCAGGGTGCTAGGAGCAATTCTTACGGCTCTGCTTCTATTCTGACAATAAAAATGCTGCCAGCCAGAGATGATACATCTGCACAAGACTGTGATACAAGGCATTTCATGATGATGTATAAAGGTATTTTTCCTCTTGGCCAATACAAACAGTCAGTATATTCTATAGGGGAATACTGGTGATAATAAAGGGAAAAAAACACTTGACAGGGCTTGTTATCAGAAAACTTCCAGTCATATATGTGTCAATCACCAACCAGTACCTTTTGCTAAATATGTATTGCAGACAGCATTCATACAGCAGCTTGCAAAGAGATAAGTCTTGGCTGTACCACACCATCCACTGCAATGAAATTCCAGAATTCAATAGTATTTGTTAACCACCAACACGGAGGTCTGCGTATTTTAAATTCACAAAACAATGGCAAGTGCTGAGATACCTGCAGATTTAATGGCTCCATTACTCTCTATCTAGTGGTGTACTTTGTTTTTAATGTTATTGGGGTATGAAGTGCTTTTAACAGATAAGTCGTTCCACAAGACAGACTCTCCTAGCTGGAAAAATATGAAGTAGAGAATCCCAGTAACAGACCAGCAGGGCATCATGCCAGCAGTTTTGATTCTTTCAGGGAAAAAAAAAAAAGAAAGAAAATGAAAAAATGAAAGGGGAGAATGGCAAAATTATACTGGAAATAGGAATTAATATGCATTATATTAACCAAACAAACTTTGTGCTGAAAGATTAGTGTACAGAATGTAATGCAGAAAGAATCACATGACATTAAGGAATGGAAGAACTGAAAGAAGATAAATTTTAATAAGGATTAGTAGAACTAGGAAATTTGAATACAACAATAATAAAAATGCAGTGCCTTTTGCATGTAGATTTTTGTGCCAACAGGAATTTCTGATACAAACCTCATCATAGGAAAGCCTCTTCATACTGATATCACATAAAGGAGGAAATTTAATGTGACTAGTGACAAAGTTGAAACTACTGGTACAATATGGACCAAAAAAGGAAAAATGTAATCATAGAAATCCGGTGACATATAGTGCAAACAGAGAAGTGTAAATGATATATAAGTGGATATAAACTACCCAGGAATAAAGATAAGCTTCAAAGACCCATCAGGGACTTAAGACAGTTATATGGTTTCATCTTCTTCTGTGGAAGTGCTGGAAAGCAATAAGAGTGAAAAAAACCAACCAAACAAGAAGATTGGCTTTCAAGCTAAGATTTTTAAATTAATAATTTTATAGGAAAACATTCTGGAGAAACTAATTACTAGATCTGATGATTAAGGATAACCCTTCCAGTCACACATTTGTATTTTGAGAAAGTTGGAAAATATATTCTTGTATGTCAAAGATGACTGCATCTTTATTCAGCAGTATGTTCACTGCACCTGGAGAATGTTGTGAATATTTTAAGGTACCTGAGAATGAATCAAAGACAATTCACATGTCTTGCTATCGAAAATGAGATAATAGAAGCCTTGGGAACAAACTGTGTAGTATATGAAGCAACAGATTCCTACAACAAAAACCCCAACTCTGCTTAGCCAGAAGCCGCCTCATTTCAGATGAGCTCTCATCAACATCTATAGGTAAACAGACTTGTAAGGATGCACAGGATGTAATAAACAATGGAGAAATGAGTAACTGAGCCTATGGAACAGCAGCTGATTTTAGCTATTTCCATGGTGTTTCACCTACATCCTGAATATTCTTGAAAGATTAGATGTTTCAGCAACAAAGGTCAAGCTTTTATTAAAATGACATATAATTCACAGTCCAGTTGAAATGAGAAAAGCTCCAACTTACCCTGAAAAATTAGCAATTGAGCTATTGAGAATGCTTGGATAATTCAAGAAAAGTTCACCAAATAATAAAAATAGAGACACCTCTAATTCAAGTTTGGTATAGATGGCTTGCTTTCAGTGTAAGTTATTTTACAAAGGTCAACATTTGACAAGGATTTGAAGTGAAAGACTGAAATCTTAATAGCCTCCTAAGAAATCCAACTGTGGTAGAAGGTACATATTCCCAATTTTCAGAAGTGCAGTCCATTACTCAGCCTACAGAGAGAACACTGATTTGAGCACAGAAAGATTCTAAACTATTAGAGAGTGTTCAAAGGAGAGCAACAAAAATGGTGAAGGGCCTTGAGGGGAAGCTGTATGACGAGCAACTGAGGTCACTTGGTCTGTTCAGCCTGGATAACACTGAGGGGAGACCTCACTGCAGTTACAACTTCCTTATGAGGGGTAGTGGAGGGGCAGACACGATCTCTTCTCTGTGGTGACCAGTGACAGGACCTGAGATAATGGCCTAACTTGGTGCCAGGGGAGGTTGAGGCTGCATATCAGGTAAAGATTCTTGCCCTAGAGGGTGGTTGGGCACTGGAACAGGCTCCTTATGGAAGTGGTCAAAGCCCCAAGCCTGTCTGAGTGCAAGAGGGGTTTGGACAATACTCTCAGGCACATGGTGTGATTCTTGGAGAAGGTCCTGTGCAGGGTCAGGAGTTGGACTTGAAGTTCCTTGTTCATCCCTTCTAACTCAGTTTATTCTGTGATCTCAAGATTTGGCAATTCAACAGTTATACCAGGGCCCTGAGGACACTAAAGCTGACAGCTCTGATCAGCCTGCCCAGAGGCCTCCCCACACCTTGCTGGTGGCCACATCACCTCCAGTCTCAGGCCTGACCTTCCTCTTAGAATAGCTGAATACCATCCTCTATTTGGTCCTACATCCTTTTGCTCCTGGCTGGGCTCCCTGTTTGGATGCTGGACCAATATTTTGCTACATCTAGGATGGTAGAGAGAGCCTCTCACTCACAGTCAGCGCTGCTGTCCCAGCACAGCCTGACCTCAGGTCCCAGATCCCAGCTTGGGGGAAGCAGCTGGCTCTTGCCTCTCCCTGTGCTGTAGCACATCAGCACATCTGAATTAAAACAAGAAAACCCCAACAAAACAAATAGAAAAAAACCAGAAAAACTCCAAAGACATCAAAGTCTTTGGAGCTAATGATGCAAGGAGGTACAGCTTCAACACTTGCTTGTCTCAAAGAATCACAGAATCACAGAACCATCAAGGCTGGAAGAGATCTTCGAGATCATCTAGTCCAACCATCAATCTAGCACCAACATAACCACCCATAAACCATAACCCCAAGTTTGAACGCTTGGTGGGACAAACCTGGCTAAAGTGCAAACCAGATTAAAACTGCTGAGTTACAATTTCGAGGTTCTGCAAGAGATTTTAACCTCAAGAGGTACTTCCCATAAATCATGGTTTGTTTTGAAGCCTTTCAGAATTCATAAGTAATGCTTTAGTTTTATTTAAATCATGACTAAATAGTTTGGGATTGGGGTTAAATTTGCATACTTTACATGAAAGGGGTAACATTGGCTCATTATCTAGTTCATATATCCACTTATACAGAATTGCCTCCTGTGGTGCATAGCCCTGGACTCTCTTTGCATCTCTCAGGTATTTGGCTTAGATAATTTGTCTTTAGAACTGCAATTATTTTTGGTTCTTTGCTTGTACCTCTGATTTATCTTTGGCTTCTATGAGTATCAAACCAGTGCCATTGTCAGTGCCACAGTGAAACATTATTTCAAATTTAAAGCATTCCTGTGAACTGCAAAAATGACAATATTTATATATTTTCTCTGTTTCTACTATACTTTCTACAAGCCTACTAGCAAAGGGATGTTGAGTTGAGTACCTGTGTCGTGAGGTTGAGACCACACACTTAAAAGTTTGAAGATTCTGCAGAATACTCTGCCTTTAATAACAACACTGGGAAGATTTCAGTCATTCATCAGAGAATTTTGGTATTGGATATTGAGGAATCCTTTAAAAAAAACCACTGTGAGAAATACTGGGCAGGTGATAGCAAGACATAACAGCAGAATTACCTTTGTGAAATTAGTGCCAACAGCTGTCTTAGTAAGTCATGCTCATGTCCCAAGTTTGAACTGTGTGTGGTCAAACTGGTTGAACTGTGGGATATCATGGTGGCAAGTCAGGGAAAACTCACTCTGAGCAGCGGAGGAACATACCCTTCATACCTCTGCAGTCTTTTTCACAACATATTATGGCCTTCGTTAGTATGTTCTTAACCCTTCTCCGAGTTAATTATGTACCTATAGACTCAATGGATGCTAATAAGGACTAGGAACAAAATCTGTGACTAGACAGTCACCTCCTGTCATTGGTCTCTTGATTTGTTTCTCAGTGGGCTGGCTGTTCTGTGCTGACCTATCCTGCTGGTCAGGTTACCACGCTAGGTCACTGTTGACATGAATGGCAGCTGACTGAAAATTTGTAGGGATATCAGGAGGACTTCCCCATAAGTGAATACTTGCTTTGTAGGTTTTTTGTTCATTTGGTTGTTTTCTTTCAAACACACTCAGAATGTCTGGCTTTGTGGTTTAAATGACTGCAGTGAGTGAAAGTGTGAATGGCTGAAATGCAGATTCATCAGCATGGTCACAGTAGAAGGTGAATTAAACTAAAGATTTTGTGCAAGTGCATTTTCTTGGCATTTTTTCTGGTAGGCAGTGTGGTGGCAGTTTGTTTTCACTAATCTTATTGCTCATCAATGCTCATGTTTCTAGCAAGAAGACAAGTGAATTGCACCTGATTTATAGATCTTTAGAGAGGCCTGAAGGTGCAACCTTTAATTTCTTTTCAGGTTCAGACATTGTCTTACAGCTTTGAAATGGTTACTGCTGCTGCCTAAAAGACTTTCAACAAATTTGCTGACTCCCTAGCTAAGTCCACTGCTGTTTTGAAGCACATTGTTTCCTTGTCCGTGTCAAACTGCTATCTGTTATTAGAGTAATAGGAGAAAATGGAAAACAATCGTTGTAAATTTTGGAAGCTGTCACATTCATGTCATCAATAATTTTGATTTATTTACTTTTATTCCAGAAGAATCTCTGTAAGCAGTAGGAAGGAGAAGTCGGAAAAATGTCAGGTCCTGTCAAAAAAAAAAGAGAAGATTATTAAACAGGAAGAAGGAGATGAAAACAGCAATTTAAATGCCAGTACAAGTGACAAGCTTGTTAACCTGCACAGTCCGTGACAAATAAGAACAATTGAGATGGGTGTAGCAGTGCAGGTGGAAGAAACTCAATGAAGTTTTAAGCAAAAATACAGAGAATAAATCTTTACATCTGCAATAATTACAGGAGCCCTTCTGTGGTCCGTCTACCAGTGTGACTGCAATGCACATATGCACCCTCGGATGGAACACTTTAGACAGCAGTGTTTAATGTTAGTCTAATCCAGATTTTTGGGGATCTCTCGCTTGATATTTTCAGTTCAGGGTTTAAATAGCTGTACTCCTTACAATGTTCAAGCTAGCTGGTTTAAAAGTAGTTTCAGGTATGACTACTGAACTGTTGCGACAGAAAAATCTTTGCTAGAAAGATTCTCATTCAGAAAATTGTCAACGAAGTTTCCTTTTAAACTTTAAAAGTGTCAGAAAAATATTAACTATTGCTTATGAACAAAGTAGCACACAAGTGGGAGGAAGAAGCAAAATACTTTCCTCCATCTAACCAGTAGAGGAAAGTTAGAAGTGCACCTTTTCTACTGTCTGCCTTTTCAAAGAGGGGTAAGTGAGCTAAGAAAACATTTCTAAAGTGCCTGTGAACGTGTCTATGTGAACAGTAAGGCTAAAATTATAAGAAATATTTAACATTTAATATAAAGGTCAAGCATTAAAAAAGGGTAAAATGTGCCCATATGATGGTTCAATGAGAATGTCCTAAGGAAGACTGCTGAATTTGATTTTCTACTATAAAGAAAATAAAAATTCCAGAGCTGATACTTTCCCCAACATGATTGCCTCAATATGACTCTTTCCATTAATTACAAAGGGAATTGGATCTGTCCTTCTACTCTCTAGGCCAAGCAACGATACCAGTCAGTCTTTAAAACCATGATTTATTCTTAGGGCACCCTGCAGAATGTCACCAATGAAGCATTCCTTTGTGCTCAAAACAGTGTGTCTTTTCTGACAGAAAATACAGAATTTGCAGTCAAAATCAGCATTGGACTCATGCTTGTGTTATTGCTTTTCACTTCTAAAGATATCAGCTTTTAATTGGCGACAGTATGCCGCTGGAATGGGCAGCCAGACTCCCTGGTTGTAACTTAGGATAACATCTGTCTTTTCAACTTGCTTTGGCAAAGGAAGCATGCACAATTTTTTGTTATTCCAAAAGCCCTTGAAGCATGAAGAACATGAAGTTCCAATGAACTGGAACTTCTTCATTCCACTGATGCTGTGAATAGTTGATTTATTTTCTTTTCTTATTTTTTTTTCTCTATCATTCCCTGCCTTTTTTTTCCCCCTGTCTTTGGCAATTTTGGTGAAGCTTTTATCACAGAATCACAGAACAAGCTGATTTGGAAGTGACCCCCAAGGAACATCGAATCCAACTCTTAGCACTACACAGCACTGTCCCCAAGAGTCACATCATGTTCCTGAGGGTATTGTCCTGCATCCAGGTCATTTATGGAGATGTTGAAGAGCACAAGGTTTTCCAAACCCCACTAGTTACAGGTCTGATGTCACCCCATTTGAGGCAGTCTTAGCTCATATACAGGAGAGAAATCCTTCATACTTACATTATTTAAATTTTTAAATTAAAACTTGAGTAAAGATGAAAATACTCTTTACTCCACAAATGATGCTGGCATGCATGTATGACATACTGAAATTAGCATTCAAGCAAGCTGTTTATATATTTTGGTGTGTATGATGCTTTAAAACCAGACAGTATTAGTTGGCTTCTAACATTTAGAGCTAAATAGAAAGTGAAGTGAAAAAGGGTCCTTAATACAAAAGCAGAATGCAGATGGCTCTTCAGCAAAGGGCAACCTAATTTTGGTGACTTTTTATAACAAAGGATAAACTGAAGGGTTGAAGAGAGCAGAAGAGGAGGAGGTAAGATGGTCAGATGAGCAACAAACCTGAAGAAATGCAATTGTAAGGGAGCATGGGAAAGAGCAACTAGCTGCACTGAGGTAGTGGTAATGCCACCCAAACAGCTGCAAGTCCTGATCACTTCCAAAATATATTTTGGGATGTGCTTTAGCTGCTTATCATCCTCCCAGCTTCAACACTGGTCTCAGCATTAACTACCTGAATTATTAAGGAACAGCGTTCCCTCTAAAACCTGGAGGTCAAGAACAAATCCCTGAGTGAACAGGGATGGCCAGCAGGTTTTATTTTTCCTCTCCTTCACCTTTCTTCCAGCATAATTTGGATGTTATGCAGACCTTGTGAAGGTCATTTTCTATGCACTGTTTTTCACTAAAGGTGGGAACAAACACCATGTGCTTCCAGCTGAGTCTGAGATGGAGTGTTTCAGGTGCTGCAACACCGTTCAAATGTAGACCTCCAGAAGCAACCAAGGACAGTGTTCTTTATGGTATAATGTTATTACATGTGACATGTCTTTGACAGACCTCTTTTATGTGCTTTTAGCCTATGGCAATATGTTATGGAGAGAAGAATTCACTGACATATCCAGGAAAAGAAACCAAATGCATAAAAAATTGAAATGACAAGGTTGACAAGGTTATTTTGTAGCTATTGTTGCATTATGATAATAACTAACAGACTGTTATGCTGCATCTAAAACTTCTGAGGATAAGCGATGCCTTTTCCTCTCATATTCTCTTCAGTACACTTCAATGTTTGCTTTAGAATCTTTATCCTCTTCTCCCAGTAGAGTAAAATGAAGCATTTTGTAGTTTGTTCACTAAATACCCTTCTCTGCAGTGCTGCATTTTGGGTCTTCTGTTAGTGTTGGCAGGTTTTTTTGTTTGGCTTAGTTCTTAGATTGCTTATTTGTTTATGTTACCATCCTGCCTTCTAAATCCAGGAAGGGATAGTACCACAGCAGCAACTTCCAGGGTTGTTTCTCTAGCAGGAAAGGTTCTTTGTTTTTCTGTGTACTTACACACTTCTCTTATGAGCCCATTGCCATCACTACTGTGCTTTCTCTATCTTCCCACTTCAGAGATCTCAGTCAGTCTTTCCTAAACAACATTTGACTAAAAACGGAGGCATACGCAATCGGATCCTTCCTTAACTCAATTTAGTAGAGTGTTTATGACCCCTTGAAGATGTCTACTGTTGTTGTGATTAGATCTTTGCTTTTTGTTCTTAATAGGAACTTCCTTTTTTTCCTCTTCTTTTTGTTTGTTTGTTTGTTTTTAATAGACTACATAAAGCCTTAAAATGGATCAGCCTAGATAAAATCACTAAGAATGGATATTATTCACTGAATTCTATGGGCCATTTAAATTAGCTTACTTAAAATATTACTAAAAATTTAAAGTAAAAAGTTACTAGGGAAAAAAAATCAGTCTCTGAAATCACACGTAGAGAACCATAGGCTCTGGAGATCTACTGGTTCCTTTCTTTTTATAAAAAAAATATGAGAAACCTCTTCCATGCAACACAATATGGAACTCATAGCAAGCTTCTGAAGCACTAACACATACGCAATATCTGTCTTGTGCCTGTAACATTTTGTAAACAACTGTGTTTGATGTTTGCTGTTGCTTCTTTGATCTTGTAAAATCCACCACAGAGATATGAATATGTTCAACAAAATCTGAGAATATTTCTTTTCTAGTTATGGCAGTCACATTGTATCATTAGAAATTTGTTTCCCCACTAATGATGCATGATTTCAAGTGATGCATTCTTGATAAGGGAATCAAATTCACTTATGACAGATTTTGCAGTTCAGAGGTAAGATCAATAATTTTTCAAAGCATCATGAAACAGCTGTACAATACAACTGCACACACAAAGAAAACAAACTGGAAAGATTATTTTAAATAAAACTATAAAAAAGCCTTGATCATTGTCAGAAAAATCTATATTTGTTTTGGAACAACCTGCATTCTTTTTCTGTGAAAAATACACAGACAACATGGTGAATCTGTATTAAAATATCTGATAGCTTAAAATATTTCATACTTACTTTTTGTACTCACATGTGGTATTAGTCTTGTATTTCAGTCAGTAAAAGAATTTTTTTTAATATAAGATGGTTTTCTAATCTGAATGTGTTAGGTTTTTGTTTTCCAAACATCCACTTCTGGTATAAATGGTAACACTAGTAAAGACATCTGGAAATTTGCCTTTCTGCTATGCATAAGGTTTTATGTGTAGATAATACTCTGAAGATAGAAGGAAGCATGCTGGCTGTTGAGCCTAGCTCTAGAAATTATGCAGGCTGTATGACCTCCTTCAGAAACCTTGAACTGAGCTGTAATCTCTGCAGGAGTTCATCTTTCCCACAGCCTTCTGAGGAGCTGATAGGAGGCAGCCAGTGTGAGGAAGCGAGGCTGGAGCAGAAAGGGGAAGATTATGGGAAGCAATCACGATATTGCTCTTCCTGGACTTGTGGAAACACCAGGGTCTCTCTAGCAGGAATTGTAACTGGAATTCATGGGGTGTTTTTTTTTTCTGACTGAGCAAGGACTGTTAATATTGCATGTCTGTGTAGCATGCTATACTATTTAAGGGTGAAAGCTAGAGAAATTTCAAAGACTAGATACAATGCCAGAAAAAAGAAGATAGTTTAGGTGTTAAACAGTCCCTTAACGGAACTTTCACGTAATGCGTTAGCTACTCACGGCTCACCTGATCAGGGATTCGTTG
Organism: Oriolus oriolus; assembly: GCA_013400235.1. Classification (NCBI taxonomy): domain Eukaryota; kingdom Metazoa; phylum Chordata; class Aves; order Passeriformes; family Corvidae; genus Oriolus; species Oriolus oriolus. The sequence continues at coordinate 640,195 of VXBT01010829.1, forward strand.
CTGGCCAGCATGTCCACTTCACACTCAAGTGGATTAAAATCCGTGAGGCATCTACTGCCGGAAGCTAAAATAAAGCTACTTATCGCCCCGATTTAAATATATACCAACACGGGGACACCATTTGCAGTATTCACGCATGGGCAGAGACTCCGCAACATCATGGTAAAGGTGCAAGAAGAAAAAGACTTTATTGCGTATCCAAAATTCCCTTAAATACCAATAGAAAAACAGGAAATCACCTCATATAAACAGGAAAGAAGTTCACCTCAGTGTTCCCCAATCACCTGGAATATTTCCCAGACATTGCCTATTATGGTAAAAGGTAAACAATACCTTACAAGGTCAGAAACTGCAATTATCACATCTCATAGGGCTGACACTGTCCAGAAACCCACAATGCTCTCTCAGCCCATCCCCGGTGACCTGGCTGTAATCCCAGGGTCACCTCCGGGTCTGAGAACGAGGCTCTCTCTGCAGCCAACAAGGCCTAATCTCTCTTCCAGCATACAGTGTAGCCCAACATAGGTGTATCTCAACATAGTCTCCAAACTGAAGCCTAATTATTGATCTATATTTCTTAATCTAATTTTCATTAATCCTTTCTATTTAGAAGATAGATTTATATTTAAATACTCCACCAGCTGTCAACAACCAGTAGCACATTTTCAGTCTTATCAAGCAGGAAAGTTTGATCCAAATCATTTTTAGATCAAATTCTCAGGATGCATCTGAATGGTTCCTTTAAAATTTATTGTTTGTTGCTAACTAAACAACTATCCTTCTCCATATTAAGGTTATGCTTGAGACATCTTACCTAATTTTATTGCAATTGCCTAGTACTGAGCAACGGTTTAGGAAAAAAAAAGGAAAGGAAAGGTTAGGGACAAAAATCTTTCATTTTTTTTTCAAAAAAACATGATGTGCTTGAACCTTCCCAGTTGAGAGTGGTCCAGATGCTTTGTCTAGTTTGAATAGTTTCTGCAATACAGCACTGGAAGCATGGGTGATTTTATGTGAAGTAATTATTAAAAAAGAGTTCTAAGTGACTCTTCAATGCAGTGAAGACTAGTTTGAAGTAAACAATGGAGAGTACTGCAGGGCAGCTCACATGCCTGAGACAGAAGGTTGTGAGAACTTAAGAACATTATAAAGAAATTGATTTAGAAATTAAAGTCTAGTGTCTACAAGCTCTTTTTATGTAGTAGTACATCTCAGAAATTTCCAGCAGAGTTTAGAAGATGTTTATTTTTCATCAGTACATTTATTTTAAAAATGAGAAACAACTCAATTTTTAACTGGAATTCAAGCAGAATATGCCAGTGTTGGTCTGATGCTTCTAACTCTGATTTAATACTCTTGATTTGAGGAATGGAAATGGATAACAGTGGTGAACAGGATTTTGATAAAGCCACTGGAGCTTACAAGCTTGCAAGGATACGCTTATTCTTGGAGGAATGGGTAGGATTCAAATGGCAGGAGCACCACAAATTCCTTCCTAAGGTCTGGTGAGCATCTTCAGACTTGGAGAAAAAAAAGCCAAAATTTATATTACTCTTCATGGGAGATTTCACAAGATATATCTTAGAGGTAGTGTCTCAATCCTCTTTCTGAATATGGAGCTAGCTCGTTCTGATATAGTGGCTTCCAGTAATGAGATATTCCTAATGTTGCCTTTCAGTCAGGTTTTGTCAGCATGAGGGGGAAGAATCACACTGAATAGAGATGAAACATGATGTTGGGGTTAACTTTTAAAAGCTTATGTGGAGGATAAGGTGGCCGTACTTTCATTGAGAACTATTAAAGACAAACTGTCTACAGAATGTGGCAAAGACATGGAGGATGGCAGCCAAGGGAGTTTAAAGTGTGGACATCAATCAAGTAGTACTGAGTGTTCAGCTGTAAATATTTAGGTCCCATATACTGAATTGCAATGTGGGGGAAACTATCTGTAATGAAGAAATTTCTTCAGTGAATAATCTCTAGATTATACTAAGCAGTCTATTTATGCAATAAATATTATGTGAGCAGCCTCTGTGAGCTCTTACCAACCTTCTTACACATTCATGCTCTCCTAAGGATGTCATCACCTTGGGCTGCTATCCAGCAGTGTGTGTGAGAATAACTTTGTGCTCTGTTGAAGCAAGGAACACTACCGAAACAGCAGAAATATTTGGCAAAACTGTGCTGGAACATCCAAAGGGTGAAAGCTGTGAAAATCTGACATGTTTGCTAAATAAGTCTCCTCTTGTCTGAGTCAGAAAATCTGCCAACTGCCACAGCATATATGGCACAGAGACTTCAAAGGTATCAATACCATTAATTTCTCACTAAGCATGGAGACACCTGTAATTTGCCCAAAGAAAAATGATGGTAGGAAAATTAACCTTCATCTATGGTTCAGCAGCAGCTTTGGGGATCTGCTTTGATTTAGCAATCATCTACCTCAATGCTTCCTAACTTGGTGGTATCTAAACCTTACACACAGGCTTTTAATTACCTTGAGGCAATTTTCCTCCACACTGGTATTACAAACAAAAGGATGTTTAAAAATGCATGAGAATGTCTGGAGAAACTTGGGTAACTTTCGTAGTATCTATGACTGATTTAAGAGCATTTAAAATTACAAGTAGATTTTAAACTTAGTAAAATTAGAATGCTTCATATTTAACTTAACAAAGGATATACTATTTGTTTTAATGCAATAAAAATAATTTTGCAGTATATTTGTTAATATAAGTATATAAAATATCAAGCGTGTTTTGGTATTTTGAATGAAACAATGCAAGGTGAAGCTGCATGGGGGTCACATAACATGTGAAATATGAAAATTTAATATTTCACAAATCAAATCACTCCCAGCACTTGCATGTAATCAAGGAACTGCCTACAAGGAACAATTATACAGAAATCCCTAAGACCCTCTCCAGGAACTCAATATGCTGAAGTGCCTTTCTAAAGTGCCTGTACCCTAACACAGGCAGTTTGGGGAATAAACACACTGAGTTAAAGACCCGTGTGCAGTTGCAGGGCTACGGATTTTTTGAGATCACAAAGGTACGGTGGGATAACTCCCATGACTGGAGTGTTGCAATTCAATAAACATCTACAATGAAATGACTCAATAGGTAAATGAAGGGAGAGCAATGGATACTGACTACCTGGACTTCACTAAGGCCTTTGACACTGTCCCTCACAGACAAGCTGCTAAAATGTGGGCTGGATGAGGAGAGAGTGAGGTGACTGAAAATTACCTGAATGTCCAAGCCCAGAGAGTGGTGGCACAAAGACCAGCTGGAGGCCAGTGACTAGCACTGTATCCAGGGGTCACTGCTGGATTCAATCCTATTTATCATGGGCCTGCTGATGACAGAGAGCTGGAATTAAAGCATGATAAACCAGAGGGTCATGCTGCCATCCAGCAGAACCTCTACAGGCTGGGGAAATGGGTTGAAAGGAACCTCATGTACTTCAGAAGAAGTATGAAGTCCTGTGCCTGGTAGGAAACAATGCCAGGCACCAGTAAATTCTGGAGGCCATGCAGCTGGGAATCAGCTTCACAGAAAAGATACTGGGGGGTCCTGCTGGGCACCAGGCTGCACATTGGCCAGCAATGTACCCTTACCACAAAAAAGGTGGAAGATATCTTGGGCTGCATTAAAAAAAGTGTTGTCAGGAGGTTGAGAGTGGGGATCCTTCCCCTCTACTGGGCTCTGGTGAGGCCACACCTGGAGTTCTATGTTCAGTTCTTGGCTCTCCAGTACCAGAGAGACATGGACATACTGGAGAGAATCCAACAAAAGGCCACAAAAATGATGAAAAGGCTGGATCACCCTTCCTATGAGGAAGGACTGAGAGAGCTGGAACAGTTTAGACTGGAGAAGAGAATCCTCAGAGGGCAACTTAGTTTTATACACAGGTAACCTGATAGGAGGACACAGAGGACAAAGCTAAGCTCTTTCCAGTGCTGCCCAGTGACAGGACAACAGACAATGGACACAAATTACAAATACACTGGATGTTCCCACTGAACATCAGGGAAAACTTTTTTACTCTGAGCATGACCGAGCACTTGCACAGCTGTCCATCAGATTGTGCAGTCTCTGCCCTTGGAGATCTTCAAAAGCCACCTGGACATGGTCCTGGGCAATCATACCCAGGTGGTCCTACTTGAGCAAGGGGTTTTGACTAGGTGGGCTCCATAGGTCTCCTGACTTCAGCCAGACTGTGATTCTGTGACAATACTGTGTCATAACAATTTCTGTGATAGTCTGCGAGCTTAATGAGAGTAGAATATCTGAAAATAAAATGGGATCATTCAAATAGATTATAATGAACCAGTGATTGAGATGATTATAAATAGCATACTGGGGAGTTAAAGTAGCTTTTCTGTAAATGAGGTCTCTGAGGAATTTTGATGTTGCCAAGACAGATTTGTTGCGTGCATCATAAATACTCAAGTTCTAGTTTGTAAGAAACTAATAGATTTTTGTAATAAAAACTGTTTAACATATGGCTTGTTTTTTAGATCATGAAGGATATAGTATTTTGTCTGCTATTTTAATTTTTTTTTTATTTTTTGGTGTGACAAAACCCCTTACAAAATATATTCAATTGCTCTCTCTTTATCTAGCAGATACTAAAAGAAAAAGTTAGTCCTTCAGACTCACCGTAGGTAGTTAAACCTCTATTCATCACAGAATTTCACTCAAACACTGCCTTTTTTTGTATTATAATGATACTCTCTTTATAAATGCTTTGATATGCAGACAAATACTTAACTACTGGCATCTGAGCTACTATCCACTGACATGCTCAAACTCTGTAGGGTTTCTTATTTATGCTGAGACCACTTTATATCTCTCTGAAGCTTGAAGTGGGCACATCACATTTGTATTCATTTTCAGGCTTCTTATGACTGCCAAGTTGTTGAAAAGTTCCCTTAGTTTTGATCCACACTCAAAAGTCCTGCCAGGCATATAAAATACTAAATGAGAATCAGTCATAGTGCAGATACTACCCTTTAATATTGGGCTGAATTTTGAGGGAAAAAAAGTATTGCAAGTCCAAGTGGATTTCCTTGTGAATGACCTTCCATGAGGGATGAAGTATGTATCTTGTGATAGCAAGTTTGGGTGGGTGCTGTACAACAGTCTTGTGGGCTTTGTTTTACATTTGAAGCTTTGTTCTCTGTGAAATTCCTTGAAGAATACTGAAGCAAAATTGGTGAACATTGAACTATGCAGGCAGAGCAGACTTGTTACCCTGCATATTTTATCTAGAAAGATATGGCTATATTAGTTTGGTCTTTTATAAATATTTTATTAAATACTTGTAATTAGAAGAAAATATCTCTGGGGATATTATCTTCTTTTAAAAGTGAGTTTCAGTATATTGCACAGAACAGTAGGGCTCAGGGTTATGGCTAAACCATATAAACAAACATAGCTCTAATGGCATGAACAGGAAAGAGTGTCTGAATTCTCGCAGACAGTTAGGTATGATGTAAAACATATTTTATATTCCCCAAATTGGAACAGGACCCACATTTCAGATCAGGAAAAGAAGGCTTGCTTAGAAAATATTGCAGCACTATGAACTTTCACAGCAGTTAAAAGTTGCACATCAGTAAACAAATTTGGATGTAAGGAATCTAATTTTCGTAACAATTTAATTCAGTAAAACATAAGGGCTAGGGGATAGAAAAAGAAGGTTATATCATCCAGTAAGTATTTAAACAAGCTTGGATGTTTGTCTCAGTAACAAAATGAAAATGTTCTAAACAGGAAAAAAACAAACCAAAACAACCATATGATTTTGTCCCAGATCTTCAGAGCTTTCCCACATTTCATAACATTCAAGCACAACATATTAATTTCACTGCTATAGGTGTCCGTATTCCCATTCCTAATGAGATTTTAGCTTGTGCAAACATTCTGCTATTGCTAGACTTTTTCACCTGCTTTTTATTATCTGTTCAGCTATATCAAATTTCTGCTTCAAAGCAAATATACATTATGCTCACTCCATAACATCCTTCAGCAAGTAGAAGAAATACGTGTGAATGATTGATTATTTGAGGATCAAATATATGTCCCATTGTATGATTTCTAACCAGTTTTTAAGAGACTGAGAGCTTTTTGATGTTTGTGTTACTTAGAGCTCTGGGCAACACCCGTCACTGTTGCTCACAAGATGGATGGTTGTAACTGCTATTATGTCTACTGTGTGCAGTTTCAGAGAGCCACTAATATAAATGTTGTATGGTTTATTGCTTCATGGAAAAATGAGCCTCTTAATGCAGCATGGCTCTGGTTATTCTTCATTACCTGAAATACTGTGGAATAGCTTGTACGTCTAATGAGAATTATAGATTCAGTGCAGAGTGTACAAAATATAATTATCACTGTTTCCAGACTTAAAAGGGCCTTATTCATCATGTGCAAAAATATTCAAGGAACATTAAGAAACTGTTCCTACTTATTACACTGACTGCGTAGAAAAATGCATAATTAATGAAAGAAACATGAATCTTCTCATTTCCATAGGTCTTTCCTTCTAAATGTATAGAGACCGCGGAACACTAGGAAAAATTGTATAATATTTTGTCTACTGTTTAAGTGGAGTGGTTGGTGTTTAGACCTGGCTTTTCCTCCTCGTTCAGAAATATGACTGGGCATATCTGTGTATGTGCCTTACAACATGACCACTTCTCAGATGGGAATAAGTAACAGATATTTATCATGTTCTAGAGTTATAGCTAGCGTTATGACCCTATCATAGACTTTTTAGGAAAAATCCAAAGGACTTAAGTATCTTTATATATTTTCATAGTAAAATGGTGCAACAGAAAACGGAAAAAACTTATAGAATTTAGGAGAATAATTTGTTAAATATGTTTTTGTTTTAATTACATGCCAATCTTGGATTGAACGTGACACAAATCTCCACATATTCAATCATGGGCAGCAGATTTTCAGAAGGACTAGAACAAAAAGATCTTAAAATGTTTAGCTGGGTTTCGTAGTACAGCTTTAATGCGGCCTTTTTTCACGTAGGTTAAACTCAGTCTTTAAGAGATATTATCTTTATTTGCTGGAGCTAATCTCTGAAATGAAAAGCTGTGTAACCACTATATAATACCAGAATGTGTGGCTGTGTTGTTATCACCCAAAGAAGTTTACTGAGATTAACTTCCAATTTTGCTTCCTTGCTACAGCAAAAGTGGCAGGAGCAGGAGGAACTTTACCACATGATGCTAAGTGTCTCAAGTTTCTCATAGATTTAAAGACAATTTTCCTCTGATTTGCATGAAAGATCTCGGCAAACAGAACATGGAGCAACTCTAGTAAATGAGAGAGAGGGAAGATTTTCTGCCCATTGGCTAAGGGAATCCAATAGCTGGGACAGGAAAGACCAGATGACAGTCTAATTATGATTAATATAAAAATTGATAGAGTAATTAATATAATAATAATAGCAACTACAACAACAACAATAAAGCTTAGATTCTATAACATATATGAATATTTATATTTACACTGGAGATATGACTCAGATCTATCTTTCATTCATCTTTTACTACAAAGAGTGAAATAACCAGATTTTATTTCCCTGCTTCCTTCTCCTGTCTCTTGCCATATGATCAGTGAATTATTCCATGGAATTATGAATAGGTTATTGGAAAGGGTATTGTGAGACCTATTCAGAATGTTCTTTAACGTGGTAATTGATTTGCTGTCTGTATAGACAGGTACTAAATGCCTCCAATGTCATGCATCAGCTGCCTCACTGCAGTGACAAAAGTTACGTGACACACAGCAGTTGAAATCCTCTTCTAATTCAGTCATTACATATTAAAATAATTAATAAGCACAGTATGAATTTTAAGGAACTAAAAAAAATATAACTGCTGAATTAGGGAATTTGTGTGTGAATGTGTTTTGAAGCTTTTCTTTACTCAGATATGCAGTACACACAGTACAGATTTACGAAAATCCTTGGGATCTATTACAGTCTTTCAGTAACCTCAATAATATGTTTACAGACCTTTTGTCCTTCAAAGAATTAAGGTCAAAATTTCTTGGATGATATAAAAAGGCAACTTTTCTTGTAGATCTTGTTTTTATAACCTCTTTAGCTAGAATTATGTTATTTTTTAAGATTGGAAAGATGCTCTTTGGCCAGAATAATATTGAATATGTTGGAGCTAAGAATGCTCTGCATGAACCTCATTGAAGCCAGTGAATTTACTTCTACTTATACCAGGTAATAAACAGAACTACTGCAACGGAAGAGATTAACATGGATGATTGCATTCTTTTAAGTGGATGTAGGGCTTATACCCAAACTAAAAGACAAGTGCTAAATCACTGAAACAAGATAGCAATTCTTTCTACTTTGAGAAATGAATCATACAAGCGTGTGTACCTGTCCAGGTTTTCAAAATCAACAGCACAAGAGTAACCAGGGGTATATTGAGGGAGGGAGAGGGAGTGATAAAACAAAACAAAAACCTTAGTGTTTTTTTATTCAGATCTATTCATTTATGCCTAATTACCACAGAACCCTGTTCAGTGGTGTTGCTGATACTTGCATCACAAAGCACTATAGAAGACATTTATATAACAGCCTAATAAATGAGAATTTCAAAGTGAAGTTGGCTCTTTTTTCCCTCCTGTAAGCAGAAAAAAAATGCAAATTCAGATGATAAATCTATAGAATGAAGTCACTTTACAGATGTGTTAAATCAAATTAAGAGCGCTTTTATAATATTGAGCAAATGGCAGCTGTACAAAATTACTCATTTGTAAGCCTCATCTATTACAGTTAATTTTGCTGACTTCAAGTACTTAATTTACATTTGTTAAACTAGCTAAATAATGTAGGAGGGGGTACGAATGGTATGTTTGTTCATACTAGAATTTATCATGTAGCTTAGGATACAAGTGTTTTGCCTACTTCATCATTTCCTTCTTTTCTTGACAGTTTTAATCAATGAAATGGAATTGCTAAAAGGTATTTTTAAGACTTATTTTAGAGTTGAAATCTACTTTCTAAAGGACAATCAGACTGCGGTAAAAAAATCTCAACAAAGAACACAAAAGTTAGTAGAAAGTTCAAGGCTTTCTTAACTCTTTTGGTTTCTGATACCCCAGATGGTGTCAGCTTCTTGAACCTATCTGTTTATTTGGAGCATGCCCAGTAGAATTAAAACGTTTCACAATACCTTTACTATTTGTATGGCTGGTGTTGAAACTAGGAGGACACATAATCTTTCAGGTTCTTTTTTCTAATGATGCAAGCGTTTATTCGCAATTTAGGATGATATTTGTCATGGTTAGTTTTGGACTCTGCAGGGAGCAAACCATATAGGTAGCAGATAAGGTTCTCCTGTATTAGATTAATTTTTGTGCCAGAGTCTGCTGGGAATACTCAGGTGCTTACATTTTATTGACCTTGGTGGGAAAAAGGAAATGGTTTTTCTGATGTGCTATTAGACCTGTTTTTCAGGATTGGTTGGAGTGTACAAATTGAAGAAAACTGCATTTAAAGAAAAAAAGAAAAAAATAATGCTCAAATATAAACACAAACTCCTGTCACAGATCTTTCTCTGCGAGAAGCTCTTCTAGCAAAAATACAGTGATTTAGATTGCTTGGCAGAGGGAAAATAAAGGCATCCACTGAAGACAGGAAAAATTACCTTGACATATTTGGGTAATGGCATGGGATAGTTACCATTTTTCTGAGGTCACTTTTGTAAATTGACTACCAGAACATTTTATATAAGAACACAGAAATACCCAGAGGTAGTTTATGAAGTTAGTAGGTCTCAGCGTTTCTGTTTTCAAGGTGATTTTTCATTCTTTCCCTAGTTCTTAGTATTTTACTTCCTTAGTGACTGCCACCAAGCACTTAGTTACTGTGTGACCATGCTACTATCACAGCTTCAGGATTACTCAAGGCTTCAGAAACCGTGATGATGTGTGAGGTTAGTGTTATTTTTACTCACGTGTAACACGTTTCTTGTTTAAGATTTCATCAGCCATCTTAATTTCTTCAACTAAATGGCTGTCAGGCAGTGGAACAGGCTGCCCACGGAAGTGGTGGAGTCGCCTCCCCTGGAGTTAGATAAAAGATGTAGAGATGTGGCCCTTAGAGACATGATATAGTGGTGGGTTTAGTTGTGTCAGGTTAATGGTTGGACTTGATGACCCTAAAGGTCGTTTCCAACCTAAATTATTCTATAATATTTATCCCACAGTTTGTCTCATAAGGGCCTTCTTCAATTCTGCAGTTAGTTCTTGCCTCAACTATGACTTTCATATGGTTATAATATCACTAATATAACTATATATGTATTTTAACATTGATAACTTTTGTGTCACCATCAAACTTTAGCCTTACTCCTTGCTTTTCCAGACCATTTTTGGATGTTTTGATCAGCACAGGACTCAGCAGGTGCTCATCTGCATCTCCACTGCTGGCTTCCTTTTTTAAGAAATACTCCACCCACTACAACTGACTACTTGCTTCCAATCTCTTAGAACCTTTGTATTTATACTAGGACCTTTTTTGTGCCATGGCTGATTAGTTTTCCTCAAGAGCCCTGGTAGGTTATTCAAAGCAGATTGCCCACATACTTGCTGATCACTTCAATGAAGGACAAAAGGTTGGAAGAACAGTATTTTCCTTTGAAGAATTTTACTGGATCTAGCAAAGAAACTTGCATTAATCTAGTTCACTAATTCTGTCCTTTCTATGGAAATGGCAGTACACAAAGTGAAAGGAATGTGAGTTTGCTGCTAATCAACATGAAAACCTACTGTATGGTGTTAATCTTAGTGGATCTTAGTATAGTAACTGATAAAACATTAGAAATGTGCAGGAGTTGAGAGGAACATGAGCAAGTGACATACAGACAATGCAAGCTGACATGTTATCAGTCACCCTGAATTAAATACTACAGCAAGAAAGCACCACAGACAAGAAATTTCAAAAGTATGTGGAACTGTGACTTTTCATTTTTTGAGTTTTAAAACAGGCTTAACCAGAACCAACTGACTCAGACAAGTACTTCCTTAAAACTGGTAAAATACTGATAGAAAGAATTGCGGACTGAGATGGCACAATTTCTGCTCTTTTTTCTCCCCCAGAAGAAATCTGAAACTTACATTTATATTGCAATAATGTGTGATTCCTTTATATATTATTCTTATCTAATCTACTTGCTTAATACATGGCTATACGATGAATTTTAGGTTAAGTTACTTGTAGTTTGCGCTCATGGGCGTTTTGAATCTCTGGGATTAATTTCGAGTATTTTCTTCCTTGGTCTCTGTCTGGAGAGGATTCAATAAGCAATTCACATGCATGTCAGTAAAATGGAGTTCTTGTGGGTAAGAATATCCGAGACATTTATTGAGTCAGTATTGGGTGAGGGGAATGAGAAAATGCAAGATTTGATTATTATTTGCATTTTTCTCTCAATTATTGTTTGTGAGTCCTTCTTATCAAATTGTAGTCTTCCTTGCTAGGACTAATACTCTGAATCCTGGTAAATTGTTTATAGTAGAGTAAATCTCTCGTGGATCCTGACTGGACATTTTAAGGGCATCCTAAATATAAGAACAAACTTACATTAGTGCTCATGTTGACCAACCTATACCTGAAGTTATACCAGACAATTTGAAATCTCTCAATTAGTGTTTTTCTTGACTTCAGAATGTTTATGTTACTGACATGAATGTTCTGTGTACTTTAATTTCTCTATTAAACATGAGGGAATACAAATTGTGACAAATCTATTGTCTTCAAGCAAATCTGTACTATGTGGTGATTTTTTCTAAAACTTAGTCAACTGCTTATTTTGACTATGATTTCACAACAAGTATCTCCGTGTCTTTGCACAACCCTTATGCTGGCACAAGTAGCTTTAAAAGACGAGGGAAAAGGTAATTGGGGGTTCCATAATACATTTTCAGCTGTCAGTTTGAAGGACAGTACAGAAGACCAACTCCACTAGAAGCTAACTTAAAGTAGCGTTCAAGATTCTGAGTTTCTTTCAGGGGTGCTGCTGGAGTTCACTACCCCCAAAAAAGAAATGCACAGCCAGGCATAAGCACATACAACAAAGCTGAACAAAGAAAGAAAGGAGAAAAAAAGAAAGAGAATGAGAATGTAATATTTCCAAGAAATGTGAATGCCATCTTTTTACAAAAATGTATCTACATGCTATATTTGATTCATATATTTTGAAAAACAGCCCTCTGGAAGTTTTATGACATAAAAAGGGTGGAGGAATGTTGGTTTCAGATGGCAGAAAGAGACAAAAAAAAGCAAAGATAAAACCTCAGACAAAGGAGAAAGAAATATTTTGAATGTTTGTGTTAAATAGCAAAAAAAATGTTATCTAAAATATAAAAAGATGGTTAAATCTCCAGAGAAATGATATATTGTAAGCAAAATTTTGATCTTTGTCAAAACAGTTCTATTAGGATAAATGCCAGTTAATGGTGTGACTTTTTTTTAGTATAGCTGTATCAATGAGTGGTTTTTACATAAAAGTTCTCTTTTTATCTTTTAATTAGAAAATGTGTATTTATAAACATACCTTACTTCATTAAAAGGTTAAGCTAGTTGTGATTTTGCATCGCTGCTGGGTTATCACCAGGAGCTATCAGCACACATGAGCTGACACATTGATTATATCACTATGACAAGTAACAGTAAACACTGGTTTGTGATCAGGAGTTCCTCATCCTTCTCCTACTTCTACAGCCAAATGAAGGCACTGCTGCAGTAGTGCAGAGCTTCACACCGGTCAGCCAGGTTCTGCCTGATCATGGTCTTCTGAGCTGGTGCATTTGGGCCAAGACTACAAAAACAGGTTGCAGAATTATGAAGTACTGTGAATCTGAAATTTAAGGCCTTTAAAAAATCTTTGAGGATGCTTGAAGTAATAAGTCAAATCAGTAACAACAAACCAAAGAGCAGAAAAAATAATGCTCCAACCCCAGGGAGAGCAAATAGTGAGGCAAAAAATCAGTAGGGTAATTCAAACACATAAGTGAAGAGTTTTAAAATCAGGGAATCATAGAAAGGTTTGAGTTGGAAGGGACCTTAAAGATCAAGTTCTAACCCCCCTGCCACAGGCAGGGATATCTGCTGCTAGACTAGGTTGCTCAGGGCCCCATCCAACCTGGCCTTGAGCACTTCTAGAGATTGAGCATCCATAAATTCTCTGGGCAGCCTGTGCCTGTGCCTCACCACCTTCTGAATAAATAATTTATTCCTAATATCTAATCTAATCCTGTCCTCTTTCAGTTTTAAACCGCTACCCCTCATCCTGTCTCTACCTGCCTATATAAAATGTATATATATATATCGTCTCTTCTTTATAAAATGTATATATATATATTCTCCCTTCTTTTTATAAGACCCCTTAAGGTATTAGAGGGCCTCAATGAGGTCTCCCTGAAGCCTTCTCTTCTCCAGGCTGAACAACTCCAGCTTTCTCAGCCTGCCTTTGTAGGAGATGTGTCCCAGCCCTCTGAGCATCTCCATGGGTTCTTCTGCATCCGCTCTAACAGGTCCTCACCTTTCTTGTGCTGAGGACAGCAGAGCTCCAGGTGCTGTCTCAGGAGGGCAAATGACAGGTGGGATCTGTGTCCCTGGAAAGTTGATGCATTTCTTGCTCCTGTGCTCATGTAAGGTTCTAAAGTCCATGCTACAGAGATGATAAAAATCTTCCTGACAAAGTGACAAAGAGGGATAGCACTGAATAGAAAAGGAAGTAAAATGCAAAGATTTCAAGGAGAAGGGGATGATGGAGTGTGAAAGGGTAGAAGAGTAGACTTCTGGGAGAGAGCTACTGGTAACACCTCTTACATGAGGTGGGGTCTGAACCCACTGTGCACATCAGCTCAGACACTGCACTGACATCTGCATAAGGCAGTGTGAGGAGATCTCTCAGCTGTTTAGAGTAGAAGACTGCGGGGAAAAAGGAAGGTGAATCAACTGTATTTCTGAATACCTAGTAATGTTGTCAAGAACATTATTGTGTGTTTGCCAGGCATTGGAAGGCTTTTAAAAAGGGAGGTGAGAATGATGCAAAATGTTAGCATAACAGGTTTAGTACAGAAAAATCATGTAATCTTCTTCTAGTCAGGACTGCTAGAAAAAGATTTTTGAGTTTTGAGTATTTTCAGCATTGACAGAAAGAAGTTTCTCAGCCAGGCAGGGAAACCTTAAGATTTGTCAAGAAATACAGGCATACATCTCCTGAGGTATGTTCAAGTTAGATACTTGATAGGGAATTTCTGTAAGAAAACATGGCCCAAAATTGTTCATAAGAGCATCATTTTAGACCACTAACAATTCAAGAGTATCTAATTTAATAGAATTATTTAATCATTATCTAGGATTTGATGTTCACTACTGAGTTTGTGCTGATTCTTACTTGACCTATTAGCACATGAATTAAAGTTGCTTTATTCTTATCTCAGAAATGTGATTTTTGTTTTGTTAAAAGAATTTAGAGGCAATTTTGCATACATGCAAAATACTATGTATGAGGCAGAAAGTTCTTGCAGAATAAATGGAACTGGAAGGGGAAGAGAGGGAGAGGCAGAGTTTGGAGCTCTTCTGATTCAAGTTAACAAAAAATGCCAGCTGACTTCAGTGCAGCAAAAATCTGCCGTTTCAAAAAGGATAAAGACATGTAATTCTGAATACTGAAGCTTTATTTTATTCTTCGAAAACGAGGTTGGCAAAAAAATATAGAACACATTTTCATTTCAAACGACAACGTTTTTATACCCCTTTTTAATACAATTTTCTGTTATTAAAATGAGCTACTATTGACAACTTGGGAAATTGGTGTGTGTACCTGGTATAAGTAGCTTTAAATGTCCTTTTTTAACTGCTACTTTTAAAGATCTCAGCTATCATTCTTACAAGGTAAGCACTTGTAATGCTTAATAAGTGAGCGGGAGTCAGTCATTGTGAGTACTCGAGATCGATCATACTCCCTAGAGGCAGTTTCTGACTCTAAACAGCAAATCTTGTGGTCTAAACCCTCTATAAAATGTAGGAATTTAGCAGTATGAATTTAATACACTATATCTGCTGATTCTAAAGAGAGAGAGAGAAATGAAATAAAGAGAATTTAAAGGTTTCCAGGCTGTCCATCAGCTCCGTGGTTCTTTCAATGCTTTTA
Source organism: Oriolus oriolus (assembly GCA_013400235.1). Taxonomy (NCBI): domain Eukaryota; kingdom Metazoa; phylum Chordata; class Aves; order Passeriformes; family Corvidae; genus Oriolus; species Oriolus oriolus. The sequence continues at coordinate 655,412 of VXBT01010829.1, forward strand.
GGGTCAATGCTTTTTGTTTTAAGAAGGAAGTTGACCTATTCTTAACATTTAGTAAGTGCCAGATATTCTCATTATTTCTGCCAAGGAAGCTGATGCAGTGTATGAACTCTCATAGTGGTTTTCCAGCCAAGAGCAGATTGGTAGCACTTAACTTTTTTGTAGGAATTAACCTTTCTTGATTTTTGTTCTGCACACTACAGGGGAAATATAAAAAGGCAAAGCAGAGGGAACAAGGTGGGGAGACCCAAACCCCCAGGCCTCTGTGGCAGCTTTGAAGAAAAATACACTTCTGCTGGTTATTATAGTGCATACAGAATGCAGGTAATAGTTTCTGAGTTGCAGCTCTTAGTGAAAAAACATATTTGTAATGTAATGTGTAATAGCATAGACACGAAAAATCTCATAAATGGTTTATTAAACACATCCTCCATTAAATTTCCGTATTTTAAAAAATTCTCTTCTATTGACACCTCATTATTAATTTTCATTTCAGTTCCATCCTACATCTCTTCAAGTTCACAGAGAGTTCATCTTCTCTTTTGAGGCTGTGCTGGTACAAGAGACAGTGGAGTGCAGAGGGAAAGCAAACATTTGGCTCTGCAGACCTCTCTAGCACTTATGAAAGTGTGTAAGAAGGAAATGTTGAGACTGACTTTATAAGCTTGAAACAGTGTGCTGAGTATTCACCCGGACTGGTGTGAATTAATTCCTGACTGAATTCCTGAATGGGGGAGATGACCTAAGAGGGGATTAATTAATTTAAAATGTTATTAATTTGATATTTAAGTCACTTAGTCACTGTAAAATTCAAAATTCAGAATATTGTTTCCATAGAGTCAGTTTGTTTCTATAGAGTTCAATTTTGATCATGCTATTATAAAAGGAAGCAAATAATTGAATAAACCCAAATCTCTGCATTGTTTTCTTGGGATTCAGTAAGAGCTTTCTTTCTTGTTTACTCCAGTCCTCATATTTAGTCATAATTTTAAGAAGATCTAAATTGAATTATGATCTGAGATTTTTTTGTGACTTAATCAAGTAAATTGAACTGTGTTCTACTGTAAAAAAAAGAAGTTAGTGTAATTAATTGTGTTTGAATTGTGTTTGGTTTATATGATCAGTGTTCATTCTATGCTGTTAAATTTTTTATAGTTCAGAATCATGTATTATTGACCCTGTTGCAATCACTGGGAAGAATATTGTTACTGAAATGAAGATGCTGACTTTGGTGTCATAATTTTCATGTTGAGAAGCAGCAGTGCAAGCTTCAGTAATATAAGCAGAAATAGGTTGCAAAAAAATTGCAAGGCATCATTTAAATTAATAATTCTCCTCTATTCTGTGCCTTGTAAGTGAAGCTGTGTAGGTTATAGTCAGCAGAAGGTTTAACCTGATTATAACACAGGTTTTCTTGGAATGACAGATACAGAATGACTGTTTTCAAGAACTGAACTTTGCTGTCCTCATCAACATTATTGAGAGAAAAGAAGAAAGGAAGAACAAATATGAAGGGCTTGTCCTTTCTTTTAGTGTGCAGGGGAGCTCTTTTTTGCCTGGCAGAGCAACACATACATTTAAGTCATATCATAGTGTCTTCTTCAGTGTTTATTTCTTTCTGAAAGTTGAAGCCTTTTGACATGGCTTCGTGATGCTGAGCTCATTGTCATAAATCAGACATAGAAAAGTTAAAAAAAAGAGCTTGCTGCCAATTTTTTCCATCAGTGCATTTTTTTGGTATAATTTTTATTCTGCTATTTAAATATAGTGACTATAAAAATTTCACATTATTTCGAGTTAATGTGAATTTAGAGTCCTCAGTTAGCTAAACAATTCTATAAATTCTGCTCTGTGCCTGTATTTTACATTTAGGTTAAGGCCCTGTACAACTAATTAGTGAAACTTGTTTTTTGGTGAAAGTTCTGGAGTACCTCTTGCTTTTCTTTTCTGCTCTGCAACAACAGTCCTGGCTTTTCACACAATTATAGAAAAAGATAGCAGCTTATCTTCTGATTTAAGATGTGCCTACTGAAAAATATTAGAAAGACGTCCTCATGCTGTAAAATGTATACGGTGGATCTATTTTCAAATAGGTTCTCTTGGAAGTCACTTTTCCTTGGAAACAGATAAATGCCATTGCTTGTTCCTTATTATGGGATCACCTTGCCTTCTGGAATACAGAATGCATGCATGCTTGAGCAGTAAAACTTTCTAAGGTTGTTTTTTAAAATGCTTCCTTACTGCTGTCTCCTTTTCCTCAGACTAAACAACCCCAGCTCCCGCACATGCTCCTTGTGAGTCTTGTGGTCCAGACTTTTCACCAGCTTCATTGCTCTTCTTTGATCTGAAAGTACTCAGGATGTAAGCCAACTGAAACTACACATGAACGATGATGAGCTCTGCATCAGCCATCACGTACAAGAAAAAGATGCTCAGATCACCCTGCGTAGCTTTCTAAATGTTAATTCAAAATGACACTGAGTAATCTAAAGTCATCAAAAGACTGAAAGTATACAAATATTGGTTGGAAGCAATAAATGTTTTAAACACACAGACAGGTTAGAATGGCTAGATAAGCTTAGGTACTTGAATCTGGTAAAGAAAAAGAAAGCAAGTGTGTGCACAGAGAATATGTGAATCACAAATGGCGAGGAGAAGGTAGGAAGTGGGTGATTAATAACTCTGATAGCTCAAGAACCAGTGAGTTCAAAATCAAATTATTATGTATCAGGTTTAAACCAGTAATAAGATGAAGCATTTTTCACCTGATGTGTCATTTAAATTTTTTTTGCCAGAGATTGTTGTGAAGCTCAAAAATATGACCTCAAAAAGGGATTAAACAAGCCCATAGGCAGGATCCGTCAGGCATTAAACAGCTATGAAATATGATGTTTTGAATAAAGCCTCTAGCTCACATCAAACACTGAGGGAAAGCATACCTCAGAAAAACATACCCAAGGAAAACTCTGCTTGCTATTTCCCACTCATTCCTTATCAAGGGCTTAGAGATTTCTGGTACATAACGAGAACATTTGTGTTAAAACTTTACACATAGGCAACTGCTGAGTTAACTTTAACTGCAGAGAAAAAGTTAACTGAAGGGCCAAGTGTGGCATGATGAGGAATAGAAGTGACAATAATTTTGGCAATTTGATCCCATTCTGCAGGAGGTGGAAGACACAAAAGCCACAGCTTTTATTCGGGGGCTTGCTGTGTAAGGCCTCCAGTGTACATGCTAGAGTCTTCAGGCATAAAGTTACTACCTCTCAGGAATGAGGTTTTCTGACACTGACCAGGAGTGCATAGAGCTACCACCTGAACAGAAAACACGGATTTTAAGAAATCCTTTCTTGAAATAGTATTTAAATATAGTAACATTATTTGCTTTATTATAAGGTTAGTACTGCTTACATGGCCTCTTACAGCTTCCCAAGAACACTCTCTATTGAGTAGCAAGTCCATGCCTCTTGTGAGCTTCATATCCACCATTACATGTTTATCTCCATGAATTTTGCCAAGCCAGTCTAATTATCTGCGTTGTTAATGGGTTGCCTTCTGGCAGCTATGAAGAATAATAACGCATAGTACCACTAAACTGGCTTTTGTCCATGGAATGTAAGACTTTTTGAGGTCATTTCAAAGAAAATACATAAGATTCTGGACGAAAAATGAAAACCAAGTTGCATATTGCATTTCTTAGGCTTGCGATCTCCCTCAAGTCAATCATTATTTAGGTATGAATTCGAGTTGAGCTCTGTGATTTCTTGAGGATCAAAATATCACCTACTTGCAGAAAACCAATCATTTTAGTCTTATTTATCTATATGGCAGACTTTCTGAATGACTTTGTTTCTCTAATCATGTCAAGAAAGCTTCTCTTCACATCTGAGAATCCAGCTACTGCATTTGAGAGTTTTTTGATGTATGCATTTTTTTGAGTCTCCTATTTGGTTTCTTGCTTTTATCTTTTTAAATAGATCCCTCCTGATATATTTGGAGACTTATGCACTTGTGCATGTACAATATTTGCAAAAGTACCTTTTGGAAGTAATGGCATCATGGTGGCAGGAATTTTAAAAGCTTAGTATTACAGTTATGCCTAGAACTCAGAAGTTGAGTTCTTCACAATAGCAGGCAGTAAATACACAACAGAGGTTATAAACTCTTTTGTGCCTTTAATAACAAAGTATCTCAGTCATTTGTGTTGTTCCATAACCCCTACCCTGGTTTTACTATGGGACTTCCTCTTTCATAATTTGAAAAAAAAATAATTAGCAGGAATTTAGATTAAATTGAAACATGAAGTGAAACTCACTCTCTTCTGATTGAGCATGACTCTGTTAACTTTCTTTGCTTCTTGAAGTATCAGGCACAGCTAGGATTCTGGGACTGTTCTTTTAGGAAAGTCAAAACATATTCCAGAGTTATTATTTAGCCTCGCTTCAAGGAGCCAAAGTTACAGAAACAACATTTTCACACCAGAGCCATATAACTGCTTTTCAATCTATTTAAACAGTGAAAATTTGTTTTAGATCTCAGCCCTATGAAGGCATACACATCCAACTTTGAACTTATGAACAGTAACATTAGGTTCAGACTAAGTCATTTTCATGCATTCCTTTCTGACAGCCACTGTGATATTAATAAATGTTCCTGTGTGTAGACTTAGAAAGAAGACATCAAAGAACTTGCACTACACAGTATGAATAGGCACAGTATTTTTGGCAACCATGTAACTAGTATTCATTTCCAAGGCAGTAAAAATATAGGTATGAATATGTTTAAAATTCTTGGCTTTGTATTGTGTCTCTAAATCCAAGTGCAGTGCCAAAATTAGTTAATTTCCTGAAATCAAAAGTAGTTTTTCTTCATTTAAACTAAATGAAAATTGCAATTATCTCACTATCAATGGCAAAATTTTTAAGTACACCTGGAATTTGATTTCGTCTAGCTAGTTTAGCAAATTAAAGGACTACCTCTGTGACATCTTCCCTGTTCTATCTACTTACAAAATATCATTTGAGACTATGACGTGTAGTTTGACGTGTAGTAGGAAATGATATTATGCAGGCTATCCTTGTGCTCCTAAAGCAAATAAAGCAAGCAGAAAGAAGTGTATTTGCTCTGTAAGTGCAGCCAGTAGGTTTAGTTTTACATTCCATTATCACTGCAGCAGTTGTAGAAAACCATCAGTCTGTGATGCATAGTGATGCAAAGCTACTGTGTTTAAGGGATTAATTTTAATCCATACTGAAATCTGTTAATTGCTTTCAAACTGATAATCTAGTAATCAGTAGAGTGAAATCCTACATGGTTCATTGTAATTTCAAATCTCCTATATGAAGGTGGATTTTTCTCCTCTAGAATACAGGAAGCTTTAGTGTCAGCCAAATGAATCAGTTTGTACATAGATTAATCAGATATTATGTGCTATAATTTACCCATTTAACACAAGAATTTTGCCATGATGCTTACATCTAAGGTAAGGAAATTAGACCCAACACTGAAAATACACAATGTCTTTCTTGTTTTTTCTGGAATGTACTTACACACACTTCTAAAATCAAATCCCACTTATTATCATTATTTTGAGTTTTTTTATCCTTATTGGGATAATAAGTCTAAAAAATGTTGAAATTAATGAAGTGTTCGGAATCAGAGCATTATGATGAAAGAGCAAAGAGTAACTTCCGGGAGAATTTTTCCTGCATGTGCACTGTAGGATTCAGTAAACAATTTCCATTTATGAACCCCATTCTCATTATAGTGTTTTACACTTTGAGGAAATGCTAACTGCTAACCGTAATATATGGAATAAGGTAAGTCTGAAACAAACTCAGGAATTCTAGGAAACGAATATTCAATGAGAGTTTCTCATTAAGCTTAGGAGTTAGCATAAAAAACCAATACCTAGCATTTCATCAGCTGAGAAAAAAGCTAACTAAGAATTAGCATTGTCTTTAAAGTTAGAGGTTATCACAGCTTCCATTGCTTAAATAATATATGTTGTCTTCCCACACTACAATCTGAATTGTACCTTGTTAATATGACTTGAATTCTGATATTCTCAAGAAATAATTTTTTGTATAGACTGATGGGGGGAGGAGCTATTTAGGCCCTACTAGAGATGTGTATATAAGCATATGAACTTATGCATGATGTATAAACTCTTAAGTGTGTTAGGGGAACTTCCAGAAACATTTTTAATTAGTAAATGTCATAAATGTTCATACATTAACAACATGTCCACTTAACTCAGCAGAAATAAAAGTGTATATGCCTGTATAAGATAAAATACGCACATCCAGTGTAAGTCAAACACACGTATTTAATATCTATTGGTTGTTGGACAATAAGTAGAAATAGAAACCAGGATTTTATGGCTCGTACTTTTTGCTATATCAAGTGACAAAATCATAACTCCAGTTCTTCTGTTCTCCACTGTATGCTGGAGACTGTAGCAAAAAGTAAAAATACATTTTTATAAAGATACTTACACAAACCTCACAATAGTACCTCACAGTCTCAGATGAATTTGTCTTCCAGTATTACTGTGAAGCGATGAAGTCAATTTATCTTCTTTTCACAGACAGGGACCTGAGGCACAGAGAGGCTAAAGCCCAGATACAGACAATTTGAATGCCAGCTAAATCTCAAAGTCTTGTGTTTCCAATTGGCTAGGTGCCGCTGGCGCAGTGTCCAAGGTCATATAGGATGTCTCTGGCAAAACTGGAAACTGAATCTAATTTTTTTGTCACCTCAAAGTAGGGCTCTAAATCACAGAACAATTGTATTTTAGGGATGTGTTTGTATCACCTAGAATAGAGGGGTAGTCTCCACCTGTCTGGCTTACGTCTGTTCCTCAGAATTACTTTCACATCTTGAAAGGTCCCAAATATGCAGGAATAATTTAGCTCATGAATTTTTAAGTCACAAAGTTCAACCAAAATACATTCAGTATCTGTGCAGTGAATTGATTTCAACTAGCAGAATACAGTGACATTTACATTCCAATTACATGGAAAACCATGCTGTTTGCACTAAATTTGCATTTTCCAAATGCTCCCCTCTATAGCATGCAGTTAATCAATCTGAAGGAGCTATTAAATAAAACCTTCCAAGCAGGAAAAATCTAAATAATATTTGAAGTAAACAATTCATATCCATATTCTTCTTCAAATAAAAAAATACCGTGTCTGTATACAACTTGAGTAGTTAAGTCCCCACAACAGCAGATTTTGGGGAAAAAAGGAAAGAAGTAGATCAAAATGCCAGAGTGCAGATTAGCCAATAATATGAGAAAAGTGACAATGGTTTTTGGTTTTAATCAGAACAGACTTGCTTGATTAGCTCCCCTGAAACCCATGCTGCTCATTCCTTAAAGTAAGACAAGTAAAATCAAGAAGAAACATTAACATTCACATATAGAAAAGAATATAAAGTAAACAGCAGATAAGCAGGGAATTTGAAGTCTTAAAGCATATATGCTGTGAATGCATAAAATTTACTTCCAAATTATATATTTCAATTTCATGTAGGTTCATTTTCCTGGAGTTTCAGCCGCACAGGAAGGATGTGTTTTCAAGTAGCCATGCTTTGCCTAAACTCACTAACAGATGTATGTAAGAGTGAACAGCAAGTGTTTGGTTGTGAGACTTTTAATGGCAATGACATTATGGGGAATTTCCACTACTGCAACTCAGAAATGGATCCAAGTACTTCATTCAGACTGTGTGAAACGGGTCTGACCCCAACACAAAACAGTAATACAGATGCTGGAGATGGGAAATGCTGTCTCTTGTAGCAGGTCTAGGAAAAATTGGTTTTGAGGTCCACTTCTCTCCATAATAGTTTTCTACTCAGTTGGCAGTCCCCTGTATTATGCTCCTCAATATCTCTGTCCTCTGAAAAGCCTAGCTAATGCTCAGAACCTCAATATTTGATTCCAAGAGACAAGTACTTGAGCAAAGTGTTAGAGGACTCAGCGTTGAGGTTTATGAGCCCACGCCATATTTCAGTATGAACTCTCAGTTCTTGAAGACACCCTCACTCCATATTTCAGTATGAACTCCCAGTTCTTGAAGATACCCTCATCAGAGACGGTGATCTCATATGCATATATGTATATATGTATAGTATTGCTGGATTTCATTGGTGGCTTTTCAAGCAGTTGTTCTTACTACTCTCACTTACCACATATCATGGTGGCTAGGAATTTACTTTTAGCTCACTTTCCTTTCATCTGTAATTTAGTTATGGTTTAGGTTGCTAAAGACGTCACCAGCAAATTATTCATGCCTTGAATCTCTTTCAGAGAATCTCAGTCTGTGTGATACTGGCTGCCTGTGGTTTAGTCTCATGCAAGCAAACATATGTTTCTCAAAAATGTTATGCTTTGCTAACAAATATACTGTGTATTTCCTAACAAGAAGAAGAAGCACATTTCTAAAGCATTCAACAACCCAGGTTTGTTTATCATTGACAGCCACAGCTCAGGCAATGTGTGTGATGATATTGTAAGAAGCGACAACTTAGCAGTCAGGCAAGGCAGAGGACTGCTGTCTAAGCCAAGACGAATTTCACTTGCAGTTCACTGCCCTAAAGTGAAGCAGACAGAACAGTAAAGCTTTTCATAACTCTCTCTCCTAGCTCAATCCAAATCCTCCAGGGTATCTAGCATCCCACAGTCTTAGCTACAGTTCCCACAAATTCCTTTTGCCTAGCTGAACATGGGTGCCTCTCCTCTGAAATTGGCTTACATAAAGAGAAGAGAACTAGGTTAGCACCTTATTGACTTGACTTTGGAGCCTATTCAGGTATTAATAATTGTCTTTACTTTGAATCTCAAGTTGATTCATATCCAGAAACACATTAAAATTTTTTTTAAAATTTCCTGGGATATTGCATGTGTAGGATGTTAGAATTCTTTGGTCTTTCTGTTTGCTTTGAAGAAATATTTTTAATGGGTTGGCTCATTCAAGGGACAGAAAGCAGAGCCATCTGATTTCTATTTTGCATGCTCCCAAACGTGGAATCTTGTCTTACACTGTGCTTCTGATGACCATTTTAGACAAAGTGGATTATTCTGTATAACCATGTGAACAGAGGAGGAAATGCCTGCTTGTACACTGAAGCAGGGAATGCCACTGTATCAGCTTAAATTCAAAATGCAAATATGAACACGTCAGTAAAGAGAAAAGCTGGATTATATTTTAATGCATACAATTAATAACCACATATAGTATGTGTTTATCTTGTTTCTTTTTACCCTTAGATATTGGAATAGGAGGCCTCTTCTTGCTGTTGCATCCTCTTGATCTTCATAGAGATTTCTTACTGTCAACAATCAAAATTCCTTTTCCTACAGCCTTTACAATAAAACACAGGTGAGCTGATTCTTTTTATCTCAAGGAAAGACTAGATTTACTTGATAGGTAGCTTTATATTTAATGTAAGAACTGTGAAAAATGTAGATTTATTAATTTTACTAATAGTTTTAAAATTTTATAATATCATTTTCATTTATTATATCCCCTTTATGCATACATGGGAAAATCTTTTATGGGAGACCCAGCCCTACATCCCATCTGTTCCCCTGTAGCCTAGCTGATAATCTCATTCTTCTCATTATTTTTGAATAAGCTTTATTTTTCTTTTTTTAAAAAAATTGTTTTGTCACCTTGAATAGAATTTCTGTTTTGAACTCAAAAAACTTCCTCATCTCACTTTTGTTGAAACCTAGAAATTTCTGTCCCAAAACTTTCATTTTAATTAAATGGTGGGTTGGATGAAATACTTTTGCACAAAACTCTCCCTAACTCTGTGTCTCATCCCAGTTATGGTTTATATTCCTTAAACAAGTGAATGGCGATAGAAAATAGTTGGATCTTCACATTTTATAATTTCCATATGATGCCGCTGATTTTCAGGAATGCAAAATGTTATATGAGTAAGAAAACCAAAAACTTTCTGAGAGAAAATACTCAGCAACATTTTAGGACCTTTTGAAGATTATTTTGCAGTTTTTCAGGGATTAATTTCTGTAATATAATAGCTAATAGCTAGTGGATATAGTACAATATAATGTATAACACGTAAATACTGATGCTGGAATGGAACATATTTGATTCCTGGCCAGTACCTGCTTGTCTTAATATCAGACCTGTGGGAGAAATGGCATCTTCATTGTCAGGATACAGGGCCGCTGTTCTGGGAGGTTTTATGTGTCCCCTGACTTAAAGTAAAATACAAATGTAACTCTGAGATCACTCTTTTTCCTCTCAAGAGCTAGGTGATGGGGATGACTTTTCTTCAATTCTTTTTATGCCCCAACATGAGATGTCTATTCTGTGTAACTGTAGAAGCTCTTATGTGTAGCAGACAATGATGATCAGCTGATAAAAACAAAAATCTTTTAAATCTTGCTCCTTATAAGTGGGGCTATGAATAATAAAATATGATGCAGTTCTTTAGTTAATGATGCCAACTTTTTGACACAAGAGGACAGCTCAAAATTTCATGTAGCACAAACCTGTGCAACTAGAAGCTAGAGTATGACTAATAATCTAATGTTCAATTCATTTAATTAAAGGGTTTGTCCAAAGAAAATTTCTACTAATTATAAGCAATCACTACTTACATTCACAAGTAAAGCATTCTTTAACTTTAAAAAAGTTAGCATATAGTTCAGCTCCCATCTTTATTGCACTTAAATGGACTAAATACAGCTGGAAATATCACGTTAGTATTAAACAATTTACTGTGTAATTGTTTCCTGAAGTGCCATGTGCTTCACAGGCATTTAAAAGGAACATCTTCCTTTTCAAAACTTGCAGCAGAACACTTGTTCTTCTCACAACTCTGTGTGGCATCATCCGAAGGCTCAAGATCATGCAAATAGAAGAAATAAAAAGAAGTCTGGCTATGGTAATACAAGTTAGTTCTTTGACTTCTCAGGAGAGAAAACTAACTTACATGCAGTTACAGTCTACTGCAGCTACCACAGTTACCTTATTTAAAGTTGCTGTGCTGCTCCGTCTGAGGTACTTCTGTTTGTGATACAGCCACAGCTAATGGCATGATTATTCCATCTCAGCAACAGGGAAAATATCTTATGCCTTACAGCTCTTGCCATTTGAGTTGCTTGTTTATAGAGGATGGCAATGCATGGAAATTGCTAGTTGCTATAATGATTGTCAGATGTATTCAGTGTTATCCCTTTATATTTTCTGAGTTATATTGCCCTCTTTCTTGCTGCACTCTTTCCACTTCAACAGTTGAAATGTGATGTGAATTACAAGAGGCACCTCAGATAAGAAAATACCACGTTTACATAATTTGACCCCTGGCTGTTGCTCTTCTTCTAATTCAAGTATTTATAGTCTAGGGGAAGCTATATACACCTTTGGGAAGCTGAAAGTTAAATGGTAGAGACATAAATAAAACAAAATACAACTAACGTGACGGCATTATAAAGTTGAATACTTGGTGGATTCAAAGTTCCTTTCCTAGGTTTTAGAAAGATGGGCAGCTTACAATGGAAAATTTACATCTTTGAAGAACATTGATAACAGAGTCACACATCAATGAAAGCATGTTAATGAACTATGCTTTAAACGTTAATAGGTGACAACTCAATTCAAAGGGAAAAAAAACCTGAAGTCATTCTTTCTATTTTTATTACTGTGTGCAATGACTGCTTATAATGTTGAAGAAATGAACACTCAACTCCATTTTTAGCTATTAACCACATTTATTAAGAACCATTAACTTAGACTGATGGAATTTTATTTCAAGAACACGACAGTGCAGATAACTTGGTTTGTCTTATGCTTTTTTTAGCAGACTTTTTATAGATTTTCTTTTTTCCACTCACCCTAAAACCTATTGCATCCTCTTGGAAATTCATAGTGACAATGGTTTAAACTAATCAGAAAAGAGTTTCAGAAGAATTCCTTTGACCAAGTCTAGAAAGAAAGTTGTAGTATTTTCAGTGACTTTCAAAGCTACTTGACACATAGGCAATATGAAAGAATGTCTTTATTGCTGTGGTAGGTTGACCTTGGCTAAGGGGACAAAATCCCATCCAGCTACTCACTTCTTCAGGATGGGGTAGAAACCATAATGGAAAAGCTCTTGGGTTGAGAAAAGGAAAGAGAGTCAAAATTAATTGAATTTATTACAAGTTAAAATAGATTTGGGTAGTGAGAAACCAAGATAAAAAAAAAACCAAAGAAACAAAAAAAACCCAAAAAACCCCCCAAAATCGATACCTTTCCACCTGTCTTTTCCTAGCCTCACTGAAGTAAGGAGGGCTGCCACCAGAACTGCTGCCTTGGTCTTACGGTGGGCAGAATTTCACCTGTTTAATATACTGATGGACAGAGTCCTTTGGAAGTCAGTCCTGAAGGAAAAATTAGTCCAGGAAGGCTGGATGTACTTTAAGAAGGACATTTTATCAATACAGGAGAAGCTTGTCCCCCTGCACTGTAACACAAGCTGGTGGGGAAGGAGACCAGCCTGGCTTAACCGAGAACTTAGGCTGGAACCAAGGGGAAAAAATGAGGGAGTATGACCTTGGAAGGACTGAAGGCAGCTCATGAGGACTGCAGGTATTTTGTGAGGTTATATAGGGAGAAAATTAGAAGGACCAAAGCCAAACTGAAACTTATTTTGGCCACTGCATTCAAAGAAAACAAGAAAAGTTTCTATAAATACATTGACAGCAAAAGCAGGGCTAAGGAGTCTCCACTCTTTGCTGGGTGCAGTGTAGCTTAGTGTCAGGGAATCAGAAAAAGGCTGAGGTGCCTTTTTTGCCTCAGTCTTTAATGCTAAAACCAGTTGTCCTCAGGATACTCAGTTCCCAGAGCTGGAAGTTGAGATAAGGAGCTGAGTAAAGCCCCCATAACCCAGAAGGAAATGGTTAATGACCTTTTATGCCAGTTAGATGCCCACAAGTCTGTGGCCCTAGTTGAGATGCACACGAGAGCAATTGGGCAGCTGACAAAAGAGCTTGCCAATCTGCATTTGGCCATTTACCAGCAGTCCTGATTAACTGGAGAAGTCCCAGCAAGACATTTCAGAACTAACATATAAGGCCCCATTCCTCAGTAATGACAGCCATACACATTTTCCCTTGCTGCCTTCAGCAGAATTGCTCTTGGCTGGCCCCATCAAGGAAGAGGATGGCCAGGCTTCCCAGGCCTGAGCATGCAGACTTATATACCCATGATAAAATCTTTTAGTGGTATGAATACAGTAAGATACTTAGGTTGTTCATGAACCTGCTTTAGATGACACTACCAATTTCTTCACTAATTCTACTGTGATTGAACTCTTGGCCAGCATTTTTGGTCGCCACGTGTGAAGAGCAAAAGCAGAGCAGAAACAGATCCTTTGTCACTAAGAATCAATTTTCTGTTTTTTAGTTACACAAATTTAGGGCCATTCCAATTTTGCTTAGCTGTTGGCCTCAGCCTGGGGGGGTGGAATAACAAATGAGACAAGGAACAGGAGTAACCCAGGCGATCTAGGATAATGGCTGAAGCTCTCTTTCTCAGATTTTGGAGGAAGAGGAGCTAATCTCTTTAACTGGGTGCTTCTTCCTCCTCTAAGGTGGTCGGTGTCTGAGGTATCTCCAGAGTGCCTCCATCTGCTTTATATAGAATGCGAATTCTTTTAGTCGCCCAAATCTACATGTATAATGTTCATTTCTCTATGTTTCTGTCCACCTATTACACAATATATCACACGTGTAATAAGTACTTCTGGAGGGTGAGACAGGATCATAAAATGAGATGGATCACTGTCTGGAGATATTTCTCTCTTGCTTCATTAACTGTAGAAGATAAAGATGATGAATCAACGTACCACTGAATGTATATGGAATCAACAGGAAATAATGTATGCCCCTGTTACAATAAGTTCCAGTTCACTTAGTTCTCTCTGGAAATACCCACATTCTGTCTAAGAGGTCAATTGTTGGACAACACACACAAAAAGACAGGGAAGTGGATTCCAAACACTCCTCAGTATGAAGGGAGAAAGAAATTGAATCCATAATTCTTTTATTCCAGGAAACACCATTAGGCAGCCCAGGTACCTGTGTACCTGTGAACCTGTGGTTCAGGGAAGCAACAAGAGGGACTGTGAATTTTGCATATTGACTATAGCACTGAAGAGGGAGACTACACGCTGCTTTTGTTCCACAACAAAATGGGAAAAAAAGATAACTTTTAACAATTTAAGTAGTCTAATGTAACATGGACAGACACACAAGCCTTCTGGAATCCCACTGCCACTACAGCTGCTTGTGCCAGACTGTCTGCACGACTTTTCCCAACCATTATGAGTGATACAGAGAAGAGGCAGCGGAATAGGAAGTGAAGTCACCTGAAACAACCATAATCTCCCTGATAAACTGTTTCTATGCCTTGATCTTAGCTACAATAAATAGTTATTCCACTTCTTAGAAAATCAGGAAGCCACCATGGAAAAATAAGATAATTACCACCCAGCACCACTGCAGTTTTGACAATGTTCTAGTAAGTACAGCAGATAAAAAAAGGAAAGAGTGCTAAGGAACTCTGGAAGAGAAGTAGGTTGTTGTCTGCATAGGAAAGGCACTGGTCAGACAGGTGATTTTACTCTGTCAGGGAGCTTTTGAGTAAGTCCTGGACTGTTCAATATCTTTAAGTGCTTAGACGCCTCTGAAGAGTAAAGTCTGAATGAGATATACGATGTATTTATGTCCTACACAGAGCACCTAAAAGGAAAAAAATGAAACCATTAGCATAATTATTTTTGAAATTATTTTTGGTATATGTAAAAAATTAGTTGTCATTAATAATTATGATAAAGTAATTAATAAGAACATAGCATTCAGTAAAATTTTATAATTACAGAGATGCAACACAAACTGAACTTTTTCATTTATAACAGAAAGTTTTACATAGTCAAAGAACAGGCATTTAGTCAAAGTTCCTTTTTTTCCCTTATTAGCTTTACAATCAACCATCTCATCTGTTCTTCCTACAGGGGCCAAAATTTTCTTGATTTTTCTATCCTAATTTTCAAATGCAATTAATTTCATTCATAAGATTTCCAAGAAAAAGTATTTTTTATTTTTCAAGTTCCTATTTTCAACAAGTGAAAATTAATTTGAAATGTTTGAAGAACATATACAAGCCCACACCTATCATATTCAGTTCTAGATCAGAACACATCCTCAAATGGATTTAACTGCATAGAAAAACATACCTCAAAACTGCCTTATATCACGCAGAATACAGCTTGCATTTATGGGCTTTCTCAAACCAGAGTTAAAATGCACTTCTGTTACATATGAAAACATCCAAAGTTAGTAAAGAGATGTCTCCTGTACAAAGTCTGTTATAAAATATCTTCCTGTTTTGGATATCGGTCTGTAAGATACTCCTGAAAATGTAGACTTATAAAGAATAGAAATTAATTTTCTCCAATCTACAGGCTACACATAAGACTCATTACGAATTATTTTGCTATTGATGCTTTTCTTGTCTTTGATTTTCTGACTGATGTATTGCAAATGTCTTGTGTCATTTTGTTCCTCCATCACATCATGTTAGGAGTCAGCATAACAGAACATGACTGATTGAATTGAAAACTTCAAAAAGATAATGTATGTGAAAAATGTGGTTAAAGACACTGTGGTTTGGTTCAGAAAACTATTCAGTCACAGTGGCTTCATGCAAACTTTTGTTTTTTCAATCCACATAACAACTCCATGGCCAATGATAATAATTATGCATGTATCGTTCGAATTGTAGGCTCATGATTTTACTAAGCTGGAAAAGCAAAATCTGAAGAATTGACTTTCTGTACTAAAATTCTGTATCTCTTTTTCTACTACCATCTATGTGATATTTATGCTTTGATACAAAACATCTTATGTATAGACCAGCAGGGAAGAAATAATGTTTCAGACACATATAACTGTTACTCTTAAGAAATGTTTAATCATATGATTCAGATATTTATCATACGTTTTGTTGATAACTGGTTTGAATTGGGAAAAGAATCCTACTGATATAAATATTTTTCCCAATAACTTCATATAGATAGAATATATTCTAAAACCATTGTACCAGAGTTTTGTAGCTGAGGGATGAAAGCATTAAAAAACTATATATCAGAACTGCATAGACATTTGTGTCATTTCAGCAATTGCAAATACAGCGACAAAGTTAATTTTTTATGTACTTTATAATTCATGACCAGATCCTCATTGTTGTATCCCTTGTCAGAAAGAAAATCTGTCCTCAGAAGCAGGGGCAAAACTAATACCTAAAAGTCTCATTAGCTGCTGAAGCCCAGTATTCAATGCCATTGATATTTGTAACTCTCAGTTCCTCTGCTTTTTAGCCTTGTAGCTGTCTAAAGACTTCAATTGTTTAAGGGCATAACAATTTTATTTAAGAGCACCTTTAAGTCTACTGCTTAGATCAAATTGTCCTGATACCCACATTTTAAACCTGAATGCATTTGTTGTAATGTGTTTCAATGTTGATGGTAGACACAGTGAGAACTGTTCTATGGCCACGCTGTACTTGCACAACCTGACAGGATACACTGATTTTCTATGGGATGCTATTATGTTTTCCACGATTTTTACCTCACAGACCACAAGCATTCTTCATGCCTAATTTATAGGCTAACATAAGCAATTCCATACCTCAGGATTCCAAATCCTCCCTGAGAATTTAGGCTCACATTTACAAAGTATTTACGCTTTATCGTTTTGAGTGTTGTAGCATTGTCTCCAGGAAGGGAATTCATGAGCCTGAACTAGTTACTTTCCTTTCCTAAGCAATACAGGGGAAAATTCACCATCTAGAAATCTTAATTTCCTAGGACTGAAGAGTTTGTGTGTGGCAATGCCTAGGCCAGCCAAGAGTGCCTCACAGGTTGTGTTTACCTCTTGCACCTGTGAAAAAGTGGTGCATGAATCTGAGATTTCAGTCCCAGCTGCCTGCCTGGGTGGAGATGCTTGTGGTGGGCTGAGCAAGGAGCTGGACATGTTGCTTCCCTTTGCAGTCAGCTCCAAATAAGAGGTATGTTAAATTCCTTTCTCACAAGGAAGGTGTTCAAACCTGTATTTCTTTATCTTCCAGGATGGCATGTGGGGCCATGATGTGGCTCTCCTTCCAAGCTATTGAACTATCAATGGTTATGGCAGTTTTCTGAGATGGAAAAAGCAGTGAACTTTTGTGATGAGGAAGATGTGTCCATGTCTTCTTTATTCTTGTCAGGATCTCAAGTCAGTATGAAGCTACTGTAAAAAGCAAAGTATTTCCTCTTATATCAGGCAGTCATCTAAGCCTGGGCTGTAGGCAGTTAGGGTTGTTCAGAATGTAACTACCATGGTGATTTTTTTCACACAGTGTAGATATTTAAATTGCATGAAAGTTAAATGCTTTAGGCTTTTCCAGTTACAAACACTTCAGTTCTATCACCAGCACTTTTCTCCAGTACTAAGGAAAGCCAGCAGTATTCAAATTTTTCCCCCTTCCAAAACAAGTGAGCTCAGTCAAAATGGCATACAGTGAATGGATCACCTAGTGTCCTGGCCCTAATAACCTTCAAGCCACATCAAGAAATTATCTGGAAAAATACCCGACATATAACCACCCCGAGCCTGGGACTGTCATGTAAATTTAACAGTACCATCAATCCAAGTCTGAATGTGCAGGTATGCTCTCAGGTGCCGGTGAATCTGGTCCCTGATTCACTGCTTGCTATGGGCACTGTCCTTGTAAATCTGAGGTATTTTTCAGAGCCAGAAGCAAACAAGATAGAAGGGGAACAAAAAGTGACACCAGAGTAAAATGAGAATACAGAATAAATCAGACCTCCTGAGTCACCAGCAGTGCCCTGAAACAAGTGGTAAACTCTTTCTGACTAGTTATCTGTGCCTCAGTGAAATTACCATGATTACATAGCAACTTGAGGTAAATCATTGGGATTTTTGAGCACACAACAACTTGGATGTTAATAATACACAACATGACTGTAAAGTTAATCCTTTTAAAAATGTCAAATCTATTTTAGTTTGTGATGGAAGAAGTATTATATACTGGTTATAAATTATGCCTTATTATTTGGGTGGGAAATCAGTGTGGTAAGAGACTAAAATAATAATGGTTATTTCTTCAGTGCCTTTAAATATGGGGCAGTCTAAAATTGGTTCTTCAAAGAGTGTGAGCAAATTTAAATATTCTTTTACTTCAGACAAATAGGAATAGAATAGAGACCATTAAAGTAGGAATATATCAATCTGTATTAACATAGAGATCATAGTGATCATATTATTGATGCTAATGATTGATGTGATCAAAGCTAAAAATGACTTCTAGCAGTTGAAAAGGACTGTATTAATAGCTTTCTATATTACTTGTGGTATGTGAAATTGTGAGAAACAAATTAATGCCTTGCAGTGAAGCCTTGCCTATACAGCAAAGGCATTCACTAATTTCTCCATTTAAAGATTTACTTGACAAGGCAATAAATCTGGAAATGTGTTGTAGCATTGCAAGAAAGGTGGTAGTAAAAACATTTTAAAATAATCTATTTCTTCTGTGGAAGGGTATCCTAGATGAGGAAGAAAAATAACAACAAAATGCAAATGGATGTTGAAAATTAGTTTGGAATGAACAGAAGATAATTTACTTTAGTTAAAGTACCTTGGCCAAGGTGAAAAAAATAATGAGGGGATCAATTACTGTCAAGTATCTTGACCATTGTAAAGCCTGTGAAATCCAATGTTGATTTTTAACCTTACACCATTTAAATCAATTTATTCTTCTAAATGCTTACATGGGGCCTGACCTTCCCACTAACTTCAGTAAATTTCAGACACTATAAAATGAATTTACAAGTTTCCATTTGATTGATTCTTTGACATCTTTATGTTTAAGTATATTGGTGTTACTCATCCAGTAATAGTGCAGTGAGGGGAGAGGATAATAGAGAATAAATAAAGTTTTCTGAGCTCTGCAAAGGTGACTTACTGCTAATCAAGCCATGCTTGCTCTAATTCCTGTTTTTTTCTGCTACTGATGGTCATGATGTAGTGAGAACAGATGGGGAACAGTTAGCATTTCACACACATTTCTTAGGTCTGAGTCTAATTCATTGGTAAAATTATTTCTGGGTTTACTTCAGCAGAAAACAAGTAGAAAATGTTCTGTGTAAATAAAATCAAGGAAGCATCCTCACAAAGAAAAATCTAACTAACTGTTTGTTTTCCTCGTCTTGCTTTGAGGAATGTATTTGACAGGTATAACAGACTTTGTCTTCAGAGACATTTGAAAAAAATTCTTCTTGGCTGCTTTTCACAACCAAATCTCAAAAAATTGATTTTCATATTAAATAAATAACCTATTTAACATTATGGCATTCCAGTTTAAAAAAAAAATCAAAAATCAATTAGTAAACACTTACATCTCTTCAGGTTACACCACCTGAACTGATACCATATGAAAGAATTTTCTTAAATGCCTTTCCAGAATACTGTCATTACAGACTCTAAAAAAATTTTGGGACAACAAATTGAAAGTCTCCCAGGGCTTTAATGGTGGTTAAACACTGGAATGAGTGGCCCGGAGAGGTGATGAAATTTCCATCCTTGGAGACATTCAAGTCTTTACCAGACATGGCCTTGAACAACTTGATCTAATAACATCTGTTTTGAGTAAGAAGAAGGATTAGATGGTCTCTGAAGGTTCTTTTCCATTTAAATTATAGGTTATTTTATGGTTCTGGCATAACCTCAAAGGTCTAGAATAGGAGTGCAAAGTGAAGTACAAGAAGTTTTGCAAGACAATGGAAGGATATTGAGAGGAACCACAAGACTTGAAAGTCAGAGAAAGTCTTAGGAAGACTGCATGTCATGTTATGATATTCAAGGCAGTCCAGAAAGCCAAATAATAATTTTTAAAAAGCCTTGCGGGCTGTGATTTAGTTAAACAATAATTTAGTTTATTTTATTCTGGTTATGCAGGTATTATTCTTCTACAACATTGATCTTTGAAGGAGAATTTTTTCTGTTTTGGTGTAAATGGTTGTTGTGGAATAACAACATTGAGGTATTTATTAGTTACAACTTACACAAATAAAAATTTGTTGGCATAGATTCCTGAACGTAGTGTTGGCATCAGTCTCATTTATACATGGCTTGTAATTTATTTATGTCCTTATTTACTAAAAGTTATTTAACTTACATGTAACAGAAAAAAAAGACCTTGTTATGTGATACTCAGAAAAAGAAGTTCTTAAAATGGTAATTTAGCGTATCCTGTAATGGCTCACTGCAAGTTATCACTTGAAGAATATGAAGAATATCAATATAAAGAATATTCAAGAACACAGTCTTAGATTTCATCATCTATTCAGGATACTGCATTCAAACTTGCCTCTACTATTCCTACCATATTATTCCATTTGGGAATGTGCACATTTTTCCAATATATCTTTATTTTGCATCTCTTCCTAACATGTTTATTTTATTAAGTAACAGAATGTCTTACCAGAAGTAAATGATGGATTAAGACCACCCCCCCCATCCCCATCACATCTTTGTCCTTCTCTGCCTTACAGATTTTTTAAAATTTAGTTGCTTTGGTGGGTGGATATTGTACCATACGCTGTTACACTTGCCATACTGCTAGTAGTACTTAATAATGAAATAATGCTGAGTAAGAAATAGTTTAATAAACAGACTTAAAAATGTAAAAAATACTTACTTAGAATGAGAAAGGTTTCTCTGAGTTGGTTAATCCAAAGTAATGCCTTTGGTGAACTGTTCAGTTGGTATTTTAGCTATTGGCACCACAGAGTGATGAGCAATTCAGAGAAAGCAATCTGCTGATGTATGAGTACTGTTGGGATTCCTAAACCAAATGCTATTCCTAGTTTTTTCCTTTCTGCTAATCATACAATCATAGAATTCCCTGAGTTGTAAGGAACTTTTAAGATCATCTACCTCCAGCACCCCTGCCATAGGCAGGGACAGCTTTCACTACACCAGGTTGCTCAAAGCCACATCCAGCCTGGCCTTGAACACTTCCAGGGATAGGGCATCCACAGCTACTCTGGGCAACCTGTTCCAGTGCCTCACCACCCTCACAGTAGAAATTTCTTCCTAATCTCTAATCTAAACCTACTCTCTTTCAATTTCCCCTCCTCAAGCCACTCCCCCTCATCCTGTCACTACATGCCCTTGTAAATAGTCTCTCCATCTTCTTCTAGGCTCATTTCAGGCACTGGAAGGTCACAATTAGGTCGCTTCAAAGTCTTCTCTTCTCCAGGCTGAACAACCCCAACTCTCTCAGCCTTGCCTCATGGGAGAGGTGCTCTATCCCTCCAATCATTTTGGTGGCCTCCTCTGGATTCATCAGATCAATGCCCTCCCTGTGCTGGGGACCCCAGAGCTGGATGCAGTACTCAAGGTGGGATATCACCAGAGCAGTGTGGAGGAGCAGAATGATTTTGACTATTGCGTGACTATATAACATCACTCACTAAGCTGATCCTGATGGATTGGAAAAAGATAACTTTTTGAAGCCTTAAAACCAAAGCCAAATAAATAGAATTACTTTTACTTCTTAAAACCAGCCAGTCTTTTCTTATGCTTTCTAGTTAATTAAAAAGACTGATCAATCATAAGGAAGGAATTCCTGTCCTTCTGACTTTAACAGTTCCAACTTTATTAGAAAGTGTTGAGGTAAGAAAACGCTTTTCTTGCTTCTTTTTTGACTTCAACATCTTCTCATAGACATAGAAGGAAGCTGCCCCTGTTCTAAGTGCCAGATAGTGCAAAAGGAACAAGGTCCAATTTCTTGACCAGAGTATCTAGTCTATTGAAATTCCTAGAGGAATTGTAAGGAAAGCTGAGCATACAGACTTGTAGGCTTGTAAGATTACAGACTTGTAAGAAAAAAAAGCTTCTTCCAGGGAGCAAGACCAATTTTCTTCACATTGGCTAAAGATTTCAATGCAGTGTGTGGGTTCAGTAATTTCACAGAAATTTTTGAAAGAGGGAGATTCCTGGCTCTGAGTTATGGCTACCTGGAATTACTGAACATATCACTGCAGTTTCAAACAGCATATCTTTAGGAGCTTTCCTGGCAAGACAACCTTTAACCTTCATCAGTGCAGGTCTTATGCATTTTTATCACAGGTTTTCCATCTCTAATGAGGTTGAACATTTTCAATATTAGGAAAACTGAGCTGTGAAACACTGAATTATACAGTGTTTGAAGCATTATAGAATGGTTATTTTTGTAAAAAGGAGGAGGATGTTGAGGTAATCATCTATTCAGCTCTATTAAGCTTCTATTTCCATGAACCTTAGCTTACCAAAGACTTTGTTGCTAAAAATATAGCTAATGCCAATCACCATGATTTTGTGGAAAAGAGGTCTTTTTAAACAAATGTATTACATTTTTAAAAACAAAATGATAGGTCCACTTAATAAAGGCTGCTAGGATCATAGTGCACTCTTCAATTCTTTATCACATGGTATTTTGATTTGACACCTTGCATTGTAAGGAATGAAGTAGCTACATATCAAACAGAAAAATTACTCTGAGAGACCTTGTAAAGTAAGTGGCTGGACATTCTCTAGTGGGACATATTTCTAGCAGATCTTCCTTGGTTTGATTCAGTTTAAAATCTGTATCAACAACCTTGTCGAGCCACAAAAATAGAACAAAGGCTAGAAGACAAGTCTCACAAGTTAGAAAGTTCAATGTATTAAAAAGGAAACTCAATTTATTAACACTCTATTAACAATATATTAAAGAGGAAACTGAGATATGACTTGATTGATAGTTATTTATATTCACGGTTAGAAGAAAGAGCTGAGAGGAGCTTTTCAACCTTGAAGGAAACCAATAATAAGATTCAGTGGATGAATACAGAAGTTATTTCAGCATTGAATGTAAATGCTCCTGTGAGAAAATCTGCAAGCCCACTTGCATAAGGGGTGTGACAAGATGATCACAGTGGCACATTATAGCATTGAAATCTACACAGGTGTACATTTTCTGATGAAAATCAACATAAAAGTTGGTATTTTCAGAATATTTTGCATGTGGCATATTGTTTATTGTATATAAATCTGCAGTGAATTTCTTAATAGCCATATTTATTTGAGATTAAAGAGAGACAGTTACATAATGTCTTAGGGTTGACCACATATACCAATGTCCTATCTGTAATATTTACAAATGTTTCTTAAACATTCTTGCTCCACTTCCTTTTAGGTGCTCCGTACCAGTAATGCCAACATGTCTGTGCTTCAGGTTACATAATGTTTTCTGACTTTATTTCCGAGATTATGTATCTTTGCTAAATGATAGGGTTTGTATTGTAATGGTTGTCAAAGACTGGGACATACCACAGAACTTTAATTCTTTCCTAAACAGGAAGTGAGATGCCTGATGCAAACCACGGATATAGCCTTGTCTGCCACTCCTAAAAGTGGCACTTTTAGGCCACTGCCTTCAAAGCATCAATTGAAGTGGCATAGTCACTCCACTGTGACTTCCTCTTTCTCAAGGGAGTTTGTTTCCCAGTTAAATCTCCTGGAATGTATGTACATGTCTTAGATTGAATAGCATGTGAGAGACACTCCCTCAGACTTTCCTGAAACTCTCCCCAGAACGACATTATGGTGGACAAGCTATTTTTAATTTGTGGCCTTTCTGTTAACTAGCATTGATCCCAGAGGAGAATATATCATTTGAGCAGATCATCTTCTGATCACACACACATTTTTGTCTTTTTTCTGATCCTCTCCAGAATCAAGACACCTTTCCTGCATATGTCCTTTGAACTCCCTGGAATTCCGACTGGTATGGCTCTAATTTAATGGGTGTCATCTGCCAGAATTTCTTTGGGTGTTCATTTGTTTTTGAAAACTTATGAGGTTTCTGATACATTTAGAATATGCAACAGAAAGCACATGGCATTTCCAAAACTGGTGGACAGTCCTATGTAAGTTTCTCTGCTGTGCATACTGCATGCAATGACATAGGATGCATTCTAGCTCAGTGCTAGGCATCCCCTACATTTTAAAGGATTTCTTGCCTTTTTTATCTGTCAAAAGCCATAAGCAAACAACACTGCAGAATAAACTGGGTTTTTTCAGCTGTAATCCATTTACAAGGAAAGACAAAATAATTCCCTAAAAAATATCTCTACTAAAAAATTAAAAACAAAACAGAAGAAACCGTACCTCCTCAGTTTAAAAACTTGCAAATGAAAACACAGAGACATGTTTAGATTCTCAGGAGAATGGTAATTGTCAGTAGAAATTTTATATCAGGATTTTTAACTAGGGACTTTTTATGAAGATACTGCTCTGCACTTTGCTGATAATTTCTTACCTACTTACATTGCACAGAATATGCAAAAACATAGGGACAAACTGCTGCTTCAGTAAATATAATTGATGTCTATGAAACGGATGTTTCTGCAACCACTGCAGAAACCATTCAAAAGTATTTGAATGATTCCTTTGGAGGCTGCCAGAGAAGGAGCTGGAACTGGGAAACTTTCTGTAAGGGCACTGGGACTGGAATGTCAGATTCATGAGCTTTGCAGAAAAGACAGTATTGCAAAGAGATGTTCATTTGGATCTGAATTTACAATGACAAAAAAGAATTAAGATAGCCTGCTTTGTATAAAGAACTGTTTTCACAGTGGCATCATTATTTTTCTTGAAGATGGTAACCCTTTCTTTGGGGATAAAAACATTCCTTGCTGATGTATTTCCTGTTTCTGAGTGTTTCCTAACTACTGGAAGAGCAGTTTTCTGTCTCATATATTCTAAACCCTCGCCCTGCATTGACACGTTGCAACGTGTTGCTGTTTTTACGAAAGTGCAGGATTTGCAAAGGAAATCTGGCAGGAAGCATTACATTTGGGAGAGCAGACCATCTCTCTACTATACTGATCAGAAAACAATCTACCTTTCTCCACATCCTCCCTGAGCTGCTGCAAGTGTGACTGCCTTGTGCTAGGTTTTGTGACTGGGCCCTTGGACACACACCATAGGTCCCTCCATTCAACTGCAGTAGGGCAATACCATCTTCCATCAAAGAGAAGAAGTGTAGCCAGAACTAGGAGGATGTAGGTAGGGAATGAACATCAGGCAGCAGCACTTCTTGAGTCGCAATTACAACCTGTGCAATGCAGTTCCTCCACAAGAGCTCATGTGGCTTTGAGTGTGTATCCATGAAACCACTGAAGAAGGTTCTGTGGTGAGCTGGAAACATCCACGAAAAACACATAAACATCTGTGATTTAACTCTAAACGCATTTTTCAAGACAAAGTATATTTCCTACAGAACTGTAAATGTTTTTTTATACAAGTGAGAATAGAGTACTGTTGGAATATCATATGCAAATATTTTATTAACTTGGAAGCATTTCAGTGTAGTTCTCTCCTGGATGTGATATTGCAGTTCAGCTCCATGTTTAGTACTCTCAGAGGGTTTCATTATGCAGGAGGACATGCATTTTCTCATCCTGATTCTTTTTAATAGGAGTTAAGAGTACTTAGAACTTTCTACAACCAAGTGATTTAGAAACACTCAAGATCCCCTAATACTGGTTCATTGTATATGGCATTCATTCTTATAGCCATAGAATTGAGTATTCTAAAATGCACTGACTCATAAACTCTTCCCAGTGTTTATGAGATACACCAGGCAGATAAACACCATAGAGGGAGAATATCTTTTTAGATAAAAATTGTAATAACACAGAAAGAGATAGATATAAATTCCCTTAACAGATGTAGGTTGGAAATTAAAAGAAAGTCATTAAACCATAGAGGGCATGGCGCAGTTAAGTATGATCTGATGTAATAAAAGAAGTAACACATTTTTGGATGAAACCTTCATCTTTATAAAGCTTATTATAATCTATAGGTACTTACAACTACTACTACTCACTGACTACAATTGAAGTCAGTGACCCAGAAACCTCCTTGTCTGAGTTCTTTTCAGTCCCACAGAAATTTCTAAATTGCTCTCAAGAGAAAAGTAGTGATACTCTGTTTCAAGTGATGCTGCTTATGTCAATGAAGAAAAATAAATTTTCATCACAAGAAAATTTTGAATAATTGCATCTTTATTCATATCTGTATTCCATTTTTTTTGTTCCTTCTGGTTTATGCAGTCTACAAAAATTCAGTCATAAATACTTGTGATGTTTCAGCTCATGCTTAAGGGCACATGAAATGTTGAAGATCATGATTTCCTTGCCTTTGTATGATTAGATTTTTTTCTAATTTTATTGACTTAAAATGCCATATCCCATACAAACAATATCCATTTAACAGATTTAAATCAGTTATTTTCATAAAATAAAATGAAAGCAATGAATGTTTCATAGCCTGGCAATCATAAATGAAGCATTTTGCTATGAATTTTTGTTACTAAATAGTGAAAGTCTGATTAATTGCAGCGTAAGCTAGATGACCTCCTTATGTTGAGTAATTTGGCCTTAGGTGTACTAAAGCAACTACTTCTTTTGGTTTCTGCTATTCTACTTATCTTTTCCCTTTTCATGTTTTGCTTCAGAAGGAATGTGATAGCGAAAAAATGCATAACATCAAAAAAAATCTGCAGCAAAAGAAGTCCCAAGTGTAGGATGGAGTTATAGAGCAAAATCAAAAATAGATGCCAGCAGTGTGAGAAAAGGGTCTTTATCTGTCTACCAGTAACATTCTGGCTTCAGTCTTCCCTTAGGCTGCGTAGGAGTCGTGAACCTTGGTTTTCAGTGCACAGATGCATGGTCTTTATTAGAAACTGTTCTCATTAGATCTACGCTATTGTATAAAACAGCCAGTCATGGGTTTGGAAAATGCCAGGCATTATGAAAAAGTGTGCACATTTTTCTTTTGAAATGGACATGGCAGAGGTTTGCTCTTGTGTCCACTACATGAATATTTTAAAACTACTGGCTGTTTTGGGATGGAGTGTTTTGTTTCTTTCCCATGAAAATTTAAAGTAAAAAATATTGCTGCGTAGTTTGCATGGAATGAATATCAACTCTGGATATCTTGAAATATCAGCTGTAGAGGTCTAAATGTTTGAATGAAACAATATCTCCAATGGAACTGCTCTGCAAAGTATGCAGAATTATTTTTCAGAATTTCAGGTAATGTAATGGTGATTTGTACATACATAAAACACAAATTTGAAATAGGGGCAGGTTTAAAACTCTATCTAATTGATTGTCCATTATCATGGTGGAAAATGTCTCTTTAGAAAACTGACTGCAAAAGATTAAAGGTGAATAAGAATAATGAAAAGCACCAGGACACTTAACAATACTTTAAGTATGGACACTTTCTCAGGCCATCTTCTTAAATTTCTCTTTAAAAAGCTACACTGGCTAACAGGGAGATGACAGAAGAAATTACTGATGGACAAAAAAGATTCACTCTGTTCCCTGTAAGCTCTTATCTTTGAAAATAAAATTGTTCATGATGGTTAAGAATGAAAACATAATAATTTAAGGTTCCTAGGAAATTGGAAAACTGATAAAAGCAAGTAAAGTATTACAAAACTACTGAAAATATAAAGAAAATAGATTTGATGGCAATGTTTCTAAAATAAGCTATACAATTAGAGGAATGTTTGAAGCAAAATACAATCATCTCTAAAGCAGAAAATAAAAATGCTAACTATGAATATTCTGAAATTTTAACTATTTCAAATACAGAAATTTAATATGTGGATGCTGAGAAATTCATCTTTTTCATTGAAAATGATTTTTTTCTGGAAACACTGTTACAGGAAATTCTCCTATCATAAAGCATAGAAATGTCTGAGGTTGCCTTGAAACTACTGTAGAAAGAAGGAAATTTTGATGTGAGGAGATATACACATGATTTTTATAGTATGGAAGCTTTTTTGAGGAAAGCATTTTACTTCCCAGCATTAACAGCTTAGGACATTACTTTTGATTAAGACAGAAAAGAATAATTTTCAAATCCACTGTTTTTCCTGATAAAGGAGTCTTTTCCTTTTCCCACGGGCCTAAAAGCACTCAACATAAGTTGCAGGACTTGGTGATTTTGCAAGAAGACATGGCTACACGATTCAGCTCCTACTTCTAGGTATTGCTACGTAAGAAAGAGGCTTAAAGCTCTCTTTGGATGACTAATATTCAGTAATCCATTCAGCATGATACTGCCACAAATACTGGCAGCCTAAAAGACTGAAATGGGACTTTATTGAGGTATAATGTCGAAAAATTACAAAAACATATATTTCTTGGCAGCTTGGGTTTGATGTGTGACAAGGAACTACTGAAACAAGAAATCTACTGAATTAATTTGTTGATTTTAACTCATAGAATTTCACATATCCGTTTTAATAAAGGGATTATGCTTTTTCTTGTTGTCTGGGATGATAACAGCTGCTCATTTGGTTTCAATCATGACAGCAAAGAGAAAACTCTCAAATTCTTTCTATCATTTCTTTTGGGAAAGACTGTAGTTTTAATGCACTGTTCCTCTATTTATGATTCAGTGAAGAGAAAGAAAAAATTGTAATATGTGAATTTTAAAGTGCTATTTAAAAGAATAATGGACAAGTAAAATATTGAAATTTACATGGTCATTTGGCTAACAGTAGTTTTGTTTAAAATGATGTTCTTTGATCCCTGAAATGGTGCTTACTTACAACTTATATGAGTCAAAAGAAACATATTCTTGCTTGTGCATAACAATAAAACATATAATAGAAGTTTGACTGTAATGTTTATTATTGCTACAGTTTTTAATTGTGGCTCTATCTACCTTGGACTCAGAAGTGAACTGAAATACTTTTGATTTATCTCTAACAGCAGTGATAACCAATAAACTCAAATGCAGCTGCACATTTTACATGGTTTTCATTTATTTTCCTTAAATTTCATGTCTTCCACTTCTTCAGTTTTGAGAATAACCTGGTTTTCCATCTGCATTCTACCTCTCTTACTCATATATTGTTGAGCAGGTTTAACTTAAAATGCATGAAGGAGTGTATCTCCCCAGAATTTCGACTTGATTTTGCAACTTACAATCACCTACAGTAATCTTTTGTGACCTCTGACCATCTTTTTTTGGTCTTTTGTAACTACTTGGTGATTTAGTTGCAGCTCTATGTTAGCAGTGACAATCTACTTGTTCAGAATGGCATTTCTCTACTAGGCTGCCAGGGATTTACGGGAAAGTGAAACATGGGTCTCCTGCCCTTTGACGCATGTGTTTCTTGTTAGCTGGCACATGGAAAAATGTTCTGAAGGGATCCAACATGGCCAGAATAATTTCCTGTTTGATTCAATTTGTCTGTGGCTTTAGTTGAAATCATCTCTATTACCTCTTTGCACCTCTGATTTTACAGAGAGAAATTCTTGTCCACATTCCTTCAACTGCATTAAATTTCTCTCCCATGGTGTACCTTTCAGAAGTTGAAGAAATAATCAATTGTGGGTAAGTGCATAATCTGCTGTAACTAGCAGCAAATTTTTCTCTTCTGACCTAGACCATGAGTCAAATATGAAATTCTTGTTCTTGTGTAATCTCCCCTCTCTTTGCCTCAGAGCAGGTACTGAATTACTTTACGTTCCAGCTTGACTCATCCTCATGTGCCCTCCATGGACCTGCTTCTATAGGCAGATGTGACAAATGCAGCACTTCAGGCTTCTGAGATTTCTGTCTGATCCCATATAAACAATTTAGCTAACTGTCATACACAGCTTATCTTTGGTTTAGCATGTGGGAAACCTTTTTTGACTGTCATGTTTGGAGACCTGGCAAAAACTAGAGCCAGAACTGTTCCTTCTAGTTGCACTCATAAAACTGGTCAGTGCATTTCTGTATTTCCTGGAGCTTTCTGTCAAAGCTGTAAAGTTGTTCATGGTGACGATTGTGCCTCCTGTTCCACAGATCTTTCTGTGTTGTAGCAAAGTCATATTCTACGCTCCTTACCCCAAATGACATTGGCAAGTAGTCTTGACTTCACTCCATACCACTGAATTCTCGATAGCCTTTGATTTTGTTGCTCAGTATACTCAGCAATGGCTTCCTTGCAGCATGCTTTAAGGCTTTTTTTCAGCCTGCTTGTGCCTGAAAGCAAGGCTAGGAGTGTTATTTCAAGGATATAGGCATTGACCTTTTCTTTGTGGATGTATTTCCTGCCTGCACATGTACAAGTTCTATGGCAAATACAAGGATCATCAGGCTTTCTGCTCATGCAGTTTGAAATACTAATAGAGAGCACTATTCAACATAATTCTGGCTCCACTGCAGTCTTGTCATACTTAAGGACCTGGCTCCTAACTTGTAATTTTTTCATTCTCTAAAAAATTAATGCTTTGTTCTGACTTTTCCTCTCTGCACAATTCTTTCCTAACTATCAAAAATCTTCTCTCACCACGATGGAAAGCTGTTGTAGCTTGGGCTGATAATCTTAAAAATTATTTCTAATTTAAAAATACCATAAAGAAAAAAAAAATAACGCCTTTTTCTTTTTTATGCTTATTCAGTTTTGTTGGACTATTTCAAGGGTATGGCATAGGAATTCAAACCTATGATGCTTATTAAAAGATCTCTCAGCATTTGGCAAAGGGCAGGACGATCCCTTGTACAGACAATCAATGATTTATTTTGTGGGCAAATCAAGTAATACATTCTTAACACTGATAATGCTCCCAATATTTTGATGTTCTTGAGCTGGTAAATTTTCAGAATCCTTTGCAGGTTTTCTTACCACTGCTGAAGCACCAACCTTATGTGGTAGGTGCAACAGCCCGACAGCTATAAATGCACTAAAGGCAATTTTCAAGCAGGAATAAAGGAAGTCCATTCTCAACCTCATTATTTCATGTACATCTCCATTTCTTTGAATAACATGTTATGTATGTATTTCCAACTGTTTATACTTTCCCAGCAAAGCAAATACTTTTATTAACTTGATGGAACACACAATTATCTTCAAAAATTCCCTTTTGTATGTATTTATAAAAGATTGAATTAAAGACTTCATGAGTTCATTAATTTGTAGACCTATCTGATCAGCTTTCATCATGTAAGAGTCAGTGGTAGGTTTGATTTATATCATGGAAGCCTGAATCTGAAGTTTTCACAGTGTGAGAGATCTCTGACAAACTTAATTCCACTAGCCTGTGTCATCCTTGTATTATGATAGTTAAGCACCTCTGGAAGACAAGCACAGCTTTGCTCTTAATTCTGGTACCAAATTTTGTGCTGCTTGATAATCTGGTTTTAATACTTGCTTTAAGGCTTTTTATTCCAATTTTATTAGTTGTCTACTTATTCTCTGCTTCATCACTGAGAGCAAGCATCCAGCATTTTCTCTTGGCATATGCAATATATAGTGGTGACAATGTTGTTCCTAAAGTATTACAGGCTTGCATTACAGGTGACATTTATTCAACATGTCATCCCTTCTTTTTCCCTTTCCTGCAAGTTGCACCAGGAATGGTATGGACCCTTTGGGTTTTCAGTTTTCTGAAACAGGACATCACAAGAGCAGAATGTATTACTGCTTTCACATAGCAATTTACACACACAAATCCACCTCCCCTTATTCCCAGAGGTGTCATATTAAAGTTTCTCATCTTAGCAAGATAAATAAATTTGGCTTTTCCCTCTCTTTTTTGAATTCTTTCTAGCTCAAGTGCTTTGTATAAGGGAAGGGAACAGATTCAAATTGCAGCTAGGATTAGAATGAGAATTGGTCTACACCTGTCTCTTATGACATGTACCAGCTGGCAGAAGAACTGATGCCTCTGTACCCTTTCTCCAAAGAGCGCAGACAGAAGAAGATGGCCCTTGCCTACACCTGTCTCTTCCCAATAACAAAGACATATGTAGCTATTCAAAAAGTGTGAAAAATTTAAGCCAAGAAAAGGGCAGATTCTGCCCCAAAATTTCTGTGAACCCTGACAACCATCTTAAGTTGTTCAGTCTCAATTCTGACGCTGTAACTTTTTCAAGAGAGCTTTGGTTAATTCTTTATAGCAAAATGACACCAAATATAGAAAAATATTGTGTTTTCCTTGTGAAACTATGATATATATTTAGCACAGCATCTTAGTCTATCTCCATCTTCATTTTGAAAGAAGAGAACAACCGTTCCCCCTGGCTCCTGGACGTCAGGATGGAATCAGCTCTCATAAACCACGCGTTTTTTCTCCGTGAAACTTGCCCAGGGAAATGGAAGTAGTTGGTATCAAGATGTATTTTCACTGGTACTTTGAGCAGCATTTTTGTAGCTGGCGATGTAAGGGGCCTGTGCTGTGCGTGTACAGCAGCAGATATTTATTAAGAGCACTGTAGTGTTTTAAATACCTCACCTCCTTTTCAGGGTGCCAGCACTGGTTGCCATGGAAACAGAGCTGAGAACCAGAAACTGGCAGTTGAAATTGCCTCATCTGCTGGTGACTGTGTCCATGTCTGGTCCTGCTTCCATGGAAACACAAGTCAGAGCAGCAAACGCAGGGTAGTGGTTTCCAAAAGCTGCCTTAAAAATAACCCTGAGCTTAGTGTTATTTTGTTTGTGATCATCTCCCCACCAACCCTGCTTAAGTAGAGCTCTTGAAGTATGCAATATTTACAACTTTAACAAATAAAAGGAAAACAAAGCATAAAAATATAAAGTTATCTGTTATCTTTGATTTCCTTTACTGGCATAATAAGTTTTTGGGAGACAGACCAGTTAACAAACCTTGGCCTCCATAGCCACATTAGCAACTGACTGCCAGAAGTATCTTTGGTTAATTAGGTGCCCTTTCTTATAATTATTGTTTATACTGAGCATGTTAGAAGCTGAGGAGTGGTTTAGCTGGTTAACTGGGCCTCATTAATTCTCTATTAGTACTGAGCCATTACATCTCACCAAAAAAAAAAAAAAACAGATTCAAGTAACATTTTTAGTTTTCAAAACAACTATCTGCAAAAAAAGCCCCAAAAAATTTCTATGGATTTCATATCCTTTTTTTCCCCCTGAAAAATCAGGATCTATCCTCTTTACAAATTTCTAGGCTTTTCATCTGGCTCTAGCTCTTCTGATTTGCAGTAGACTTGATAGACTTAGAAGTCAAGAGGCTGTTAGTGGCTTTCTGAGAAAAGATGCTCAGTTTTGAAAAGGTTGAATGGATTGCCACACATTTAGTTCAAATACCTGCTACAAAGTTGGCCTTCTTTTCCAGGTGTAATGTTTGGTTTCAGACAGATGAGGGGCCATTTTTTATCTTCCATTGTTCCAGAAAATCTTCTATTTGTTGTGATTCTTGATGGCTGGAGAAAGAATGGCAAAATGTTAGATTATACTTGAATGGAGTAACTTTGTCAGCATTGCTTTGAGGACATCAGTAACTTGTAAAACAGTCCAGAATTCAGGTGCTGCATTTGATTAATTTGCCATTAATCCTGAGGAAATTTGTGTCTCAGTAGTTCTTGCAAAAAAAGAATAGTCTTTAAAAAAATCCAGTTTAGATACTTGAATAAGTAGCTGTGTATCAGAGCTTAAGATTTTTTTTAATAAGATCCATTCTTTACATGGTAGGAAAGTCATCACATCCTGAAGCCTGCATGTCAAATAATAAACACAAAACTCAGTTTGAAATGTCCAGCCATTTTATTCTCAGGCTTTCTGTGAAAAGTCACTACCTAAAACTTCTTAGAGGAATATGTTCTACCACTGATTCACTCATTGACTTAATACCTGTCTCAGTATCTTGAAGGTCTCAGATGAATTCCTGAATGTTTTGAAGCAGAGAATATAGAAAACTCTTTGCCTGTGGATTTCTCTGGGGCTTCCTGACCCACCAGAGAAGAGCATAGCATGGCTCTGCTTTGGGTTTAGAGTTGGTCAGGATGACCTCAAATATGTAGGCAATCAGATAGGTGTTCACTGTATGTTCATTATATTCTGTGCTTCCCACCACTGATCAATTTCCTCCCTCTTTTTTCTTTTCAGCTGAGACAGATTTTACTATTATTGTGAAACTCTGAAAATGTAGCTGTGGCCCTATAGGCTGTAAACAAACTCCATTTCATAAAAAAGACAAAATATTTTCTATATTTGATATGCTTCTTGTTTCACATCAGGAGTTTTATTTCATCTGGTCATTGCAATTACTGAGAGCTGCCATTTCTATCTCCATTCTTCTATTTTCTTCAGAAGACTTGAACTGTATTTTTATTTTATTTATTAAATTCTTGGAAGAAATGTCAAAAATGGGTCTGTGCCCTAAACAGCTTAATATCATTCAGAACATGAATGTTTGTGCAGTGTAGAATAACTCTCCCAATATTCACAATATCAGATTCAGAGCTGATATACTACTTTCATTACAATATCTACCAGTCTTTGACATTTTTCAGTAAACTTTACTCACTGTTTCAAAATTCCCTTATTTCTATTTCTATTAATGTAAATTAGCTTTTTTATAATTATTACCTTTTCTTTCAGTATACTTAAACCACATCTGCTTATAACTTTACACTTTTAACCTCTTTTCATAATCAAAAAGAAATTTATTGCAGGTAATATCTCGTGTGTGTGCGTGTGTGTGTGTGTGTGTGTGTGTTCAGTAGTCTTTTTTTAACTCATTATAATGTGGAATATGAGATTTTTACAGGGACAATATAAATCCATATTGAACTTTAATAGGAGATCTGCAATGAAAATGTGTGTTTCTACTTTTCTGGTTTTCCTCTCCTTCTTGTACTTCCCTAAAATTCAGTTAAAGTCTTTCTCCATCCTTTGTCACATGCTGTGATCCTTCTCAGGCATCTGAGGGATCCCTTTTATGCTGAATGTTATAAGACTCATGAAAACCAGATTGCTTGGATACAGTCCCTGAGTTTTGTGCCACCACATGCAACACTTAGGCAAATTCTTCAATGACCCAATTTTTAAGGTGCATTTGAACTCAGATTTGAAAGTATGTATCTTTATGGAAGAGATCATCTTGAGTGCAATAACAAGGCACATAAAGGACAACCAGGGGATCAGGCCTGGCCAGCACAGGTTTTAGAAGGTCCTGCCTGACCAACCCGATCTCCTTTTATGAGCAGGTGACCCACCTGGTGGATGACGAAGGCTGTGGATGTTTCTGTCTCGACTTCAGCAAAGCCTTTGACACTGTCTCCCACAGCATTCTCTTGGAAAAGCTGGCGACCCATAGCTTGGACAGGTGCACTTTTTGCTGGGTTAGAAACTGGCTGGATGGCTGGGTCCAGAGAGTGGTGGTGAAGGGTGTCACATCCAGTTGGCAGGTGGTCATTTGTGGTGTTCCCCAGGGTTCACTACAGGGCCCAGTCCTGCTCCATATCTTTATCAGTGATCTGGATGAGGGGACCAAGTGCACTCTCAGCAAATTTGTGGACAACACCAGGCTAGGTGGCAATTGATCTGCTGGAGGGCAGGAAGGCTCTGCAGAGGGATCTGGACAGGCTGGATCAATGGGCCAAGACCAGCAGTGTGAGGTTCAACAAGGCCGAGTGCTGGGTTCAGCACTTGGTTCACAGCAATCCCAAGCAGCGCTACAGGGGAAGAGTGGCTGGAAAACTGTCCAGCAGAGAAGGACCTGGGGGTGCTGGTCAACAGCAGCTGAACATGAGCCAGCTGTGCCCACGTGGCCAAGAAGGCCAATGCCATCCTGGACTGTATCAGCAGTAGTGTGGCCAGCAGGATAAGAAAAGTGATTCCTCCCCTGTACTCGGCACTGGTGAGGCCACACCTCAGATCTTGTGTCCAGTTTGGACCCCTCATTACAAGAAGGACACTGAGGTGCTGGAGTGTGTCCAGAGAATGGCAATGGAGCTGGTGAAGTGTTGGGAACACAAGTCCTGTGAGGAGAGGCTGAGGGAGTTGGGGATGTTTAGTTTGGAGAAAAGGAGGCTCAGGGGAGAACTTACCACCCTCTACAACTGCCTGGAAGGAGTTTGTAGACAGGTGGGTATTGGCCTCTTCTCCCAGACATCCAGCAACAGGACAAGAGGTTCATGTTGGACATCAGGAAGAGTTTCTTCATGGAAAGGATTGTTAGGCACTGAAATGGGCTGCCCAGGGAGGAGGTGGAGTCACCATCCCTGGAGGTGTTCAAGAAATTACTCTATGTGGCACTTGGTACTATGGTCTAATTGACAAGATGGGGATTCACCAAAAGTTGGACTCAGTCTTAGAGGTCTTTTCCAACCTAAATAATTATGTGATTCTGTATTGAGAAGACATGAAAAACAGTTGAAAAATGCATCAGAACTATGCGCTCGCAGGATATTAGGTGCTTGCTCAAACTAAAAAGGAGTCTGCTCAAGGATTTCAGATGAACCATGTCTGAGAAACTGAAGATTGGGTGTGTATTGACATTATCAGTAAAAGAGACCTTTCCTAGGATGAGGTGTTGGAGCTCTTGGAAAGTGCTGAGTTAAATATTAGGTTGCTGAGTTGTAAAGAAAATTAGATAATGCACAGGACAGGTCTTAATTACAAAGTGTTAGGCTGGAAATGAGATCAGGAAACATATCAACCTGTTGCTTTCTTATGTGTGTGTTTCCTTACTCTGCCTTTTTTTCTTTAAGCTGGAATTTCTTAGAAACTCCTCCCAAACTCATCATTTTATGAGATGCTTAGAGCAAAAGTCATAGAATCATAGAATTGCAGTCCTCTTCACAAGTCCTCTTCTGTGCTCAGGCAAAAAATGATGCTGGTCTATTGAAACTGTTCAGCCAGAAAGCTTTCAAATACAGTGATACTTGAGGTCACTGTTTTCTTTCTTTGAGGCAGACATAGAATCAGGTCCTCATATAGATGACTCACTTCTTGAAGCACCTGGGAAACAATAAGAAAATTGTAGCTCAACCTTTCTTCTAGCTTTTTGCACGAATGAGTAAATCAGTGCATTTCTCAATACTCTGAGAAACTTCCTGTCTCACAGACAATCCTGAGATAAAGTATAAACACAATGATAGATGTGAAAGGATTTGAGAGAAAGGCAGTTTGGTTAACAGTGCTTGTACCAGTTTAAATCTACCTTATATTGGTTACCTTAGTCAAAGTACCTGTGGGCATATCAAAGTGGTGACCAAATCAGTCCGTTTGACTAAGAGAGGTTTAGATTTTTGATAGATTCCTTATCATATAGGAGTTCTTAAATACTGTCATAGTTAATCCAAAATAATTCTAGATTTAAAGAAAGAAATAGGGTGAAAGAAATATTTCTTCCTATAGGAAACTGGTGACACACTTGATTCCAGTTTCATAAAAATAGTAGTGGTTTTTCCCTTATGGATACATACAGTGTCTCAGTTGTGTGATCTTGACATTTTTCATCTATGTTTTTCATTTTATTGAAATGAAGATGCAGCTTTCTTAAGATAAGTGCTGAGAAACTAATGGCCCTGACAGAATCTGATTCAACATTTCAATATGATTGTTATTAACTTGGCTGAAAACTTTTTTTGAAAGAAAAATAGTATCATATCACTTTAAAATTTTCAATGTGAATGTGGAAATAAGTAATCAAGCCATCTGCATGTACTGGAAGCCTCTTTCCAAATCCCCCAGTTGAAATTTTGTTCACTATTCAGACTGATATTGCTGATTTTTCAGACTGCACATCTTTGCAGTTGAAGATACTTCTTCCAAACCCAAAACATCACCAAAAGAATTTCTTGCCTTTTGTTACCTAATTATGTTGAAATTAATGTAGAGAAACTGGATATTGCATGAATGATATTAACAATCAGAGTAGGATGCTATTAGGGAAGTTTCTCAGTGCTATTTATCCTGCTCCAAGCCATCTGGAGGCATCTGAATGTGTCACTGGAATAATTAAGAAATATCAATAACAAAATGGTTTAAAATGAATTTTAATGACAAAACTAATTAGGGGACCATTCCCATAACACACAACAGTCAGTGTATGTTACTAATGTGTCACAAGTGACAACTTTTCCAGGATAAATGGCATATTTTGCAAATTCATCTCTGAGCAGTATCTTTCTCGATTTTTATTTTTAATTCTCGAAAATGTGGGGGTCTTTTGTGATTAGTGTGTCTGAAGCGCCTGACAGATTTGCTTTCAACAGTAGCCCTTTCATATTTTTAAAACAAAAATTCTCTTACACTGGGGGACGGAGTGGTCTCAGTATTTCTTTAATTAACTTCGACATTTAGTAAATACAAGCTGAAAAATCATAGAATCATAGAAGAGTTTTGATTGGAAGGGATGTTTAAATGTCATCTACTCCAATCTCCCTACAGTGAGCAGGAATATCTTCAACTAGATCCAGTGTCTCAGAGCACTGTTCGTCCTGACCTTGAACACTTCCAGGGAGGGAAAGCATTCCACCACCTCTCTGGGCAGCCGGGTCCAGTGTCTCACTACCGTCACTGTAAAACAATTTCTATCTTATATCTTACTGAAATCAAACCTCTTTAGTTAAAAACCATTACCCTTTATCGTATTATAACAGGTTCTGCTAAAAAGTTCCTCTCCTGTTTCTTTATAGGCCCTGTTTAGCTACTGAAAAGCTGCTCTCAGGTCTTGCAGAAGCCTTCTCTTCTCCAGGCTGAACAGCCTCAGCTCCCTCAGCCTATCCTTGTAAGAGGGGTACTCTAAACCACTGAGCATCTTCATGGCCCTTCTCCATACCACTACAACAGGTCCACATCTTTTCTTTCCTTTTTAAAGTCGTTTGCCTTTTTAATGGGAACTATTTGATCCTTTCTGGCATGTGTTCCTCGACACACAGCCAGTGATACCTCTGTTATGGGTTCTTCTAAACCATTCCTGGTGCCAGCTAGTTGAGGAAAATGCTTTCAAAGAAAGCCGTGTGGAGGCAGTATGATTTCACCAGTCAGCAGCAACCATGTAAGTGATAAATAACAAAGCTGATGTTTTCTTCAGGAGGAAATTAATATGCATAATGAAAGCTGAGTGGTTAACCTTCATTAGCTGTGGACATACATGTAAGTCTTGATGATGTTCAAAGTATTTAAATGTAACTGGTGCCCGTTAGATAAAAATAATAATAGGTTCTGTATGTTTCCTTCTCCTTATTGTTTGCACAGAAAAACCTCTATTGTAATGATTACTTTTGCCAAGTGCTTTAAAATGTCATAGCTGAACTAGGAATCATTTTGTTTTTCTTCCATGTGAGATAAAAGAGTATTTTGTATAGAAAAGCCTATCTGTACATCTGATAGCAACTCTTAGTGCTGAGCATTATGCCATCCATCTGACTGGAACAACCTTGATTCACTACTCATGACAAAATCATAGCCCAAAGGATGATTCTCTCAGAAAGAATATATGTGATCATAATGTCTTAGGGATTATTAAAAACCTCTGCACTTGATGGGAATTTTGCAAGTTTCTGCAAGTAGTACAGCCAGGGCCTCACCAGAGCAATTGTTGTACTGACTTTGTCCCAGCATAACCATTGCCACTGGAAATAGCAACCTAATATAAGGCAGAAGTGTCATGCTTAAGGCAGGTTATTTTTTATTGTGTTTGAGCTTCTTTGTATTTACATGTTGAAAGAACAAACCTAAGAATACTTAAATCTATTGCCATCTTGTGTATTTGTACCAAAAGCTAGTAACACTGGAACACTACTGTAAAGCAAAGCAGAGCTGCCCAGATATGATCGATTTAAGCAAGAAAGTCAAGCTCCTATACTATTAGGCAATTACGTCAAACATGTTTTTCTTCCAGTGATTGCATATATGCCCTGTACCTGTGAAACATATGTAACCTGAGTCCACTGGAGAGCACTATGTTTAGATGGTTTATACAACTAAATTGTATGAATGTGCGCATGAGCAGATTATGTAATATGTGAAAAGCTATTTTATACATTTGTTTTTGACTTACTCGTTATTTATTATAGCAAATCTTACAGGGATTTTACAGAGAAAACATGTACTCCCAAATCTTACTGTGGCTTGAAATCTGACTGTGTCTTGAAAGCTATGTTTAAGATCAACCTACTAATCTTTTTGACTCTGATAATGAACTGCTTAAATAGACAGCTTTTGACCTTCTCTTACAATCTCAATGAACTGTTTAGAAATGTATAATTGATATAAAGTTTGATCATCCTAAAATTATTCAGTTGACATCAAATTCAGTTTGTGTTAATGTTCAGTGATAATTTGCACTTCAGGGAAGTATGACTGTGTTAATTAATAGTTTTATGTTTATTTAATAATGATCAACCTTTAAAACAAGTGGTATTTGAAATGTCATCTTTTATTCTTGGATCTCAGATCTACCTGCCAAACATATTTCTCCTTTGAAGTCACAAGACAAACACAGTATATATCTAGGCAAAAAATACATTATCCCTGAGGAGAGCTGAAATTTAAAAAATGCTTGTCAAAAAGGACTTTATATCCTGGGAAGAAGAAATTAAAACAATTTTTTCAGTAGAAACTGAAACTTTTATTTGTTTGTTTCATACGTCAGACAACTAGGGCATAATAATTTGCAGTGCTGTTCTGTAATCTCATCAAATTTAATATTTGGAGTCTGTGAGACTTCTTATATGCTC
This sequence comes from Oriolus oriolus, assembly GCA_013400235.1. Lineage (NCBI taxonomy): Eukaryota > Metazoa > Chordata > Aves > Passeriformes > Corvidae > Oriolus > Oriolus oriolus. The sequence continues at coordinate 696,042 of VXBT01010829.1, forward strand.
ATCAGAGAAGGCCAATATAAAATATAAAAAACCCTTGCTTACCACCCACCATGATTTTTTCTTCAAATGCCATTGCAATAGCTCTGCTTTTATGAAATATGGATAATCTAGCACAGTTATGTAGTAAATTACACTTTCAAAGTTAAGCTATTTTATACAGCTAACTCCTCCAAAATACAATATTAAAAAGAGCAGAAACTCCTTCCTTAAACTGAATATCACAATAACAAGTCCTTAAATGGTGTGCAGTGCCCTCTGTTGTTACTGACATCTGAGTAAGGTGAGTCCGAATTATATTCAGATGCTGAAAAGGACCATGAGAGTGATATGAGAAATGAAGAAACTATTCTCCATTTCCAAAGATGAATTTTAAGATGTCTACATGGAGAAACTAACTTTCTGTTGAATTTTTCAACCGGTAGAGATTCCAGGGACAAGCCCATACAGAACTGCTGAACACTTACCCCACAGGCTCAGAAACCAGTATGATTTCAATGGGGCTGCATCAAAGTGCAGGGTTATTAGATCTGATATGGTGCCGTGAAAATGGGACACACAGCTTCCAGAACTGATTTAGTCAGTGCCCACATTGCTTTCTGGGAACCTTGCTACCTACGTATTCAGTTTCAGGGTTTATTATACCCACAGCAGCCACAGGGGTACACATACCCTAAAATCCAAGTTTGATTTACCTTGTGTAACACAATTAAAGCTGACATTTACTCTAAAGAGATGAGGAAAACAAATGTTATAGTTAACAGCATTTGGAATTTAATTTTTTTGTGAGGTTTGATGGGTGCCAGGTAAGATGGAGGATCAGTTACTTCCACCATATTTGATTTCTGGGCAATATGATACTTTTTGACTGAAGAATATAGAAACCAGAATGGAAGAATTGCTATTTTAATGATGGCTACCAACATTTTATGAAAAATTAAAAAAAAACCAAAAACAAAAAACCCCATAAAAGGTAAAAGAAGTACTGTATAATTTATAGATGTACTTAATAAATGCATTTGCTTGAAGAAAGCCCGTGTAAGTTTCTACTTCTCAGACATATCTTTGTTGACATAGCAAACTAACTTATTTCATTTAAAGGTAGAGATTGCCTCAGAGAATTATCAGATAAAATATATTGGTGAACAAGTAGCCATGATTCAGTCTTTACAAACATGATGCTGCTTATGCAGTATTCAGTCTGGATAGACTATAGTAAAATCAGAATGCATTTAAGCAGATAACAAAACATCTTTTTTCATTTATTTTGTTTGCTTTTAATGGAAAAGAAGGCAACTACCCTTTAACTTTACTGTACTAAGGAACTTGCATTGATGGTCTTGAGAGAATTCCATGTAGAAGATATACACCACCATAAAAATGTTAATTTATCCCTCAAAAAAACCAAAAGATTGCTGTTCCTTTTCATTTTTCAAATTATGAATTCTTTACAGCAATTTCTACATATGGTTCATTAGAGGGATTATTGTCCCACTGCTAGCTTGCAAGCATTTATTTTGACTACTCAAAATTGTAAGTATTTTATTCACTTCTGTGCCTTTGATTGGATAAATCTCAAAAACAAGAGCAATTTTCAGTAATGGAAAAGAACCTAGTTTTTTAATAAACCAAGTTGTCCTTAATCAAATTTTCCATGAACATTTTTTCCAATCACCACAGTAGGGTGTCTTTTGTAGGCAAAAATAAGCTCATTTAAAAATACTTATAGATGTCCTGCCAACCTGCTCCTGTTAAAAACCCCCCAAACCAGTTGATTCTGAACCATTCAAATGCAGAATAGCTCATGCAACTTTACAGAAACAGACATCCTGGGAGTGGGATAGATGCTATCCTTTTTTTGCTTAGCTTTCTGCTACTTATTGTATTTTACTGCTGTTTAGTTTTCTTCATAGCAGCTCATGTGATGCTGTGTTTTAGGTTTTTGACGAAGACAGTGCAGTAACCACTAATGTTCTAGCTTTTGTGCACCAGTGTTTTCACAGTACCCAGGCACTTACTCTGTTTCCCCTGTCCCAGTGGAAGTGGTGAGGGAAGTGACCAAGTGACTTGGTCACTTGGTGTTTGTCTGCCCACCGGTTTTAACCTGCAACATCACTGTTTTCATCAGAGACATTTTCTCATTCCGGATGAACAACCTGCCTTCCATTTCTGATGACATTATTGTCTAGAATAAGTGTTCTCAGATATACACAGGGTGTTGCTGATCAGGTCTTCCGGAGACAAGTCAGATTCAGTGCACTTGAACTATGTTGGAGTAGTACTCTGTGTGTGTGTGTGTGTGTGTTCATCCACCTCAGTTTTCAACAAGAACTGGCCTATAGGCATTGTTATTTGCCAACAACAGGACAGCCTTCGAGCAAAATTTTGCCTAGAAATGCAAACTTATAAAGCACATCTGCCAGAGCATCCTCCTCCCTGTGCTTAAGCAGCAATGACTGGTTCTTTCAGAGATTTTATTTTTTATAGTGCTTATTCATATATTTTCCTTTGGGAAAAGCATGGTCACACTGGAGCTATGAGAAAAAATATCCACAGAGAATTTTTTAAACCAGGTTCTAACAGAGGTATGACTAATACAGCATCATCACCATCAGAGACTTCTGTAATACATGTTTTCTGGGCAAAAAAAATACTAAAAGAGGAGAGAGAATGGGAGGAGGGCAGTCTCATCCTACCAAAACTAGACAAAATGAAACAAAAATCTACTGGAAAATTTGGAAAAGCTGGAAGAACCTGTGAAACCCATAAGGAACTCATTCCTACCTAATTAGTCTGGGGAGCATTTGGGATGAAACTGCGGAAATTATCTAATAAAGCTCAATCAGAAAAGCATTCTGTAACTTATTATTGCATAACAATAGTTTCTCCTGTAAAAGACTTTGAGAAAGATAATTCTTTAGGATATATTCCCAGAGATTCAGAGTTGCCTGGGAAAATAGCTGCCATGTGTCGTTCTTCTCTTTTCTGAGCAAATGTTGAGTCACATGGATTTTCCATGTGTCAGGTTTTGTTGCTGACTTTTTAAAAGCAGAATGAATGTGTTCAGCAGCACTGGATGTGTTCAGCAGCACTACGGGCCTTTACAGTCGGCTTTGCATCTGTGGGACTTGCTCTCTTTCAATATGTATTTGATGCTGCTTGCACAAATAATCAGAATTAAATCTTACATAAACAGTTAGGACTACAGACTACAGAATTTTTCATTAGTGTTTTGATGATTGCTTTCTATTCTCAATTGATTTGTTTTGTTATCTGTGATATCTGTACCAATACCTCATAAAAATCTATGCAAGAACTGACTGCTAAGAGGCTAGAAACCCACAAATTCAAGAAGCTGCTGCTTAATATTGAAATGAAAAAAAATATTTTCAGACTTCTGTTTTCTTGGCCTATTGGCCCTTTGAGGGCTGAACACTGACTTTCATTTTGTGTATTAGCTATATTCGAAAAAAAAAGTTACTTCTTCACAGAAGAAGCCAAATTAAAGTTTCTACACATTTCTCTTAATTTTCTTTTTCTTGATTTGCAGACAAGTCAGGCAGCTACTGTGAAAATTTCACTTTTTTGACTGTTACAGAATCACAGAATGGGTCATGTTGGAAGGGAGTATAGTGTGTCATCTGGTCCAACCTCCCTTCTCAGGGTCATCCTGGAACACATTGCACCAGGTTGTGTCCAGATGGTTCTTGAATATCTCCAATGAGGGAGACCACATGTCATCTGTGAGCAATCTGTTCCTGTGCTCAGTCATCTGCACAGTAAAGAAGTTCTTCCTCATATTCAGATGGAACTTCCTGTGCATCTGTTTCTGCCCATTGCCTCTTGTCCTATTGCTTGGCATCACTGAGATGAGCCTGGCTTCATCCTCTTGACACTCCCTTCAGATCCATACAGACACTGATGAGGTCCCACCTCAGGCATCTCTTCTCAAGGCTGAACAGGCCCAACAGCCTCAGCCTTTCCATGTAAAAATGCTCCAGTACTTCAACAATCGTTGTCAGTCTCCACTGGACCTGCTCCAGGAGCTCCATGTCTCCCTTGTCCTGAGGAGCCCAGAGCTGGACACAGCACTCCAGATGTGGCCTCACCAGGGCTGAGTAGAGGGGCAGGATCGCCTCCCTCACCCTGCTGGCAACGCATCCCAGGATCCCATTGGCCTTCTTGGCCCCCAGGGCACACTGCTGGCTCATGGACAGCTTGTTGTCCACCTGGACCCCCAGGTCCTTCTCCACAGAGCTGCTCTCCAGCAGGTCGACCCCCACCCTGTGCTGGTGCCTGGGGTTATTCCTCCCCAGGTGCAGGACCCTGCACTTGCTTTCATTGCATTTCAGACAGTTCTTCTCTGCCCATCTCTCCAGCCTGCTGAGGCCCTTCTGGACTGCACAGCACTCTGGGGTATGGGCTGCTCCTCCCAGCTTTGTGTCATCAGTGAACTTTCTAAGGAGGCTTCTGCCCTTTCATCCAAGTCACTGGTGGAGAAGTTAAACAGTTCTGTGCCCATTATTGAACCTTGGGGGACCTCACAGGTCTTCAGCAAGAGCCTGTGCCACCAATTAGAATCCTCTGGGATCTGCCATCCAGCCAGTTCTCAATTCACCTCTCTGTCCACTCATCCAGTCCACACTTCCTGCCTTTGCCTACAAGGATGTTGTGAGAGTGTTGAAAGCCTTGCTGAAGTTGAGGTAGACAATATCCACTGCCCACTCCTCATCCATCCAGGCAGTTGTTTCACTGTAGAAGGCCATCGGGTTGGTAAAGCGTGACTTACCTTTAGGGAATTCATCCTGGCTATTCCTCATCATCTTCCTGTCACCCATGTGGATAGAGATGGCCTTCAGCATGAGGCACTCATCACCTTTCCAGGGACTGAAGTGAGGCTGGCTGCACAGCATTTCCCTGGATCCTCCTTCTTGCCCTTTTTGAAGACTGAAGTGAAATTTGCTTTCTTCCAGTTCTCAGACCTGTCTCTGGATCTCCAGAGCCTTTCAAAGATGACTACGAGCAGCCTATCTGTGGTGTCTGCCAGGTGTCTCTCAGCATTTATGGATGCATCTCGTCAGGGCCCCTTGGACTTGTGGATGTCCACCTTGCCTGTGTATTCTCTAAACCAATCCTGCTTGACCAAGGGAAGCTCTTCTTTCCTTTGGATTGATTGTCTGACTGAAAACAAGTGAGCAGTAATTTGCCAACTCATGGTTATTCACTGGCTCAATACAAGGTTTTCTGTGTGTGCCTCATGCCACTACAATAGGTTTCAACAAATACCAGGAAGAGCTTGCATGGTTGCCTGGGCATTAAATGCTGTATAAGACTTTTTGGGTTGGAGCACACATCTACACAGCAACAGCACGTATCTGGTGAGGTATTGGTATCCTAAATTTGTACTTGGAATCTAAGTGGGATACTGCAAAGCATCTAATGACTTATTATGTCTATTCTTAGATATCTGAATCATCCTCTAGATATTTAAGCTTGTAGACAACTTGTAATGATATACAACCGGATACCCTGTACTCGGATTCTACCTACAACAGCAACTGTGCTTATGACAGAAATCTTCTTACCAGTTGAAAACACCTTCTGAAAAAAACCCCAACAATCCAAGGAATTTATATCAAGGTACATAAAATTGCATTGATTGCATTGTTTATATTTCTTTCTCTCAAGAAACAACATTAGCTAAGTCATAGTCCGCATCCAAAGCAAAAGCAACATCATTTCTCCAGAGTGTGTTTGAAGGGGACTCACTTTGACAAATCATAACTAACAAAATTAACCTGTATTTAGAAAAGAAATTCACATCAGGAAATCTATTTGCAGAGGTAGCAATGCAATTGTGACTCATGTTAAAATACAAAGAAAGAAAGGAACAAACAAACCCTTTCATCCTCTTAATATCACTGTTTCCATTCCTCTTATAGCAGTGTTAAAACAATAATGTGGTATTCATTACTGCTGCTAATAGCCATTGTTGTGGCTATTATTGTTATCACATTCTAGCTCTTACCTGAATAAATTTACCAGCGTCACCAGTAAGGAATGCAGTGCTGCTGCAGGGCCTCAGTTCCAGCTGTACTGCAACTTTTACAAGTGATGGTTTACCATTTAGTCGATATGGTGAAAGGCTAATAATCATGTCTTGTGCAGAAACGTTTCACTAAACAATTACCTTCCCTTCATGGCAAGCCTCTGTTCACTTTCCCTGATAATGTAATGTATTCAAGGAAAATCTAAATTCTTAAATTTATGCACACTTAAAGATTAGAAATAAGTGAAAAATTAAGCAATATCTTTAAGCACTAGTCCTCTCTTCCAAATCCTTGGGTTCCAGACTGTAAACTGGGGTGAAATTTCAGAAATGGACTGTAACCTCTCGAAAAGAATGCTCAGTATGTAAAAAAAGTATTTAGCTACAGTGGCATAAATATTCTATAAATGCAGTGCACTATCAGAGTTATTGCACTCTATTTGTGAGTGGAAATGCTGAGCTTACATTCTCACCTTGTGTTATATCCCTGAAGTCGTAAGACACGAGTCAGCAATGCACTTTGCTTTCTTACTCGGACTTAAATGTATGCTGAAATACCTTGTTCACTTGCCTAAATACAATTTTCAAATGTATTGAAAAGCAAGTTTAGATTTTAAGATCTTTGTCACGATTGTGAACATTTGTAGAAATAGAATTTCTATTGGCTAGCTATTGTTAGCTATAGACACCAAGAACAGCTTTCCTGTGGCTGTCACTTAGATGCCTGATATACATACGCAGAGACAGACTTTTAAAGACAGATGAACAAATTCTTGGCAGACAGAAACTCATTTGATTTTATTGTTTCTTTCAGGTGATCTATGGTGATTACCTGAGTCTAGGCAGTATATCTAACTTCAAATTCTCTAACTAGAATTATCATTAGCTAGAGTAGTATAGAAATGTAGTTGTTTAAGGTGTTTTTTGTTTTGGTGTTTTGGGTTTTTTTAACTTAACAAGACTTACACTTTCTTATGAGTTCAATATCTATTTTAAGATGGAATGACTCATACTCTGGAGTTCCCATTTTCTCACCCGGAGAATCTGGGTGTCAGTTCAGAATAAACACTTCCAGATTGCTGCAGATAGGTGAGATGAGTTCAGCCTGTCAGCCTGAAAGCATGCAGCAAAGTGGAGCCATGAAACTGTACAACAGTGAGGTCTTACAAAGCTGTCTGATGTTTCCTACCAAATGCTGTTACAGTCAGGTACATGAACCATATCTAAAGTATGTCAATACTTTCTTTTGACTTGAGAAACAAAAGCCTGTAGTATTGTTATGCTTCAAGCTGTGTCTAATCTTGTCCCCATCTAAATTATCTCTTATGGCTCCATATTAGAAGCATGTGTGAACACATGCCTATAAATGGATGGTACATTAAGAACATATATGACACTTTCCCCTAGCTTCTGCGTATTTCCAGCTCAGAGGATTTTCTGAGTCTGAAGCAGTATGTTTCCCTAGTAACATTTACTGGATCTCCCAGCAAACTGTTTGTCCAATCTACTCTGAACATATGTAAACATTTTGATTTCAAAATTCCCCTAGTAAACCATCTCACAGGTCTGCCCCCAGTGGTCTTGCTCATTCTGAGCCTGACCTCTGTTGACCTCAGATGGTGGTCCTACTTCTTGTGTAAAAAGAAATGGTGAGCAGTAAATCCCTACTCACAGTCTCTACATCAGACACGAGTTTTATCTTTTCCTTCAAAGTAATTTCTTAGTCCTTCTAAGAAAATTATTCCATATCAAGATTGTTGGCCTTCTGTGAACCTTTGCCAGCTTTTCTGTGTCACTTTTGAGGAGACAAGAACTGTTCACATTAACTGGGAGTGTGCATGAACTGTGATTTTGTACAGTGGCATAATGATGCTCTTTTTTATTTCTTTATTCATTTCCTCATAAAGTCAAATATATGATTCATTTTTCTAATCCTAGCAAGCACCGAGCTGATATTTTCATCCGTCACAAACACAAAGGCTTACTCCAATGGCAACAGACAGCACAGACCCTATAATTTGATGTGTCAAGCTAGGTTTGTTTTACCCTACATACAAAAAGAACAAACTCTTTTTTAAAATTTCATCTGCTATTTTATTAGTCAGTCATTTTTTTCAGAACAGGCTGCATTTCTTCACAGTCAGCCCTCATACTTACTGCTTTGTGTAAAGATCCTACTAGTGAGCAATGCCTCTTCCTGAATTTAGGTGCAAATGAGACCACATGCCAAATCAATAACACAAATTTTATTTAACAGTAAATGTGAGGTAGAGACATAGAAAGAAATAGAAAGGGGGCTGGGGGGAGAGAGACAGATAGAGAGATCAAGCAGAAGATAGTCACCACCCTTGGATCCAGCAGTGTCCCATTGGTCTTTCTTCCCCCTGGGCTTCTGGATAGTAGCATTTCAAATTCCTGAGGTAATTCAAAACTTTCTACTATACAATCTTGCAAACAAAGGAATTAATGCTTATTGTCTTATTCTATTAGTTAAATGATTCCCTCACTTCTGTTGCCAATTAGTCCCACACTCAGTCTTTTTCTTCTTTTGAGTCAGTGGGTTTCTTGAGTAGGTGGGTTGTGGTCTCCCCCTGACAGAATTACCTTTTACTCAGTCTGAGCTGATTTCAGCACAGCTGCTCTGTTGGCTTTCCTTGTCCATTACCAGTGATATATTCTTCTCCCCCAGCTTTGTTTACCTCCCCCTCAGTCTGAGATAACACCCAGATAATAGTCCCATCTTTATCTTATCTCAAGCTCCCCCTGTGGTGCCTTAACTTACAGTCCAGGTTCCAGGTATCCATGGAGACATATTCAGGGGAGGGGCTTTGGTGGCTGCAGATTCCATCTGTCCCATAACTTGGGGTGATCTTTGTTTCACCGGAGATATGCATATGAGAAGTTGCTTCTTTACACAGTTTGCCACAGTGGGAATTCTTGTCCAGATGCATTATCCAGGATGTACTAACCAGATCTTCTTCCACCAGGCCTGGATTCAGCTCCATCTTGTCACTCCATCCTGCGCTTATCGCACGGCAACATCCTTCTGTGGTAACAGTGCTTGAGACAGGAAATTGTGCTCTCTGAGTCCTCACACCTTGACCTATGAATTCCTTTATTGTGTGCAAGCTGGTCATGTCACTTCTCACTACATTTTCCAGGTACAAGTGCCAGCCACTGTGGAAAACCACTGGTAACTTTCCTGTATGTGATATTTAATTTCTTTTTTTTAAAATCTTTTTTCCTAATTTTAACCATCTATTTACCAATGCTGGGACCTGCCTTTTCTGTTTATTTTCTCCACAAGAGCTTTGCACAAGATCTTATGAAAAGCCTTTTGAAAATCCAAGCAGCGCATACCAAGTCTATTATCCTTACCCACAAGGGTTTTGACCTCTTAACAGAATTGCAAAGGTTTGTAATAATGGACTTCCATTTGTGGAAATCACATGGGATCTTCTCAGGTAGCTTGCATTTATTCAAGTCTCAGTGTTAACACTTTATTTCCTGCAGGCTTACAGGATTTAGGTTCCTCTGAAATGTTCCTTTTTAAGGATTGTCACAATATTTGCCACTCTCAAATCTTCAGATGCCAGGAGTAGATGAGATACATGGTAGATCTGTAGTTGTACTATTTCATCCTTGAGTACTGTTTAGACTTGTGGGTCGATACCACCCAGCATTGGTAGTTTGCTAGTTATATTCTGCTTCTATTTACCTTTATCACCTTCCACTGACAGCATTGTTTCAGTTGATCCTTATTAATCCCAAAGAACGGCATGGGAATCTCCCCAGGTTCTCCTCCTCTGAACACTAATACAAAAACTATTTATCTCCTCTGAAGTGCTGTTTTTCTCCCTGAATATACCACCCCTTTTGTTCATGAGCCCAAAGACTATCTCAGAGCATTTTTCTTCTTGGGGATTTTGATGGTTTAGTTTAGAATACAGATTACATTAGATTCTGTACTTAACCAAGAAAAAGCCACCACAAGTTGTCAATCATGGAAATTAGATTTAATTTGAAAGCTGATATCTGACAGTTATTGATTACTATATTGCAAAGCACAATCCCTTCAGTAAGAAAACAAAAGTCCTCTTTGAAAGAAAATGGAAGAGGAACTACCTTGTGAATTAGCAAATATTTGAAGAAGTACTGTTTTGGTCACATGTTGTATCAGTAACTTACCTAACAGTGAAGTGTTTTCTTTAAGTTCATTTTCAATGGGACAGGCTACTCAGTCTTAGAACATTCTGATGTCTTTGACAAGAGAGAAGAAACCATTTTTGTGTACCCAGGAAGAAAAAAGAGGAGACAAGTAAATAAACACAGTGAATTTTACTAATCATTAAAAGAAATAATGCTTGTCTTCTAAACTCAACACAAAGTGTTTTTCAGTATCACCCTTGTTCAACCATGCATTATATTTGGCAAGATACTTGTCAATTCACATTCAGAGCACACATCTTGTGTGTGCAAGATATAGTCCTATGATGAATTATAAATCCATCTCTTTCCTTCAGGGTTTGTTTCTTGAGTACTTTTTTCTTGCTTTTAAATATTTATTGTAAATGAACTTGCAGGAAAGTGTAGAAATGTCAGCTATAATCTACTTTTTGTATGCTGGGGAAGCCCTAGAATGCAAGTCATCTTTCATATCCCTCTTGCATCCTTTCTGTTTGCCTCTGGAGTGCCTTAGAGCTGACTGAGGAATTTTCTCACACTCCCAGTCATTTTGAGTCAACACAGTGTGTTCTTTACATCTCTATCATCTCATACGGTTGCTAAATAATGTATTGGCATAAGATGGCAGCTTTGGGAATAGGAATGTTAGGACCAGCGCCAGAATTAGCTCTGGTCCATAATCAAATAATGTGTTATCAGCTACTCTACTTGGGAAGCTATAGCTGTCACCTTAAAGTGTTTTCTGTAAGAACTTCCTTGATGTCCTTAAGTTCATCTTTTCCTTTCTGCTGTGTTTTAAACCCAGATGGCAGCTAAGCACCAAACTACCACTCAGTCACTCCTTTCCCCAGCAGGATGGGGGAAGAGAATTGGAGAAAGCTCACGGACTGAGATAAAAAGTTTAACAATTCAAATAAAATAAAAATAATATAATAAAAATAATATAATAAAAGTAATATAATAATAGCAACAACAGCAAAATCAATTTGTAATTAAAAGGTAAATAAGACAGAGAAATAAAACCCAAGAATGGCAAGTGGTGCAAATGAAAGGAATTGATCATCACCAACCTAGAAATGCCTAGTCAGTCCCTCGGCAGTGTGCCCTCCACCAATGTTCTCCCTGGTTTTACTGCTGAGCTTTATGTCAGATGGTATGGAATATTCCTTTGGCGAGCCAAAACCAGGACAACTCAAGAAGCAGAAATGATGAAAGTTGATGTTCTGCCCCCAGAAAAAGTTGGGGGGAAAGAATCAGATAGAAAAGAATAACATTGGTCAATGTTCTGATTTAATTCTAACCATACTCTTACGGTGTTGCCTGTGTTTGAGCAGATGAGGTTGTCTGACAGTGTACAGTGGGCAAGCTGACTGACATTTCTAAATCTCTGAATCTTTACAGTTCCTCTGAAGTTGGCATAGAAATTGTGCAGGCTTTCATTCAAGCAACTGTTATAGTTTTAGTAACTGTTTTGTCCATGCCTCCAGGTACAGAGTATAGAAATGTTTCTGAATAAACTGTACTTCTAATCCATGTTCTGTCTCTTACATAAGCCACATTCAAGATGTCACTTTCCTCTCAGAGAAGACAGAGAAAAAATGGTTACCAAATTCACACCATTGTTTCATTTTTCTGCTGATGCACAGCAGAATGGCTTATTGTAGGCTCAGTGCCTAAAGTCACATTAATTGCTCATTTGCATGACCCAATTCAGATAAACTTTTGGCTCTATTATCAGTCGAGATTGGAGAAATGAGGAGCATCTGTCAATGCACATGCCTCACACAACAGAGAGGGCTTTCCCTGATCACTGCAAGTGCCATACGGTGCATGCACTATTGATCAGGAATATGGAGAAATCTGGTATGGCCTGCAAGAGTTTCTGGTCGAAGAAAAACACAACCAGCATGGAGATTTGCCCCCTAATTTTCACTCTCATTTTTCCAAGTAAAACTATACCTTGAGGTCTACAATCTGCAGAATGCATGGGCAGCTGAGTGTGCTGCTTGTCACCCTCTTTGTGCATGAGGCTTATACCCCTGAATTCCTAAATCAGCTACCCACCAGCTGATTTAACACTCTATAATTTTAACCTGGAGATGTATGTGAGATGATGATGAAAACATTAATGCAAGTGTTTAAAAACCAAAAATGGTCCTTCCATTAGAAAAAGAGAAATATTGCAAATTGAAGAAAATTATTTTACATCTTTAAAGACCTTTATTATACAAAGGTATTCATAAGCCAGCACGAATCATGATATGTAACAATTGTAAAAGAAGTACAAATCAATTTAAGAAACAAGAAAAACATGAGCAAAATACTTATGGAAAACATATGGATTTTTTATTTTGCATGGCTGTGCATCATGCTGCGTCCTATGTCTGCCAAGATAACTCCCAAATGCTGTGAAAGAGACAAATATAGTAATTTCACACAATCATAGAACATGCTGACGTGGAATGGACTCACAAGGATCATCGAGTCCAACTCCTTGCCCTGCACAGGATATCCCCAAGAGTCACACCATCTAAATTCAGCCTTTCAGAAAGGGTGTGAGAGATTCCCAGTAAGGAAGCATACTGTGATGTTCCTCTCACATCACAGTAAAAAGGATTTAAAGCTAAATAAAATATGAATTCTTGCAAATTGGAACGGTCAAGAATTTAAAATGAGATACTGTAGAGGAACCAAAAGCTGAGGAAGGAAGCTCCAAGCACAAGCTCAGCTGTCTACAGGCACCAACAGCCCTGATAACTAACTATATTGCATTCTGCAGTACAAATTTCAAAATGTCTACTGAGTAATTATCTGAAAGAATGAAAATAAGTCTGCAAAATGAAAGTTTGCATCCCTGGGAAAAGACTGTAGTGTTTTTGGAAGAGTTTGCAAAGATTATTTAGAACCATTTTCTAGCTTTGCCTTAGCATTTTAGCTGATTTTGTTAACTGTGTAAATGTAAGGAGGCAGACTATTTGTGGAAGAATTCTACAGGCTCCATATTAAAATACTCCAGCATAATTTATGAATCGAGGCCTGTTTTTTCAAAACACTGACAGGATCAAACCTTTCCCTTTTTCACAGACCCCAAAGGATGCTTCTACATGGGCTCTCAAAGGAAGCCTCATCAGTATTTGTCGTTTAGTTCATGTTCAAATGTGCCTGTCTGTGTACACACAGGTTTCCTCAAAACAGTTTGTTTGCTGCAGTGGTGAAAAGAGACCTAGGCTCGTAATGATGAGCTTGTGCTACTCCTGTATCTGAGTAATTATCTTCAAAAGCGAATAGGCACCTTCAGTTCCTGGCTGATGCCCAATGTATGTAGAGGATTCCAGTCATGGTCTGGAAAATGGCCATCAGGACTCCAATCACTTTCCTCAATCGTACTGATTTCAGAAAAACAATTAGGACTTTGTGGTAGCTTCACCTATACTATATACACTATACTATGTTTGGAACCCTATTTGTTAGTCAGAAATGGAGTCGCAGCTCACTAGCTCTCCCCAAGCACACGCTCTTAGAAGAGACTAGCAAATCACATTTCCATGGCAACACAGTTTCCAGAGACTCTGCTGCAAACAAAGGTAAAATGTCTTGAACACAGTTCATGGTATTGAATAAGTGAATTCACTTGCTGTTGCAAGCTACACGTCTGCAGAACTTAACAATTTTTCCAATTCAGAGAGTGAGGACAGTTATTAGAAAGATGCTCAAGCTTGTCCTGTGGCTGGAGAAAGCAAACAGAGAGCTGAGGAGGATCACATCACCTTTCCTCACACTGGAGAGTTTTACCCACTTCAGGAGTTCAAGGCCTAGTCACTACTTGCTGTATGAGCTCAGAAGAGAACACATTTAATGCAGGAAGACAGAAGTTTAAGCCAATAAAACCGGTAACTCTACACCTATCAAGTCTGCCCTCACCCCCCTTTCTGCAGCATTCATTTAAAAGGCTTCCATATATTAGTCTAGCTCCCTCTTCACATCCTCACCCTCTTTTTGGTTTCTGTGATCAAATCTGAGATTTTCTTTTCCTGCCTTAGCAAATCCCCTCACTACAGAATTCCTAAATGAAATATCAAGACTCTCAATCAATAATTGGTGGCTTTAAAAGGGCACTTTCAGACATTCACTTCACTAATCTGTAACCCCTCCCAAGTCTTTGCCTGTGTATTTAAATTCCAAGCTCAGCAGGAGAAAATCCTACTCTATAGCTGAAATATGCCTGATACAGTGGGATCTTAATATGGTATCAGTACTCAGTCATAAACACATTCACAATGTATCTTTTGCCTCTTCACAAATCGAAGGATTGACAATACTGTCAGTTCTTCCACCCTCTCCCCCTCTGCCTTCACCTGCTTTTGAAGGTGGAAAATGGATGAGGAAAGGCAAAAACCTCATAGATACCAGGGACAGACAAGAAAAACCATGACCACAGCCCTCCTCAGCAGACTTAAATTAAAAAATGTACCATTGAGGAATACATCTAATTTCATTTTCGAACAATGGCAAATGTTGATGACTCTACTACCTATCTCTGTAAGTTAGTTCAATGATTAATTAACCTCACTGCTAGGAACTCCATCTTAATTTCAAGACTGAAAATGACACACTTTAGCTTCCAGTCACTAGATCTTGTTATGCCTCTATTATTAGCAAGAATTAAATACGTTTTGGTACTGCACATCTTTTCCACATATAGGAAACCCTACAAACAGTAAAACTGGAAGGTGTTTATCACAGTTGTTCAAGCACTGTTGCAAAGCAAACAAATAGTAATCTTCCTACACATAAACAATTCTTATATCAAATATTTAAATTTTTATGTCTCTCTTTTCCTTTTTAAATTTTTTTTCTATTGAAAGAGAAGGCCACAAATGTTGATTAGATCATTTGTTCTGATTTTTCATAGGATATTAAATTTCATGGAGATCCTCTTATGGATAACCAATGACTGTACTTACAGACAATTGTACCAGTCCTTAGGTGACCTAACTGTGATTTGGCAGGGAACAGGAATGACTAAGATGTCACTGTCTTAATTCCTGCAGTGATAAAGAGCTGCTTTGATAATTCTGGCAGAGGAACTATGTCCTATTCAATAGGTGAATGGATAGGAAAAAAAAGTCAGCCTACTTTGCAGGAAGCAGTCTCAAGCCTGAATGTGACAGCTCTTAAACCCTCAACGATGTGGGCGAGACACATACCTGGCCTTAGTGTTCCATATATCATCACCAGCTGTGGCTAAATTATTTTTGATGCTCAATAGAAATAAAAACCCCAAAGGAACAGCAACATTTATGATCAGCTGTGCCTAGGGAAAAAAATTCTACTTAATTATTGAAATTGATCGGCTGAGATCCTGAGAGATGAGGTTCCCTTGCAGTGAATACCCTGATCAGGAGACTCGAGGTTCATTAGTGTCTGGATGACAACACAGGTAATTTTCTTCTTCCCATGAAAAAGGAGGAAAAAACTGAAAAGAAGATTTCCACAACTCACAAATTTTGAGGTTTGACACCATCTCCATGTTTATCCAGCCCAAACCACATGCACAGGGGCACTGAAATTTCTTTTTGAAACTGTGTTAAAACAGATCTTTTTTACCAATACCATACATCACTTTAAAAGCAATCACTTTAAGGTGAGTAGTTCTTTCCCTATCCCCAAAGTAATTGCCATCACTGCCAGGAAACTGCACCTGTTTTTAAAAGTGCGCTTACTTAACTTCCCTCTCTAGCCATTTTTCTTTTTGAATTTTATGCATTTGTAAATAAGACTGAAAAGGCTTTTAATAATCTGTGTCTCTACCATATTTAAATGCCTTCCAAAGCATAGAGATCAAGTAATGTCCCAACCTTCTCTTTTAATGTGATTTTTTTTTTCCTGCCTCCTGGCTTATTTGTTAACTTTCCTTGTATTTTTTTCTCCTGTATCTCTATTTGAAATAGATAAACAAGTATATTTTACTAATGGTATGTAAAGTGAGGATCTGCCTATTCTGTTATCCTCTTCTATCATCACAGAATCATCACAGAAATATTTTTCCCATTACAGAATTTGTCTTCTGCTAGTCATAAGTGTTGACATCAAGTTTTCTTCGGATCTTTGCTTTCAAAGACAGAATTTGCCTCCTGCTGATACCATTTTTATCACTAAAGCTCTGAACTATTACCTTGCCTCTTAATGTATAAAAATGCTTTTTAGTGAATTGAGACCATTTAGCAAGGTAATTTTGATCATTTTATAATAAATCTTTTGCCTTTGCCTTTATCAAAAATCAGCCTTTGAAATATGCAAGCTTAACAAGAAAATGCTAAATTACCACCTCATATAAAATACAGTCTACTTAAGAGTGCATGCTGCGTGGCTCTCTGGCAAATGTGTTCAAGAAATCTAAGTGCTATGTCAGCATACACATCTTTATTATTCAAGTATGTAATCTCATTTAAATGAAGAAAACTATTATATCGGACATGGCCCTACTTCCATAAAACTTTCCTGTAGCTTTTTACCTACTCCTTCTTTATTTATACAACTTGAGTTATTATTTTTTCACTCTTAGATGACTTCTTTTTTTGTCATTCTTTGTTTCCATTTTAGTCTTTCAGTCCTTTAGCATTTTTCTAAAGTTTGCCAAACATTAACACAATCCTTGGTGTTGCTAGTGCAAGTAGTTTATTTAATGTTAAGATTTGGAAGAACTGTGAGCTCAATGATTTGAAATATGTTCATTTTTAACATACTTTCCCTCACTTTCTCCTTTTTCAAAACTGGTAAATTCTGCCCTTATCAATGAAGTGAATGTGTCTTCCTTCATTCTTCTAAATACGGACAATTATCTCTCAAACCTTTATACTTAGTCACTTTTTAAAATTTATTTAATCAGCATTTAGCTGTGGCTCTCTACCTAACTTCAATATTCATGTTTTAAATTACTTAGAGCCTTCACCCTATTCCTTACTTAACATGTTGTCTCTGTTAGCTTCCCTTACTACTACTTCTTCTTATTATTATTTTATTATTATCGTTATCGTTATTGTTATTATTATTATTATTTTCATATAAGCTTTGGACTACTGCTCAGCATAAGTTCCTCAGTGTTTTGGATCTGCATTTTTGGAGTCCATGAACAAGCCCTACTTTTTATTTGAACTTTTCTACAGTAAATTGATGTTTCCAATCAGTTATGTTTATTTTAAGCTTTAGAAAACCATTTTTCTCCCTTTTTCCTTTTCCAAAGTCTTCTTGGAAAGTAATACAAGCTAAAGAATGACTGTTAATATCTTGACAACTCTTGATGTATGTCTTAAACTGAGATTCAGCATTGAAGGAGGGATTCAATCAAAACTACATTTGAGTTGGCGTCCAATTTCTTGTGGTAGTCAGGTCATAAGCAAAACAGGAGAGCAAAGAGACCTATTCACCTAACCTAGAGAGGAATTCAGCTGTTCAGATACCATTTTAGATATCTTACACTGTCCACTTTGGCCTGTCATGGCTGATCCAGGATGCAATTATTTTTCTACAGGTCGTGGATCATGTGTCACAAATGACATCCCTGTGCAAACTTTTGATGTATTATAGGGCATTTCAAGTGTTACCTATGCTTAAGCAACTGAATCCTGTTCCCACGTGGCTGCTCAGCTGACCAGCTCCGTACACTCCATGCTGTCAAGGTCTAGGGTTATCTAAGAGGTCTATGAGACATTTCTATGGCACTGGCAGGTAGAACACAGTCTCTGGGAGACATCTGCCCTTCTGGAGCCTCAGCTGAAGGGCAAGACTTCTCTAAGTGTGGTGAAAAGCAGGTAGGCAAGCAGCTAAATTAAGCCTTTGATGTCCAGTGACCACAGGGAACATAGCAAAGGATACCTGCCCCACAGAGGGAGGCCTAAAAATAGACACCTGTGTTTACACAACTCGTTTGCAAACTGGATCTCACCATCAGTGACACTGTAATTAGGAAAGTATTTTCTATATTAATTTATTATGTTTAAAAATGCCAAGAAGACTTATGCTGACTGGATAAGATACTGTGCCGCATTTCTTTGTTATAAACCTTAATAAACATTTTTTATAATTCCTGTCACAAGATGCCAAATGTGTAAGTTAGTGCTTTTCTCTGGTGAGAAATAACAGATATTTTAACTGTGATTTTACTGTTGCAACTCTTATTCACGAGTAGCTGAGCTCCAGCAGCTCCCAATTTTTAGATGGTCTTTTTTTGGTTTTCTTTATTTGTGGAACTAGTCTTCCATTTCCCAGACAACCCTAACAAACATGTTCAACAAAATGCCCACTGTTGACCTGTTTGATACTGTATTCTGCTAAAATTGAGTCTCTTACACCTACTAAACACAATCATCTTTAAATGCTATCCTACCTTCTCTTACATTTGAAAGGTATAAAAATTAAACACTGTTTCAATTGCCATATTGAATCTTTCAAATAATATATCTACTGAAAAAGGAGATACTTCCTCTCATACAGTGATGGTAATTAGGAAGTAGGAGTTTGCTTTGTGAGTTTTGCTCTGTGGAATGAATAATCTTAAACAGTACACAGTCTTTTTTCCTGTTTCTTCAATAAGATTTTCTTTGATCTGAGTGGCATTTTCTTTGAGTGGCATTTTCTGGGTTTGATTTTTGTTGTTGATTTTTTTGTTGTCAGAGCTTTTTGGCTGTTGTCCTGATCTCAGCTGACATAGATTTTATTTTCTTATTAGTAGCCAGAACAGGGTTGTGTTTTGGATTTAATAAAAGAATAATGATGATGACCCTGATGTTTTAGTTTTTGCAAAGTAGTGCTTAGTCTAAGTCAAGGATGTTTTAGTTTCCCATGGTCTGCCAGTGAGCAGGTGCACAAGATGCCATTGGTAGCATGGCCAGGACAGCTGACCCAAACAGGCCAAAGGGATATTCCATAACACAGAACATCACACTCGGTATATAAACTGGAGGAGATTGGCTGGAAGATGCCAATTACTGCTCAAGGAGAGGCTAGACATCAATCAGTAGGTGGTGAGCAATTGCACTTGAGTATCTTGGGGTTTGGTACTCTTTCTCACCTTTTCATTACTACTACTGTTATTAATTATTATCATTATTCTTATTATATTATATTATTATTAGCAGTATTAGATTTTACTTCATTGCAATTAATAAACTGTTTTTATCACAAACCATGAGTTCCACCTTTTTTCTTCTCCCCATCCCACCAGAAAGCAGTGAATGAGTGGCTGTTTGGTCCTTAGTTGCCAGTCGTTGTGGTTTAACCCCAGTTGTTTTCAGTATCCAGGATCAAAAATGAAAAAATTTCTGGAGAGGTCTAGTAGAGACAGGCTTCATCTATTTAATTATTGTAATATTTACATACTGGAAAAGTAAATACAGTAAAATTGCTTATATGAACTATGTGCAAAGGTCCCTAACTCACTGATGCCAATGCAGCTGTTTAAAAGTGAATTAAGCATATCAGTCCTTCGCCATTCATTTTTCCATATTCACTGAATAATTGGAAGGAAACTTTCTCTCCCCCTTTTTATGTCTCCCTTGAGCACAGAAAAGTTGGAAAAAGCTTTTTTTATGGGATAGTTGAGGAAGTTTTCATTACAGAGCTACATGTTTTGCAGCATCAGCTGTAAAGTAGGCTAGCAGGAAACAACAGATGTTCATGACAACATGGGAATGGAAAAGCAGGATCTAGTACTCTAAAAAACCTCCTTATATGCAACATTTTGAGTTGAGGAAAGATAATCCTAAGGGCTGTTTTTCTCAAGTGACATCAAATGTTTTTCCAGCATCCCTCTACAGTTTGGTTCTATTTTCATGCACAGTGTAGCTTTGCACAGAATGTCTCACTGAGATTTAAATGAGAAAGACATGCTTTCTTGTGGCTGTAAATAAAAACAGCGAAATGAACACACGGATAGCTAGACAGAGAGTTAGACAGATAGGTAAGTATGCAGAGAATATAGTTCTGCTCAGTGCCTGTGACTGATAACCATCTGAAACATTACTGGAATCCAGGGAACTCGTTATTCTCCTGTGCAAGCCATTTGGATGGCAAGCTGCACTAACTCACAAGACCTCAGCTTCAGAATGGAGTCTGGAGGGCACAGGTTCCTCTTCAACATAGCTTATATATGTCACTGTGTGAGGAAAAAAATATCTAGTTCTTGGAGACATGTCATACCTACTTAAATATTTCTTACATGTTTCCAAGATGGTCTCCTTGGAAACTGGAGTTTCAGCTCGTCTGCTTATCCTTTTTGTCCCAGCTAAGGTACAAGAAATCATTAGCAAGTTGAGATGCTGGTAGCTCTGACAGCTTCACATCATTAGTATGCTAACAAGTGTGAAGTAGAAAAATGTATATAATTTTCTGCTTGTTCTCCTATTTGTCCTGCTGGAGAAATGAGTGGGTGAAAGTAGGAATATCAGCCCTTGAATTTGTTACCATGGACATACAGGAAAAAAAGTATGCACATAAATACAGAATTGAAGAGGTTGGTCTTACATGTTAGATGATGAAAATACAGTAATGAGGCATTTTTCTAACTGTTACACTTCAGACTAATTTATTAATTAATTGAAAGTTTCAGGAAGTTTTGCATTTCAGTAAATTATGATACCTGCATGTTCATCAACACAGCAACATGCAATAAATACAGTATTTTATGTCAGGTAGGTTGTGTTCAGAATAGTAGAAGGGGTACCAAAAGAACAACTTTCATAATGCTCTAATTGTTAGCATTCATGGATGGACTAGAAGAGCAAAGCAGCAAACTGGCTTTATGTTTTTGCTGAATTCCCTTGCCACAGTGTTTTCCCCAAATGCCCTAAAATTTAGAGCAAATAGTTGCACAATAATAACAGAAAACATCATTTTCATTATGTCCAATTTAATTTTGAAAATAAGGAGATGAACACATCCTATTGAATCCCATTTCTCGTCCTAAACCAGCCACTTATTCTTACTCAATTAACAGTATACACTTTACTCTCTTTAGTACAGAAACTGGAGAGTACTGAATTTAAAAGTCTTTCTGTAAAGGTGATATATTGCACTTAACACTACTGACCTTCTGGGTGTTTGCAAACTTTGCAACATTTTATTTGTTACCATAATTATTGAGGGACAGTATTTTAAACTTTTATATCATGCATTCTTTCTTCATGGCAATCGAGTGTAATTGCACTGGGCACCAGACCATAATTCTCTGTCCTGGTTTCAGCTAGGATAGAGTTAATTTCTGCTGAGTAGCTGTCACAGTGCTGTGATTTTGGACTCAGGATGAGAATGGTTTTGATAACACAATGGTGCTTTGGGTTTTTGCTAAGTCACGTTTATTCTAAGTCAAGGACTCTTTTTCTTCTCTCATGCTCTGTCAGTGAACAGGTACACAGAGGAAAATGGGAGGGAGCAGGGCTGGGACAGCCAGAACTGACCAGAGTTCACAGAGTTCACCAGAGACCACAAAACGTCATGCCAAGTATATAAAATAGGGGGAGTTACCCATAAGCGGACCCGATCTGGGTTTGGGAAGAGGGTCTGTCATTGATCAGTGGATGGTGAGCAATGGTATTGTGCATCACTTGATTTTTCTGCTCATTAATTATTATTATCATTTACCATTATTATTGTATTTTTACTTTATTTTTGATTATTAAACTTTTTCTATCTCAACCTACAAGCTTTACTTTGATTCTCCATCCCATTCCGTCAGGTTGTGGGGTGGAGAGGAGGGCTGACTTAGCAGCAGTGTAGTGTTTAGTTTCCAGCTGGGTTTGAACC
The DNA here is from genome assembly GCA_013400235.1 of Oriolus oriolus. Classification (NCBI taxonomy): domain Eukaryota; kingdom Metazoa; phylum Chordata; class Aves; order Passeriformes; family Corvidae; genus Oriolus; species Oriolus oriolus. The sequence goes on from VXBT01010829.1 coordinate 718,072, forward strand.
ATGACATCCTTTTAAAGAGTGGGCATGAATATCACTATAAATACATCCAAGATTTAGCTGTGTTCCTATAAAAAGGTTTGAAAATGTATATGTTAATTCTTTAAATTGATATCTCATTATAATCAGGTTGCCTGTCTACAGCAACACCCACAAAACCATGTGGCAGAGTGTTCTAACTCATAGCAAGTCTGCAACTGTTCCTTTCTCTAAATCACTCTTCTAACCTCAACATGAAAAATAAAATTTTGTATATAAAATATTAAAATTATAAATAAATATGCTTCCCTATAGCACTGGTCATACTGAGTGTTCATACATGCAAATAAGTAATGCCTAATCTTCTTACTTACTCAGAACATAAGACAGATATAGTCTGGATACCAGGTCAACATCCAGGTACTTACATCCTGGCTAGCTCCAGTGAGTTCACTGAAAATTGTAATTTGATTCTCAATTAGCCATATAGTTTTGACTCAAAATTTAAAATTTTTAGTTTTGATGAAGAATATTGACAACATTCTGGGCGTTTTAAAAGAAACTGGAGGAAATTATGAAAAGCTTAGTTTTAAACCTCTTGGACAGAGAGGCAGTAGAATCATAGAATCATAGAACATCCCAAGTTGGAAGGGACCCACAAGGGTCATTGGAAGTCCAGCTCCTGGCTCTGCATAGGATAGCCCCAAGAGTCACACCATGTGCCTAGAGCTGGCCAGCTGTGGTGAGCTGAAAGGTCAAAGATAAGGTACTGGCAATTTATTGCTGGTGATGACTCAGGAAGAATTGATCCCATTGTGCTGCATCCCAAAATGAACAAGTATTTGAGCGGAAAAACCTATGCAGGCTGATTTAGCATAAGATCCCAAAAGTATGTCTTGGAATTGAAGATGAAAGCAAGGTTTGTAGAAGCTGTGTTGCATGTGATGGTTTTGGCTGGGACAACTTTCTTCATAGTACCTGGTAGTGGAGCTATGTTTCAGTTTTGGCTCTTTTTCCCCTGCAGTTAGTGCTGATAACAAAGGGACATCTTTAGTTACTTCTGAGAAGTGCTTACACAGAGCCAAGACCTTCCCTGCTCCTCACCCTATAGCACCATCAAGGAGACTAAGGGTGCACAAGAAGTTAGGAGGGACATAGCCAAGGCAGCTGACCCCAGCGGGCCAAGGGATATTCCATACCTTGGGGTATGATCATGCTCAGCATATAGAGCTTGCTGAAAAAGAAGGAATGAGAGAACATTCAAAGTGTTGGCGTTTGTCTACCCAAATCATTGTTATGTGTGATGGAGTTTGGCTTTCCCTGGAGATGGCTGCCCAAGAGAAGTGGTGAATGAACTCCTTGCTTTGCCATGCTCGCATGCATGGATTTTTCTTCTCCTATTAAACTGACTTTAACTCAGCACACAAGTTTTCTCACTTTCACCCTTCTGATTCTCTTCCCCATCCCACCAGCGCATAGTGAGTGAGCAGCTGTGAGGGACTTAGATGCCAGCTGGAGTTAAACCACAAAATTGGGTGATCTAGACTAGCTGTTGCAAAACTTGTTTCTTGGGGTGGAGTGGAATAGTAAAAGATATCTAGGCTGGTTAAATTTACTTTTGTTGCTGTTGCCGTTATCATCATCCCATGGATTTGGAAAGATTGTATTCAAAACATAAGATATCCATTTGTCAGCCAGCCGTAAGAATGATGTGTCCAGTGCTTAGCTGAGAAATCAAAAGAAATGGAACTATGTGACAACTGATCTGACAGAAGAAGTCTTGCACTGGGATTTATATTCTTAGTTTGTCTAGACACTAACAAGGAATTCCAGGGTAAGTCCACATGGCATGACATGAGTTGTCTGAGGCATGTTGTTTGCAGGAATGAACAGCTGTTCTTCTGACTCAGTGACACTCTGCTACCCTGGAATCAAACAGTCAAAAATAATGACAGAAAACAACTTGATAGACCACCATGTTTGATGGATAAATATGGATGTCTACATGAATTCATAGCTCAGCCTTTGAATGGTACTGTGCAAGCTGTAAAGATTTTTTACTGAATATAGTTCCAAAGGATTTGAAAACAGAAAGTGATAAATTATTTACTGTGCTTTCTTATTAAATACTTGAAAATAAGACATCCATGTTCTGCTTTCAACTCATGTAGCAACAGTAACTACAGACTTCCAAGCATTGCTTTTCAAATAATTCAGATCCCTTAATCACAACAGGCTGATCTTTTTTTGCCTCTTCACACAGCTTCCAAGACTGTATATTAGCTCTACAGCAAAAGTGGAATTTTTCTCATATAAATAAAAACAGTTACTGATTTTCATCTGAAATTTTACATGTACAGTTCAATACTTAGAGCAGCTGAATGTTTCAAAGCCATATGTGATAGTACAGTGTTAACTGTTTAGTGTCTTCACTGTTATTCTAAGGAATGGGCTAAAAAATTCATCAGTTTAGTACCATAAGTCATCAGCAACAAAAAAGTCAATTTTTCATAAGTTAATAACGAAAATAATGGTATTTGTGTTCTCCAAAAAAAAATCCCCATTGTTTTGAACTATTAACCCATGAGATTTCCAAGTTTTTATATTTTTAGCTCTGAGATCAGTAAGGGAAAGTTCATAATATGAACTCTAGAGAATTAATTACAATAAGATCAGTGACATCTCTGTCATTTCACCCTCCCTAATTATTTTTTAATTATCTGACTTTTAATACAGTCTCCAGACATAGAACTTGTGATGTTTTAAGGCTGACCTATGGAGAATTACACTTGATACTTTCATTATTGCAATCCTTTCCTCACAGAAAATATTACATCTCAAACAAACAAACAAACAAACAAACAAACAAACAAGTGGCAGTGTTCAGTACTAAGTTTCCGAGAAAATGCTTTCTGTTTTTTGGGAAGTGACAAGATTGAGGAGGTTGAAGGGTGCAGTCATTATTTCAGGACAAACAGCAGAAGAGATGAAACTGATTTATAGTCTCTGGCACATATTGCTGGTACTCATAGCCTCAGATGGGCAATCTACATTTTTTCTTATACGTTGCTCACGAGGGGGCAGTTACACTGGCAACTAGTGGGGCTGTGAGTTTATGCAGCAAAGCACTGCAGGATGTGTGCTGTACTGTAGCTGGAGCTATGTTAGCTCTTCAGTGTGGTCAGCATATGCTTTTGCAGTGAATCTCCCAAATGTTCCTACTCACAGCAAAGATTGTTGGTTCATATTGTGGAGTGGTCTCAAGGCACTGGATTTCTTTAAGATGAACCTAAACATGCTCCAGGAATGTATCTAACGTTCTCCTGCTGCAGTCACTCTGCCTAAGGGACCAAACTAGGGCTAGTCTAAACTAAAATCCATTCAAAATGTGCATGAGGATATGACATCTGCAGCACCAATTCTTTGGTCTGTGCGTGTCCATCCACCTTGATGCAATTGCGCTGTTTTCCCCTCTCTCGCTGCTCTAAAGGTCACTTGCTTTAACAGTTGTCATTCAAAATTAATAGACATATGCCTGCTAGCTGTCCCCCACGACAGCCTGGAAGCTTCTAGATCTCCATTTATTTCAAGGAATTAACCTTGTCTGACCTCCGGCACCCCTCCAATTATTTTTCTGGGAAATATCGATGAAAATATATCCTTAAAAATTTAGAGAAAAAAAATGGTTTGTAGGACAGACAGTAGATATTCATATAAAAGCAAGAAATGAATGGCTTTATTGAAGGTACTGAGCTTGATTCTTCACTGGCTAGCATGTTGCGAAGTTATTTACAGCTATGCAAACAGGTATAAATTGTCACCAAATCCAAATTAGAATGTCAATATGCAATTTGAACTCACTTTGTCAATGACTCCAGAAAATGCTCAACAATGGAAAATGAAACAGACTTTATCTTCCCCTGCTATCATCATACTATTTCAGACACTCATTATTCTGGAAAATATATAGCTCTTTTTTATAACTGTAAGCCACTGAAATAGCAAATGAACAAAGAAAGAGGCTTTATACTAAAAATGATCTGGAGAGCATAAGTGAAATCTCACTATACTCAAATAAGAATTGGAATAAGAAAACCTCTGTTACTGCTGCTGCTTCAAAAGACCAATTAGACCTTACTGCACTTTTTTTTTGTACAGGATTCATACGCTCTTTTTTTTTTTTTTAGTATTTTTTATAATGCCTATCAGTAATTTTTACTTCTTTATCTATCTAGGCACATTCATTACCTACATAAATACGGTTACTTTTCAAATTTGCATAAGCATGTAATTTCACAGATCAAAGTTCCAGGACAGCAAATAGGATGCACGTGCATATTATTAGTATTTTAATCCGAAAATAAAGGAAAACTTTTTTAAGAGGAATAGCAGGCTTCTGAAGTGTTTTCATTTCTTTTTTAGCAATAGATCTTGTACAAATCTGGAGAACAAGAGCTAAAACTCATTTTGCGAAGACTTCAAATGGATGTCAGAATTTTTTAGTGTCGAAACCATTTCTGACAAAATTTTAGAAATCAATTATTATTTCCAGCCTGTAAGTTAGATCTTAAATGCTAGGAACAGGAATTTGAAGTTATGATTCCTTCTTGAACCTCTTCAGACAGAGTTGAAAGAGCTTGTGCCCTCAGCTATCTACAGTTCCATAAAAGAACTTTACTGTAGGACGCTTTTTTATTTTGCACAAATACTGCCAGATTTCATTCTGCAAGTTAATCCATGCCATTTTCAGGTTAAAAGCTCTACATATCCTTATGTGATACAGAATTTTCTTCTGAGTTTTATAGCGAAATTCTTGACAAAACATGTTAAAAGAGAGAAGAAAACAAAACCCATAAAAAGTGCAACATGAAAGATAATTTCCTCTTTTAATATTTAGAGTACTTGTTTGTCTGAATCAGCTAATATATTTATTACCTTATATGTGGAAAACTATTCAGATGTGTCTTTCATTTTAAGAAAGGGATAACATTTGAAGTCTGCTTTATTTAGCTTCTGTTTATTCAACAACAATGTAGATATGAACTAATTTTTGCTCTGTTTTTGGAAGGTCTTCATTTCAAAAAATAAGTTAGTCCAAACTCCAAACAAATACCTAAGATGTCCATTCTTGCAGGTCACACACAAGTAAAAGGGCTCAAGTAGTGTATAGACCTCTCTGGTGTCAAGAGACTTCAAGCCCCCAGAGAAGAGACAGAAGGCACAGCTGCGCAGAAAGGTACAGTCAAAATTCACAAAGGATGTGAAATAGGCATTTTGGGATATGCAATCTTAACTGCAAGGTTTCCTTACCAACATGAACTCTCAAAGTTGTAGCTTTTCACTCTTGAAGTAAGCAGGAGAGAAAACTGGCCAATATTTTACATACATGCGTGTTTGGTTTGCAAGGCAAGGTTTTGGGAGCTGCAGGAGTGGCTTCTGTGAGAAACTTCCAGAAGCTTCTCCCATGTCTGGCAGATCCAATGCCAGCCAGCTCCAAGGTGGATTCACCACTGGCCAAAGCCAAGCCCACCAGTGATGGTGGTAGCATTTCTGGGATAATGTATTTAACAAGGGGAAAAAAAAACTCTTGTGTAATGGCAACTGCAGCCAGGAGAGTGGAATCAGGCTGAGAGAAGCAACTCTGCAGACACCAAGGTAAAGTATAGAAGGAGTGGAAAGAGGCACTCTGGGTGTCAGAGCAGAGATTCCTCTGCAGCCCCTGGTGCAGCCCATGGTGAGACAGCTGTGCCCCTGCAGCCCATGGAGCTCCATGGGGGAAGCAGAAGTCCACTTACAGCCTGTGGAGGACTCGCAGTGGAGCAGGTAGATGTCTGTGGGAAACCTGCACTGGAGCAGGCTCCTGGCAGGACCTGTGGGCTGATGGAGAGAGGAGTCCACACTGGAGCAGGTTTGCTGGCAGAACTTGTGACCCCTTGGGGGACACTGCAGCAATTAATGAAGAACTGCAGCCCATGGGAAGGACTCACATTGGAGGAGTTCGTGGAGGACTGTGTCCCACACACAGGACCCCATGCTGGAGCAGAGGAAGGGTGTGAGTAGTCCTTCCTTGGAGGAAGAAGGAGCAGCATAGGCAACGTGGGATAAACTAATCACAATTCTCACTCTCCATCTCATGCAACACTGGAAGGTAGAAAATTTGTGGGTAAAGTTAAGTCTGGGAAGAAAGGAGGGGTGGGGGAAAGGTATTTTAAAATTCAGCTTTTAATTCTCATGACTCTACTCTGATTTGGTTGGAAATAAATGAAATTACTTTCCCCAAATAGAGTCTGTTTAGCTTGTGACAGTAATTGCTGAGTGATCTCTCCCCATGCTTATCTCAACCCATGAGCCTTTTGTTATGTTTTCTCTCCCTCATCCTAGGCAGTGACAGAGCAGCTTTAGTGGGCACCTGGTGTCCAGCCAGGGTCAATGCACCACAACATGCATTAGACCTTCAGAGCTGACTATAATCAAACATAGTCATCTGGTCTGACAACAAATTTCATATCATTTCAGTGCATCTTGTTAGTGAAGCAATTTCAGCAGGTTATCTGGTACGCCTGCTCAAATGCAAACCAGGAAAGTCAGGCACAGCAGGTCTGGCAGAGGCAAGCCACCAGGGTGCCCTACTTCAGGCATGCTGCTCTGGAGCTGAGTGCTACTTATCAGTCACCTCACATTTGCTGCGATAGACTCCACCTTAAAGCAGTTTTAGCCTTGGCCTAACTAGGCCAGTCTATTACACTAGGTCCACTGAGGTGGTCTTCAGAGGAGAGTTCAGCTTTTGTTAGCTGGTGGGATTCGCCACCCAAGCCTAGCATATATCACACTCCTCAGGAACACCATGATAAGGAGCAGAGGAAGCACTCACACCAAGGACAAATTTGTAAACATTCAGAATATCAGAAAGGCTAGAAAGAAAGACAAAGAAAGCCAGGCCATTATTGTGGTATTCTTGTCATCATTCCCTGTAGCATAATTTTACTCTTCCTGCATTGTGCAAGCATCTAAACTCTCCCTGTTTGCTGTGTGCTAAAACATGAACACAATTCTGGATGCATACCATTGATTTTGGAGCTTGCAGTGAAGTTTTTAAAGCAAAGCAAGCTTCCAGGTGTATTATGTTACATCAGAATTTTCTATAACTCTGCTCATTACTTATTGTTCCAGAGCAGCACAGGAATGGTTTAATGAACTATTGATCTCTCTCTTTTTCCTAATTATATTGCACTGGATATGGATGTTTGAACATACCCCGACTTTACTAGTGAGCATTTGTAACAGTTGTTAACTAACCTATGAAGTTGCTAATAGAGAGCTAAACTTCTTCAGACTGTCTCTAGAATGTGGAGAATTAACTCAATTTAAAGTTAGACTTAGAAGTCTAAATCAAAATACAGAGGTAAGATTTTTATTGCCTCTGTTGTGCCACCTCAACCATCTAACTATCTAGCAGCAACTTTTGTGCATAGGTCCCTAAAAATTGTACAACATTTAGCTAATCATCACAAGAAATAAGAGTTTTCATATTTGAAGACATTATGCTGACAGAAGATGGAGAGAATTTTTTTAGGAAAAACCAGACATTAAAGAACCAGATGTTACCAGATTGACTCTAACTAGATGAAAGAGTATGATCTTTATCACTGAGGACCACAGACTATGGCAGATCACAAATTTCCCGGATCATTTCCTTTCCTTTGTTTTTGTAATAGTTTGTCACTCAACCTATCAGATATATGGTGTCCTTCTCTAGGGTGTGCCCTGGCTGCTCAACTCCCTTTTAAAGATTTACAAAATCTAAACATTTCAAATTGGTTTTGCCTGGTGAAACTTAATAATTACAGAGAATCTCGCTCCCTAGCTTCTAACAGAGGTTCTTAGTACCTCCAAATTAGATTCCTGGGGTACAACCAGATAACTTCAGGAATGTCCCCTCCATCACTCCCTCAGTCTATGTGTCCTGCATATGGAGTTACCGGCACAGAATGAGGGGGACTCTTCCAGTCCAGTTCCATGCAGCTGACTATCTAGTTCCTTTACTTCAGCTGGTATCCCTGGGGGTGCCAAGGAAAAGCAGGGGCATCCCTGAACCGGTGTGTTCCCATCTGTATGACCCACACTGTATAACCTGCACAGCAGTGCAAACAAATGGGAACAGTTTTGTACAGCAAAATGACTTGTGCTGGAAAACTGACATCCACAGTATATATGCATCATATATATTTTTGCTGTTTTGTTTTATTTTGTTTTGTTGGGTAGCTCTAGCCTGGCTCTAAGGACTGAATGTCCATTTGCAGTCAGAGTGCATTGGGTAAGCTCCTGGAGCACATCTGCTATGTAAGTTTTTCAGAGAAGAATCCAGTTCAGGCACCCTGAGGCAGCTTGACACTATGAGCTAAAGCATAGTGTGGGATCAGTCAGGACACTTGTTTCAAAAGCTTACTAAACATTGATCCAAACTGGAACATGTGTAGATCTGCCCTCTGAAATCTGAAAATGTGGCAACAAAGGCAAAAGAGCTATGCTTGTTGCAAGATCCTGGAAGATCACAAGATTAAGACAAAACAGGAATCCAGTAGGAGGAAATAGTTTCAAGCTGCTGTGGGTAGACCTGGCAGGTCTATTTTTAAAGACAGGTTTTCCAGGAATTATATGATTTTATGCTCTTGCTAGCCTTAGTCCAACCCCACACATAATCTCACTGCAGGTACCTCCTCTACCAAAGAATTAAACACAAATTCTGTACCTCCAGCTGTTCTCCCTACACATATGCCAGTCACTTTATTCAGTAATAGAAATGTACATAATATAGTTGCTCTCATAATTGTTGACTTTTACTGCAGTTCCTATGGCTCTGCAGAATTCAACCTATAGTATCTTGAACCCTAAACCAGATTTTAAACCCTGGCATCGCTGTACAGCAGTTACCTAATTTGATGTCAAAGTAAATACTGTCCAACATAACCCTGTAGTAAGCAGGTTCTGTTCTCTGACTGTCAGCTTTGCTCTACATGGCAATAAATCAAAGTATTAAGTCTGTGATGAAATTCTAATCTTTTAATCTCTGAACCTGTATGTGGTATATGTATAAAATTTACTGAGTTCCTTAGAAACTATTCTTTAGGCTTTTTACTCAAAACTCAAAAAAACCCCTCTTTTAGTATTTTCTTATTTTGTAACACTTGAAAAAACACCGACATTAATTCAAAAATTAAATACAGCTGATCTAGTAATCACATCCACTTCTCTCCTTAAAGACTCCCTGTGGATCACTAAATGAAGCAGTTTCTTCATGTGAAAGACTGCATTTTTGTATCTCTTAAATAATTGTGTTCACATTGCGGAGATCTGAAGACTCCTACCATAGTCAGAGAGGAATGTATGAGTACCCAGTCATATACAAATTGTTGGGCCCAGTCAGTGGGCTAGATTTGGACAGATTTCAGTTTCTACAGAAAGACATTTCAGATGATTCTTCCTGTGTGCAGAGGAAAATTTCTAACTTTCACCATACATATTTGTGAGTGGCTAAAAATCTTTTTTGTGAATGGCTACAAATCTTTTTGTGAGTGGCTACAAATTCAGAATTGATTTACAAAACGCAGCTGTATTTAATAAATGTCTACCATTGGGTATGGAATAATTATTTATTAAAATCAAACTTCAAAGGAAATTTTGTACTTCATGGTCTTTGGTAAACTGACCTGGAAACTTCAGAGAAAGAAGGTGAATACTTTCATTATGGACCATTGAAACACACAGACATAGGAGAGTATTGAAGATCCAGCTCTGGCAATGATTAAAAAAGGAAGGAAAGGCTGATCCTGAATCTGCTCTGGGGCCTTAAGTACATACATATAGTATCTCTCAAAATCTAGTAGAGAATTTATGATAGAAGATGAGCGCTTTCCCCTTGGCAGTGCATGCCTTTACATTCAGTGCTAATCACATGCTATATTTATCACCACATGCAGGCACCATCATGTGCTTATATTGCTGGGGACAGTAATTAAACACAATGACATTTTGCTTGTGATTTGTTGGAGAGTTTTTTTCATGTTTTCTTTGCTGGCTTCTTCTATTAGTTGCTACTGTCTTCCAGTGAACATGTAATTTCCCCATAAGGGCAATATTAGACAAGTGAAATGATTTATAAGGACTGTTTGGACCTTTGTGTACAGCCACAAACACAAATCAAGATAAATGTGGTGTGTGAGAGTAAGAAAGTGTGTAATGCTTAGTGAAAGTTAGTGTTCAGACATTTTATGATAAACACAGCAGAATCACTGGAGGAAACTGTAACTAACAATAATCTGCTGCCGCTGCTGCTTGCTTATTTATCTCTTTTTTTTTAATCGGTGTTTCCTTCAGGCAAAAATGAGTCAGATGATGATGAAAACATTTGCCTTGGAATCTCCTCTTAAAGCCCATAGACTAAATGTCAGAGCAGTTATAAAAACAAATCAAAGATTCATATCTCTAGCAATGCCTAGCATCTGTTGTTTTGTTACAACTTTTGCACTTAGGAAATGCAATTAGAAGAAAATAATGTGCTGCCCGGGATCTTCCCAGTATGATTACAGTATTTAAAATATCATAATTTATTGCATGTTGTTGATTACAATAGTTTTTCTGGTGTTAATTTATTACTTGATATACGCATGTACATACACATATACAAGGAAGTACAAACTATTCTTGACTATATTTATATTATTATTATAGGTAGTAAAACAATCTAAGTGATATTTCAGTTAGTCTTGATGAAATCTAAGCATGTTTGAAAACAGCGTATTTGTATATTTAAGGTATTTGTGGTTAATGGTGTTATTTACCTAAATAAAATGAAGAATAAATGTGTTTGCAGAATCCCTGCCTTCATAAGATACAAGTGTGCCAGAAGAGGATATGCACTCAAATATGCACATTTTGGACATGCATATATAAAATTTGCTTAAATAATTTTGTATAAATACAGTATCAAAAAAAAATCTATATGTCTCTCAGATAGTTACTAATCCTATACATCTTACTATTAGTAGTATGATAAAGTTTTCTCCAAGTCTGTTAATTAATACAAAATTATTTTGGGATTTCACATTCTAATGATAATCCTGTCACCTCCACTTCTGTTAATGTAAAGTATTATTGAGTGGCTGGTGTTTAAATTGACAGTTGACCAGTTCACTAGATGGCAGAACTCATAGCTCTGTGCATAAAAACACTGTATTAGAGAATGTTAATTGATGCACTAACTCCACTAATGGTTGTTTAAAAAATGTTTAGGGTAACATTCTGCTCTCATTTCCCCAGGTGTCAGACAAGAGATATCATGCTGACTTCAGTAAATGTGATTCACGTTCACATCAGTAGTAATCAGGATTGAATTGTCCCTTTATCTACCCAATTGTCTGTCTATCTCCCTGTCTCTCAGTCCTCCCCCTCTCTCTCTGTCTCTTGCTGCATAGGTAGACAGATAAAAGTGCACCAAACATTTAAAGAAACCTCTGAAATTAATCTGTAAATACTGTAATACTGTAAAATGCAAAATCAAGGGCTGTACTTTCCTAGGAAGGATTTTATCTGATATTTCTAATTTTAAAAAGAAGAGAAATATTTTAGAAACATCATGGTTAACATGAGTATCTGTGTATCCTTCAGGCTCTTTTATTCATATGCAAACTGAAAAAAACCCCACCTTCTTTTTTATAGAGGTAGAAGATCTCTCTCTTATACAAGTGTCATGTTTTAGGAATGGTATTAGTGCTCAGACAAAAAAGAAAAACCATGAGCTGCTCCTTCCTCCTCCCACCTCTGGTGAGAGGGAAAAAAGGCAGAGATCCTGAGTTGAGAATGAACAATTTACTGGAAACAGCAACAACATAAATAGCAAAAATATAAAAAGAGAGGGTTATTTACATATAAAGAGATACTCAACAACTGACCAACCGGACCTGGCGCCACTCGGTCCCTGAGACACAGAACAAAATGGCCCCCTGGACCTTCTGTGTGCCACTGCCACCTTCTCTTCCTGAGCACAAACCATTTCCTTCATGGAAGCGAGAATCCCTTAATTCTGCCTCTCAGCAGTGATGTGCATGATATAGAACAACAACCTATGTGTGCTCACACACAGAATCAACGCTGTCAGCTGACAACAAGATACAGGGAAGATACAGATCTGCTGAACACCATGAAGGAAAATAGTGGATTAAATTAGAGTACTGTTTCATTTTATTAGTGAGATCTCTAATCAAATCTCAGCCTCCACAGTTGTCACATTTTGGATCATGACATGCAGCAGTTTGCAAGAGCACAAACTGCATGCCATTTGGACAAGAAAAAAATCTAAAAGCAGCGCTTAGCTCCTTCAGGTCTATCACCCACAGAAGCCTGCTAGAGCGACCACACAGTAAGGTGAAACTGCTGAAACACCTGTGGAGGGAATGAATATCAAGTCCTTGGTGCCAACCTCCTCACTTTTGTTCCCCTATGGCACCATACTCTTTGTGAATGTTGATTTAACTGATGAATATAAGCATCCTGCTGAGCATGGAAGTATGGATGGATAACTTACCAAAGCCTAGGGAATGACGGATTTCCATAGAAGATATGTGAGCTGTAGTGTTCTACCATGTTCCTTGGGTCTGAGCAAACCAGGACTACATGTTGAGTATCATCCAGTTCTTCCATATTATTTAATATTATGGTCAATATTTTTAATGTATTCTCATCCATGCACAGACCTGCAAAATCAATAGTGTCAGATGTGCCATGGGATCCTCAAGAAAATACCCTATTTTTATTGATCACACAGGGTAGATAGGTACCCTGTGACAGAAAGAGCACCTGTTTTAGTTGTTTGTCCACAAGTTACTGTAAGTTTGCTCAGTCCACTGTGGGGTTCTTTTTAGGACAGGTGCCTGAGTTTAAGGATGTTTACCTGTCTGTCTTTCCTGGTTTCTGTGCTTCTGTCAGGTGAAATCTTCCAGGGAGAGAGGGACTATGCCCACAAGATCTCTGCAGTGGGATACTTGTGGTGACAGTGAAGAAACAGGTTGATGAGAGCCAGAGATAAGCATGTGAGTCAGAAGTGGGATTGTGTCCCATCACAACAACAAAAAAGACTTTTCAATAATGCAGATCAGAAGCAAATATTGAGTCTTTGGGCAGAGGTTAGCCTTGACTTGCTACCAAAGCCAGAAAACACAAGAGAGTGAGCTAAAAATATGGAGACTGATGTGAGTGGTCTTTGCTTCATGCCCTGTGTGGTAACTGGAAAAACTGAATGGATTAGCACATACTTACTTTGGATCTGTTTCAAAGAAAAAAAATAATTGCAAGTTATTGACTCAATTTCTGATAATTTCAAAGAAAATCATGCCCAAAAGTACACTATTCCCACGTTCAGTGGTCAGGTTTTCTGAGAAGCTATGGTACTTAGCTGACAGTTTGAAAACACTGTATTTGAAACGTGTAATGAAAAAACATAGCACATGAAATGCCTGGAGGAGAGATTGTGCTTGTACAAAGAACTGTTTGGCAGTACATTGCCTACCCCCAAAACTGATGCAGTCATATTAAATGGCATTTCTATGTGTCTCTAAGTACATATATGATGCCCTTAAGTATCTTCTTTGCCCATCTCTATTGCCGTTTGCTCTCAAAGTTAAAAATGCTTGCAACAATAATTTTTTAAAATTCCATCTCTTGACAAGATGGGAAGGACTGAAAAAAACCTTTAAGATCTTGCATCTAAAGATGCTCCCTAGAGCAATGTATTGTTAGCATGTATTGCAGATAACATCTTCACCAGGGACAGCACAGGGAAATTAAGATGTTGCAAGTGTGTTAGGTGGATTAATGGTTGAATTCCAGCAGTAGAATGAAATGGCTTCTGCTTACAGCATCTTCAAACAACAAAGTACTCCGAGTCCAAGTGACACTCTATAGTGACTGGCATACAATGTATGTCATCTCTCTTACCACATATTTTTGAACTAATTAATAAGCTGGAACAATTTACTGATATGTAATACTAAATAATGGAAAGTATTTACTAAATAGTGTTAACAAAACTTTGTTTTCTATCCAAGTGCTTAGTTATGTAAGAGAACAGGGAAGAGCAGAGTCTAATTCTTTATATTAATCTTTCAAAATCCATAATAATGAGAAATGCATAATTTATATAGTGTCAGTTGGGGATTTTTTATACTAAGTATGCTATTTTCTTTCTGCTTTTGGCAGAGAAAGAAAACAAAGAAGCTCTTGCCCCTTCGCCATTAAATTGAGATTAAATGTTTGCTCTGGGCAGTGGTTAAAAACAAACCAAACAAGATCCAAACTGGTCAGCTGTGGCCTGCCCCAGCAGTTTTTATATGGGCTTGCTTTCTGCAAAGAGATCGTGCAAGTAACCTGATAATGACAATATGAAGAAAAGAAGCTTCCAGAGAAACCAGATGAACCTGTTCAGAGGACTAGGCATTTTTTTTCCAGACCTGTGTAGATCTGTTTTGGAAAGGGCTCATCTCACAGAATCATAGAATATTCTGAGTTGAAAGGGATCCAAAAGGATCACCAAAGTCCAGCTCCTGAGGAAAGGTACTGGTATTTCAAGTGTCACATGACATGAAAATTAAATATATACATCTAAGGAGGCATTAGTCGGACTTGGCCACCAAAGGCTTGCCGTGATCAACTGAAAAGCACTCAGATGCACCCTGCATGTTCCCAACACGTCTGCTCTGCTTCTCTCCCTTGTGTTTGTTCCACCTGAGCAAGTGATTAGCATTGCTTAAATGAGTAGCTGTCTTACTCTTTCTATTCATAATCAGTACATGCCTGCCTTACACACTGATTATAGCTGTTCATTCACAGAATCCCAAAGGTGGCTGCTGAACTTTACGGTGTTAAGTGATATAAATAGCTGTCCCCGCAGAATGCCTGATGTCAGTGTCAGTGTTGTGACCTTTACAGACTGGACAGCAACAATCTACTTATGGAGGGAATCTTAAGACTTTTTGGATCAGAGTACTGAGTGGTCTCCATCCATCATATCTAATGGGTTTTGGTCCCTGAATACATCTAAGAAGCTCCTGTTTGGACTTGTTTATTCCACTGAATAGGAATATTCTCAGTAGTATCCACAAATAATTTAAAATATTCTTCAAATACTCCTGGTAGCTCTTGACTGACTGCGGCAAGCCAATGCAAAAGCAGATGAAAAAATCAGCAAATATTGTTGAGACTTTTCTGCAGTTGCTGTAAAAGTCTTCCCCTAATAACCAAAGATGCACTTAGTTTCAGTACCAGTTTCACACCTCCATAACCTTGAAAGCAAGTGAATAAGTACAGCAAGAATTTCTCTACATTATTCACACATGCATGTTACTTGGAACACCAACAATATTAGCTATTTGACCTTACATGAAATTTTCACTTGCATTTTCTACATTATCTGAGCAGCAGCTGTTAGCCCAGTTATCAGTTTGTACTCTTACATAAAACCTTACCACAGATATTGTCTGTGTTTGCAACATATATGTCAAGCAGACAAAATATCTGGCTGCCATACTCCCCTTTTATTTGGACAGTTACTGCAGCTCAGCATTGCTGAAGACCCTGGAAGCATTTTGAATTAGGGACTGCTGATGGAAGCCAAAGTGCAAATTTTCCCACTGTCATGCTACTCTTCTCAGAGCATGTGGAAACTTGCCTTTGAAGCAAACAAAGGAGAAAGAAATAAAAATAATTAGCATTTTCTGAACTTGTGATCCTCTTGGGTAAGGGGTTTCCCTGTGTGCTTTTGTATGTGTGTGTATGTGTGTGTGTGATGAAAATAGCTCCTCAGTGCTGAATGACATTTGATTAATTATAGCAATTAGCAACCACTTTGCGTCAATCACTGGATGCTAATGTTGCTATAACCCCAAAGTATGACAAGTGTTAGTAGCCATCAGATTGTATATCTCATGCTATTTAAGTTCTTTTTGGCCACTATCCAAAATACACTGGTACTCTTCTGGCAACTAAGATGTGAAAGCAGACCAAAACAGCAGTTCAGAAATGACCCGATTCAGCTCACCCTTACTCAGATGTGTAATACATCCAAAACTGCACTGAGAATATAATGGGGCCCATTTTCCTCAGGAAACAATTCATGAAATAAAGAGAGCACCAACATGACCTGGGAAGTGTTTTTTTTTTTCCTGAAAAAATTGCCATAACATTACCAGCTACATACTTTAAGGAACTGACCTTGGAATTGATAAAGGAATTTGATGCAATATACAGTTTTTCCATGTCCTATGGAATTATCCAACTAAATTACATTAATTAGAGCAATTACAGTGCATGATGGTATATACTGGAATAAGAGAGCTACTAGGTCTGTCTAGATAATTAGAACAGATCTGTTCAGAACCTCGCATTGTTTCTGCAGTATGTATTTGCATAGTGCCTGTTCACGGGGAGAAGTTCAGACACTAGTAAATAATTTACAACTCGCACCTTGTTCCTGTTGGATAACCCTTAGGAGAAAAATTCATCCAGGCCTATGCCTGATCTAGTTTGAACTGCAAGCAACAGCATCATTGGACTTTATCTTTACAGCAGTGTGACATTATGTAGTTCATATTTATGTTTACTCTGATAAATTTTCATGAAATACATCTACAGAGAATTTCCCTGATAAACATAAGGTGTATCATTTATTTTTGAAAAGGAGATTTTTTGCTAAATATGTCTGGATCTTATTTATTTATCTATTTAGTGACATTTTGATGAGTAACTTTTTCCTGACCTATTGAAATTTTCCAATATAATGATAAATATATAAATAGAAAAATATGAAGCCAATTTCTTTATAGAAAGCATGGATGTTTCCCCTCCCGTCCCTGGAGGTTACCCATAAAGGTTTACCTAAAAGTAGATATTCCCTCTAAAACTTATAGTAAACTATGTTTGGAGGTGAAGCAAACAGAATGCTTCAAATTAATTTCAAGTTTTCTCAAGAGAGGGATTTGGAGAAAGGATATGCACCAAGAACAAAACCAAGGATGTTTCAGGACCTTGTTCAGCTCATACTTATTGTTCCATGGCTATACTAGCAATTGTGAGTTAAACACATAAATAAACACATAGATGAAAAGACATTGAGATTTTATTGTTGACTCTTCTTTATATGACAGAATGATTTTATTTCAAAATTTCTAGAATGTTTATTCTACTTGAACAGAGTGGCTTTTTGTTTAAAGTGGTAGGTGGAAGCAGAGTACTCCAGAGACAGGTGCTTTGCTCACTACAAACAAGATAAAGTAGGAAGATCAATTCCAATTCAGAAATGGAATAGGGGTCTTACCATACAAGCTGTTGCTTTTTTAACTTGCAACTGCCAGAAAGTGGAACTGTTCAAATTAACTAAATACAGAAAAATTATATTGGTCTGGATGCAAGATACAGGAATAAGAAAAAGAAGGTTTCGTTTTTATAAGGATAAAAAAGAATGCTCATTGAGGATCTGCACTTTCTCTAGCATTGGTAATCTATCCTGAAGATAAAAATGTGAGTACAGAGACGCTGGTGTGCAGAATTCTGGGACCAGCTATTGGCAAAACTGCTCTCTGTATGTCAATCTTGAGTTTGGTTTAAACACTGACACTCAGAGAGGCAGGGAGGCAACTGAAGAGCTAAAGGCGTAATAAATTGTTCCTGGTTTGTGTTAGATAAAATTGAATCGCTTTCACAAGGAAGGCTTCACTTGAGACTTTTTGAGGATTGGTGCTTAGGAAGGTACAAGCTTTAGCCTTCGGAAAGAAAATCTGCACAAAGATCTAATGTTTTGATGCAAGGCGAAGAATTTTTAATGCGCTGAGTACAGGAGAAAGCTAAAGGCAAAAATGGCAGCCTGGAGCCCTGCATGCAGTTCTGACTTTGACAGATGTCCCACTAAGTATCTTTATCCCAGCGTAAGATGTTTATCGTGATTTCACCGAATTAACACAAACCCCATAAATTTTACTCTCAGTGTTCCAGCAAGGTGCTTAAACTTCACCATTTGGATGCAATTTTTGTGGTACTATGGTTCAATTGTATGAACATATGAAAATGGGAGTATAAAGTTGTGAAAATAAAATGCTCCTTGAAGGGCTGTCTGTGGCAGATACTTTCTCTGTATGCCCCGCACTTCCTGCACTGGTCAGCTGAGCTGACACATGCAGGAGAGGCTGTAATTCATTACAGGTAAAAGCTAGTGGCATAATCAGTATGAATTAGCACTAAACAAAAGCAATAAGAGCTCAGGATCTTAGCCAGCTTCACTGAAGCACCGTGGAGATGTGTTAGTTCACATCACCAGTGCAAGTCTTTCTTTCATCTTGCCATTCTCAGGCTCCCATTCCCCTTCTCTCTGCTCTTCTTTCACTATGGTAACAACACATCTCATATCTGCAGAAAAAAATGGTCTGCCTATGGCTTCAACACCCACTTGGGTGTAAAACTTTGGACTGGGCACAGTACTAGAACATGGCAGGGCTTTGTGCTGTGACAGAGGTTGTCCCTCTGCATGGTTTGTGGTCCCCATGGGTTCCACCTGGAAGAACAAGGCCCCGTGGCTGTTCATACATCCTGTGGGTAACACATAGCTGGGAAACACCTCAGGTACCTTTCTCTTCCTGGCCAGCCATGGGATTTGCTCCTTGGGCTCTCAAATGTAAAAATCTAACTTGGATGAGAAATCCTTTCCAAACAATACCACAAAGGATTGCAAAGCTATTCAGGCAGTGGAGAAGTGCCTACAGTTATCCTCTGGTCTTTTACTTACAAAATGCCACTAGAGGAAACATGGAATAGAGGATTCTTTCAGCTTAGCTGATAAAATGAAGAATTTATGGGGAAAAGTTAGTCTAGAGACAACAGAAAAGTTTTGGATTTATCCAGTTTTTAGGATTTTGCTTTTCAAAATGGGGAAGGAGGGAAAGGGAAGACCATCTTCCTGGGTACCATTTATATTTTTAAAATTTTCTTTAAACATGTTCCTAAGTGAAAAAATTTAGTAACTGAAAGCATTTTATTAATAAAGATGTTAGAAAAAATAATTCTAAAATTTTCTACTCTTTTGACTGTTGGTATTGACTAGATTCAGTTTCAACTAAGAAACTGGTTCTTCTGGATACTTCTTTCTCTAGATTTGCAAAATTATTTGATGGTGAACATTTTTTACTCAAGAGTACTGAGCACAATGTGCTTAAATACTTGTTAATGTAAATTTGAATTTAATAAACACTGATTCTCTTCACATTTTATTTATAGATGCTTATTTACATTGATTTTATTTGTAAGTTGGTTAGATTTATTTCCAAAGATTTTCACAATTCATGTTTTCTCCATTACTCTCCACTTCTGGTATGTCTGCTTCTTGCCTTTATTGACTGAATTTGAAAAAGAAGTTAACTTAAATGTCAGAATTTCAGAATTTTAGTGAGCCAGAAATTCCAATTGAATTTTGGGCCTGTATTTTTGCCTCCTTATTTTCTGTCTGAATTCTCTCTCTCAGAATTATTTTTCAACTTCACGTAGTGCATAATCATGTGATTAAGAAGCCCAGTGCCAACCAATGCACCTGTACATCTTCTACTTGCAAAAAAATAAATTAAGGGAAGAGGTAATGCCTGTGAGGTTGTAGTTAAAGATTGTAACTCTCCATAATGTAGATTCTGAATTTTACATTTTCATTGTTTTTACAAAATATTGATGCTTCACAAGACATGCGATGAAGTCAAAAAAACCTGTCAGAAGAAACTGAAAAGACTGGGTTTTTTTTCAAAGTTGTGATAGGAGAATACCCATGGTAAACTTTATCAGCCAGGCAAACTCTTAACTAGCCATGCTTTGCCGGGACTCATGCCACCTAAATTCCATGTTTCAGCTCAGCTGCAAAGACTTAGGCAGCGCCAGCCTTCCATATATTCTTTTTTTTTTCTTGTATTTTTAAAGCACAGATGAAATTAAGCTTTCAACTGTTGTGCAACATGAATGTGGACCAAGACGTAGCCATTCCTTCTGAGAGTTAACAGAGGAAAGAGGCCTAGTTAAAGGAAGAAGATTCACTTGTTTTTTAAGATGTTTTTCTTTAACTATTTTCTCCTTACCTTTGACAAGAGGAGGAATCACAAAGATGACTGTTGAGATCCAGCTGTTGTGTATTAGTATTTATCTAAATGACAAAATACCAGAGTGGATCACATATGCATGCGCAGTTGTCACAAAAAATACTGCTGTCTATCCAAAACTTTTTGGAAGTTGGGGTTTTGTGTGAAAAATAAATACACATCTTTTGTTCATGAAGCTAAGTAGAATATAAAGTCTGAAATCTTAGATAACATGTAGGTAAACTTTTGCATTTATCAGTCACTTCTGAGGGGGAAAAGAAAATTGTCCTAATATTCATTATAAAATTACCTTAACTTTCTCAGTCATTCTTTCCTGAAAAGGCCTGGAAGGCTTCTTAGGTTTTGCATGACTCTGCTGACATCAAGATGAATGGTATTTCTGTATGGAGATACCTAGCTGTGTTCAAAAAATCATAAAAATTATTCCTGGAGAAGTAAATAGCCAATGACTGTAATATAAATATCTGCTCTAAGTGTAGAAAAAGATTTAATCCTTTGTATCATAGTACGTGAAAGAGAAGCTTCACAGGAGACTTAAGCACTTTCTGCTGCTAAAATGGCCTTACTGCTAATTTTCTTGTTTTAATGGTGCACATAATATTGCCTTTCCAAATATGATGGCAAGTAAGCTGGTCCCTCTAGTCTCTCTGCATTTAATTGCTCCTCAGTTCTGCACCCAAACCCAGTTTCCATTCTGATCTTTAAGACTAATTTCCTTGCAGTTACTGTGGGAAAACCAACATGTCATCCTTTAAAATCTCTTCTTTCTGAGCTTTCTGCACTGCATAGTTGACATGAGAGTCCTGATCTACCTCCAGCTTTACCTGACTGACACAGAGATTGGATTTAGCTGGCAGTAAACTGACATACAGCTGATGTTGCCATCACCTTACCTTCTCAACTTCATATCCTTGGTGCAAGTCACTACTTGTAAGCACTAAAACCAACACAAAGGATGAATGTAAGTCATTTATACAACTTAATTTTTTACCTTTTGAAATCTAATTTCTGACCTCTTGAAATTATTTTAAATAGCTTTGTGCTATCATCCACTTTTCTACCAGAGTTTTACACTATTGTTTACAATCTATCTGTCTGTCTGTCTGTCTCTCTGTCTGTGGATCTCAGGGCTCTAAAAGTGACAAGCAGAAATCCTCCTGTTTATATTATGTAACTGCCTTCTTCTGGCAGCTGGCTCCAACGTGCACCTCTGTGAATGTTGCCATGGAGACTCCAATTTAGGAGCAACTGGATTTGAGAATTTCCAGCCCAGCAATATGTGATAAAACAAATACAGAAATTAAAGTGGTACCCGCCCTTCAGATGGCGGTCAGGCAGGTCTGCTAGACCAGGCTGGAAGTGGGGTTGGAGGGGGAAGAATGTCGCTTGCACAGGTGATTAATGAATGCATTACAGTCCTTGTTATTATCTTCTATAATTTTGCTTTTCTCCCCAGCTGTTTTATGAAACAGAATTAATGTTAAGTGATGGTTCTTTCTGACTAAATTACAGCAGAAGCATCCAATGCATACAATTTCTACTTTTCCCCTGAAAGTGAGTCCAATATGTGCTCTGCCCTTAGGATGACGATGCACTAGTTTGTACATCTGATTTTACAGGTATTTGTCTCCTGATGATGCCCAAAAATATTTGCTTATTTTTAGTTCTGTGCTTCCATGTTGTTTCTAGCCCTTCTCTCACAGAAGACTTTGACAAAATTTACTGACTACAAGGACCCAAGAAAAAAAGGCAGTGAGGAATATCCTACTAGCATATTAACACAGGGAGCTAGCAGTTATAATTTATTTCTTTTCTAGATTAGGGGTAAACCAGTGCCCTAAGGGTAAATAATTTATACCAGAAATCGTAATAACCTTTGCCTCAGAATTTCACAAGACTTAGTTTATAGGCAAGACTTGTTTGACAATATTCTTTGTGGGATTATTTAAACATTTATTTGAAGAGGTGTATCTGTAAATTTTCCATGTCTTGGTTTTTATTATTTTGTTTTGCAACTCAGTATCCTGTGAGTTTTGTTCCATTTGGTAGAATGATTGACAGAGTTTTGGATTAACAACTGCTGTTTTCTTGAACACTGTTAGGAAAAAAAAAGACAAGACTGGAATTAAGTATAAAAAAATGTAAGTAACAGAAATGCTGGGGTTTTTCCACTGATATTATTATGCTGGTGTTGATCTTAGTCCAAATTTTAATGTAGGTCTAACTTCTCTTTGACAAAGTCCTTTTTAAGAAAGAAAGATGGCTCACTTTGCTGACAGAAAGAAATGATGGTGCTACTTTATTACTTGCTTGAAAAAAATATGCACCAGTGGAAAATGCATGTTGTGGTCAATCAGTCCTGTATTGTACTTTCAGGGAACAAATGTTCTTTAAATCTTTCATTGAAAATATAGTCAGTATGAAAGACCACTGTACAAATGGAGCTAGGAAGTTAAAGCTTCCTAAGAACAGGATCTATTGAGTCTGCCACCACATGACCCAGAAACCTGGGTGACTAAGAGCTCCTTGAGTGGTGTGGTTACATCTATCTCACTTCCAGAAGCAGCGAGGAGGAATAGGCAGCGAGGGATCTTTAATGACTTGGCTCTACAGAAGGATCATAATTCAATACTCCCTTCATCTCAGGTCTTAAAACTTACAAGCTGTCTCTCTTGCCTTAGAGATTATTGAGGCTTCTCAATGCTGATATTGTGTACCAAAGAGGCTCTCCTCCCTTTATAGCTCCTTCCCTCTGTATCATACTGAGATACCATGCACTTCTCTGCCACAGTGCCTTGTGGTCTTCCCACAACACTGCCCTGAAGTAGCAGTGGTCACCAGAGCACACAGCTGACACAAAACCAAACAGGTCCATGCAAAGCACGGATGTGTAACTGCATTTGAGGGGGAATATGCTCCCATAAGAGCAACTTTCAAAGTAAGAGCAGAGAGCAAATGTCTTAGCAACCTACCTCACCAAGATTCATCTTCCATCAGTCCACTGCTCTAAATAAGCAAATGCTCTTTTATTCTAGCAAAACTGTTTAGATGATGGTTCACATTCCCTAGCTAAATGGAAAATAGGTTTGCTTTGACAGGAATGAAAGGCTCAAGTTATTCAGTATTCTGTGCACAGTCAGGCAGGATCCAGAAAGCTGAAACATAAAGGAAAGCAAGGAAGCACTCCTGTGCTACTTGGAACTTCCTCGATTGCCTCTATCAGCAATACTGTAAAATTTTTTCATCCATTGCCTACAAGTGCAGCTTCATAGTTTAAGACTTGAAAAACATGAAGAAGTAACTCAGCAGTTCATTGACTACTAACTGTGGATAAATTCTTGAGATTTATTGGCAAACTGTACATGCCATTGCCATAACTTAGTATAAAGTAAGTTTATAGGGACAATAAGGCTAGTCCGGAAATTTTAAGATACAACAGTTGATAATATATTGGTATGTAAGTTATGTTTTGCTAGCTGAAACAGTCTGTGGTTTCCTGAAGTCTTTGTTACCTGAATAGAATTAAGGAAATCTAAGTTTGTGTTACAGCAGAGTCTACCACGCAGTTATTTTTCTAACAGCATGTTTCACACTTTTTCAACTTCTTGAAAACATGCTATTTAAGTACTGAACAGGTATATTAGACGGGCTGATGATATCCATTCAAAACTTCAAGTAGGGTTCTAAATTTCATATTTCCTTTGTTCTACCGGTTGGCAGTATTCTAAAGTTTTGTTCTCATTGAAGCTTAGAGAAGCTTAACACCAACTATTTGTATCCTGTCATCAGACCATCAGCAGATACCAGTAGACTTTGTTCCATGAGAAGAAAATCTTTCCTGCTGTTAACAGAATTGGCTCCTTGCATCTGTGCCACCAGATTATGGCAGAAGAGAAACAAATGAGGGAAAGCATATGCCATGCCTCATGGATCTTGGCTTCTTGTCCTTCCCTCCTCAAAAAAACGTAGTATCAAGCCAATCTGTAACTTCTGTACCCTTCACTGGCCTCAGCCTTGCATAAAATCTGTGAGATTTAAAAACTCTTTTTATAAAACTTTATGTGTATTTACAACACTACATATGTTTTTGAGAGAAAACAGTCATTAAACATAGTATTTGTTGAGATAATGGTCAGAAAAGAGTTTATAGTAAAAACATAAGATTATATATGCTTTACAACACAGGAAAGTACAAATTCCTTCTGCGTATTCTAGGAATGCATGAGGCTGGCAAATCATCGTAATCGAAGTAAACAACTCTTGAATGAAATCACTACATATATTTAAAACCAAAGAAAACAACTATATCTGCAGATCTTCCTCCTAGCCACTCATCTATTTAGTTCAGTCTGTCCCACTAAGCATTAATATTTAATTTGCTGCTTTTTCCAAGAACATTTTAAAGTCTTCCACCACTAACCTAAAGAGTTTAAATGATCCTTGTCATCAAAAGTAGAAAAGCAGATGAGAGGGGAAAATAATATTGGAGACAACTATATAGCCTAAGACAAACAACAGTGTTTTTGAATATGAATAAACCTTTTTTTTTTGCTGACAACGATACTCAGAAATCAAATGAATACTTTCATAATGACATGAACAAACAGATGTGTAGAAAAATGTTATCAGTGATTCAGAGCAACTTACTTTAAAACAGATTACAGGAATATGTAAATAAGTATATGCATTAGGCAATATCAATGTTTACTTAATCATGTTCAGAGCACTTAAATTATAGTAACAACTCATAGTTGTTTATAGGTAATCAGAGGAAAACCTGAGTAACACACATCAATTTGATAGCAAAAAAGTATGTATAATGCTTTTAGAAATATTCATTCAAATCATATGCAGTTAAATGTTACAAATTGGATTACAGATTATAAAAGAATCCTTCAAATCTGTTGCAAATTTAAATATACAGAATACATACAGCACAGTTTTTGATAACTCACTATTCTCATTAATGGATATAATCAATATAATGTTTTTAGAATTCATCTTAATGTTTGGCTATAAACACCACATTTCTTTTTCATGTCTATTACAAGGCCAGGATCTATCAAAACTGTGCAGTTCCTGATTGATTGAGGCAATTTTTAGAAAAAATAACATTTTTTTCTCCTTAGATTTTAATATCCAAATCAAGAGGCTTACAGAGGTTTGGGAAAGCAAACACAGAATGATGGGGGGCAGTGACAGTACATGCAGATTTAGTATATGCAGACTAATCTAATAAGATTAGATAGTATTGCAATAGTCATGAGATAAGATGCTGTTTCTGTGTTTTGAGGTTTTTTCCTGTTCTTTCTCTTTAACCCACTAAGTCTTTCTCAATCCACAATTCTTTAGAAGTATACAACAATTTCTATGTACATTTCTTGTTCAAGTCAACAGTAAAGGAAAAAATCTGTATAGAAAAAAATTTGTTAGGTGTTTTCATGAATACCAAAGAAACTGTACTATAATTAAGGCAAAACATAAGAAAACATTGCCAAAAATAGTTTGGAATAAATGTATTTAACAGGAACTTGGTGAAAGAAAGAAAAAAGCAGTATCAGCAAAATAAGTACAGAGAATGTGAAGTGTTGGGAGAAAGCAATAGAAAGAGACAGTATAAATGAGAACAAAATGGTTTCAGAAAATTGAAAAGAAAATAAAGGCATCAGGAGTATGTTTTCTGGCAGGATCCATGAGTTCAAACATATTATAGATGCAATAAAACCTACAATTATCATATCCTAATTATAAAACCAATGTGATAAAATATGTAATAATGATGAAAAGGCAAATTAATTCAAAGAATATTTCAGTATGATAAAAGAAAGTAAGAATTTACCTTTTCATCTGGTAAAGATGATGAATTCGATCATTTGGTGTGGTTCATCAAAACCAAAATGTTTTCTGGGATGCATGAATGTGTTTGAAGTTCTTACGTGCTGTCTTTGTTTTACATAGTAAATTGAGATTTTCGAAAACTAACAATTGTCGTGGTTTAGGACCTGCACTCCCGCTTCCCTCTGCTGAGAGAGACAAAAGGGTTGAGATAAGAAAAAATTACTGGAAGCAGCCATGAGATATGAAAATGAACAGCAACAATATTAATAACAAAAGTATTCAAAAATAGGGTGATTTTCATGCAAAGGTTGCTCACCACTTGATCTGACCCAGCATGGCCCCAAGACAGTGAACAGTGGTGCCTGGACACCCCACGCCCATGCTTTTTTCCTGGCTGCTCACTGCCCTTGCTCCATGGGAAAGGAACACCCCTCCTTCTAGGAAGTGAGATAAAGTCCCTTTTCCCTGCCCCTGGCCATGATGGAAGATGGTGTGTAATAACAAGTCTTGGCCCTGCGCACACAGCTCCAGGCTCTGCCCCCTCATGCCTACAGCGAAAAATTAACCCTGTCCTTGGCCAAAATCAGGACAACAATTATGAAATATTTATTTCAGTAACTCTTAAAATTTTGTTTGGAACTGCAGAGATCAGAAAGAAGGGAAGAAGAGAGGAAGGGAAAGAAGTGCTCACCACAATTCCTCGTAGACTGAAAATTTTCTTCCCATTGCCAACACCTAAAAGGGGCTCACAGAGCTGGTTATAAATTGGTTATTATGGTAGCAATACCAGGTGAATCAACTGAGCAGCTGATAAAGAATAACATTAAAAAAGGACATTAAAGGAAACATTATATCAACTCCATTCTGCTTAGTGCATTTAGCTTATTGCTCCATGATATCTTAATTAAAAAAAAAAAAAAACGCATACAAGACCAGCAAAAGTCAGGCAAATGGATTAATAATTAGTCAACTGATTTCTCAGAGGGGATAAACACACTGAACTGAATTAGGAGAGGCTAGCAATGACAGAAGAACATAAATTGAGAAATGCTGATTTAAAAATGAATCTGATAAAAGACACATCTCTGAATTCAGCATTGTTCAAAGAGATACTAAAATACGAAGACCACTTCTTGTATATAAGTACTTCAAAAAGCTGGAATTGAAAATAATGAAATGGAAAAAAGAAACGGTGCATGAAAAAGCCATAAGAACACTTTAAGGGCTAAAGATATTTAGGTTTATGAGTTCTGCCTAATTAGAATACTAAAATTAAGACCATGAGTTGATTTGATCACACCATATACTTAACTTTGCTAGATAAGGCATTAATCCTTCAGTGTTTAAAGCCAACAACAAAGATGGTTGGGATTTAATGAAACATGCTGAAAATGGAATAGCATTATTTTCCTTATGACTGAATATGAATAAACATCAGAACACGTGAGATAGATTTTCTGTCTTTGACTGTCTTCAGCTCAGACTCTTAGCCTTTCTAAACACATCAGTTTTTGCTCTCAGTGAAGGAAAAAACTCTGAAATTTGATGGTCTGTGTTATGAAATGCATTAGACTGGTTTTGATAAACATTTTTGGTCTTAGAATATGAGTTTGAGAGCTTAGTAAATAAAGGAAAATACAGAAATAATATCACTATTGTTAATCAAAGCAGCATAACAGAGAACATGAGACTGCAGTTCGGGCCCAATGAGGCCTGCACCAAGTCCAAAGACTTGGAGTTAAAATGCAGCATATAGTGTAATCGTCCCATTCCTGGGAAAGTCAGAAGTTTAAGGGCAGCCTTCTTGTATACATTAAATTGTGGAACTGAAACAGAGCCCCAGCTTCAAGGTTTCAGTACATGCCAAATTGCTATCCATGCCAGTATCAGACACAGTGTGATCATATGCCCTGAGCAGCCTCAGGCTCCCATGGCTCCCACCTCCTACAGGAGCAGGAAGAAAGCTGCAGCATCAGCAGTGATTTGGATAATTATGGATCAGGGTGGTAGTGGGTGCTACAAAGCATGCCTGAACTCAAAGCTAGTTGGGAGATTCTGGCTCCAAATCAATTTCCTTACCAAGGTGCAACCACAGCTGTGCTATCAAACTCTACTATAACTGTCTCTTTTACTGTAACTTAGTTGGTCACCTGCTATTGGTGTTAGTCTTCACAGAAAAAATATGGAAGCTGATGTATCTCAGTACTTGAGGCAGCATTGAAATCTGTTGCTGTACTTCACAAACCCCCATAGAAATACATCCCTGAGAGCCTGCAATGCAGAACACCTGGTATACATTCTGCACAGTATATATTTTAACAGTTTTAACTTGAAAGATTATTTTCAGTCCTACTTTACATATTTTACTTATGATCATAAACTTTCATCAGCATTTAGTAACAGGATGTCAAGGCAATATGGCATATGCTTTCTAATTGGTATCACAAAGTCTTGCATTGAAGTGGAATCTACTTTAGAGACATCTGCCTACTTAGTGTGTTATAAACAGAATATATTCTTTTTCCTTCTGCTTGAAAGATTACATAAGTACTTTTTGCTGGTATATTTAAAGGGCTTAAAATCAATACTGTAGCTGGATGTTTTAAAAATTCCAACACAGGAATAACTTCCCCCACTTAAACCAGGCATTATTATTATTATATCTTTTTTATTGTTCCTCGGGTTACATTCATGATTGGTATGCACAAAAAGTGGAAAACATTACTCAGCTTGTCTACTTCTAAGTCTAGGCTTTTGTTTTGCCTACTGTAGTAACATAAGACAATGACCATTATCCGGTTTACTTCTAAGAATGTGACACATATTTCTTACCCTGGCTAGTCTGAGCTACTGAACCACAATTAAAATCAGGAGTTAAAACTGAAAAGTGACAT
The DNA here is from genome assembly GCA_013400235.1 of Oriolus oriolus. Taxonomy (NCBI): domain Eukaryota; kingdom Metazoa; phylum Chordata; class Aves; order Passeriformes; family Corvidae; genus Oriolus; species Oriolus oriolus. The sequence goes on from VXBT01010829.1 coordinate 746,951, forward strand.
TCCGCATGCAGGACCTTAAATTAACTGCCAGGTTATGTCAATACAGTCATAAATTGCCTGAGTCAAAGAGTGGACTGAAGTCTACTGAAGCAGTGATCTCTATCGACTCTCCATTCACCTGCACTAACAGCAATATGTCAGCCTGGACTGGCTCTTGTTTTACATGACTCTCTCTTGCTTTATATGACCTAAGACGCTTAAGAAAGACCTACTTGGTGACTCATCTGGACCAGCTGATATTATTGCAAGGCAAACAAGGTTTTTTTGCTGGGAGGGAGGTGTATCTAGGACAGGACAGTAACTGTTCCCATCCATATCACGACCTGATGGTGTTACCGGCTCAGATGATCCAAACCTAAACGTTAATTACAGCCTGGCACTGAGTACTCTGATCATGAGTCTCTGAGCTCAAGCTCAGTCACAAGCTTCAGATATCACATAACTACCCTTATATCTTGTATGTAGTCTTGGGAAACTTGTGCTCACCTGGCATTTAAATAGAGGGCTTGATTTCCAGAGATGTCAGTCATTTAGTGATTTCAGTGATGTTCACTGAGGAGATGGTACTCAGAATTTTTAAAAATAAAGGCATTCGAGTTCAAGTGGCTAAATATGAATGCAATAGTTTAACTACAGACAGAAAATGTTTGACTGTCTCTTCTTTCATTTTCCCTAATATTAAGGAAAGTAATTTTTTCTCGTTATTATAATAATGATTTTAGCAACATATCATTAAGATTCAGTCAAGCAATTTGTACTCCTGTTGCCAGGCATTTAAGTTATGCTTACAGTGCAGTACCATATAGAAGAAAAGTGATAATCTCCAGAGAAACTGTTCTGAGACCTGAAAATATTACGTACTTTATTATTCAGCATTTTTTTGTGAATTTTATATCCTTCCTCTGATATGTAGCCTGCATGTATTCATTATTCTACACAGCACAAAGAGTTCCACAGGTCACTGCAGGTGGAAGGACTTGCACAGGTCATTCATTAAAAGGATCAGCTGTTGCATCATTAAGTTTTAACATCATAATTGTTCTCTATGTCTATACTCACAAACTTTCTCCTACCATCTCAATTCTTTCATGTATTTTAACATCTTTACACAGTCAAGGTAAGCTTCTTGTTAAAAATGGGCGTGTACAATTGCAAGTTTATAATAAGTTTGCTATTAATGTTCTATTAATGCAAAAAAGCCTTTAGCTTTTTCATCAAAGAACTTTTATATGGGTCCAAATCCTGATCTTCCTAGTCATGAAGGTATTCCTCTTGTTCTACACTGAAGTGGTCCTATGAGTAAAAATAAAACTGTTTTAAGATCATTCAGTGGACAAAAAGTTTTCTCTAAACATTTTAAACCTTCAATAACTTCCCTATTTTGTAGTTACTTTGTTTCTATTTCATTTTTAAAGCATTTCACTAATTCTGTGGGTAGCATGAAACCATTATTAGAGTTCTACAAGAGTGCTTTTTTCAAAGAACATTGCAAACAGCTACAATTAGCACTGGCTAAGTCTGGAAAGAGACCCTCATATCACAAACTGGAACATATCTCCTCAAGAGCATTCAGTTTGCACTTACCTTGTTTCCAACACAGAGAACACTAAATGAAAATAAAAAAATCACTAGCAAGCTGGTGCTGAAGAAACAATGACATTTGAAAAACAAAAATACCCTTTGAAATTTTACTTAAGAAGTCATTGCTGCTAGGGAAAACCTTGCTGCCAAGATAATTTTAGAATCAACCCTTAATATTTTCTGTTCCTACAGAAAAGTATGAACACTGAACACTCAGAGCCTACTGTGCCGTCAAACAATCCAAGGCAAACTATGCAATACATTGTTGTTTCCTAAATGCTAGCCCGTAGGAGACAGAAGAACTATTTCAAATCTTCTTTGAACTGATCCACTCCTCTGACAAATGGAATTTTGAAGAAATCCTTAAGAGTGATTGTACTTTTTCTCTCAGGAAGCCAAATTTCACTCAACAGAAAAGAGAAAGCATAGAGAGCTTAATATAGCTTCTATATAAATACAGTCAATAACAGTATATTTGTGATGACTGCACATTTACAGAGATTAAGAAGCTAGAAACTCTTTTTTCAGATCTGTCATATTTGAATGGTAGGATGAAAAGTCTGTAGCTAGACCAGCAGTTTAGAAAGGAAACCTTCCATTAGGAACTTGGAAAGGATCAATATGGCTTTGTGTGATGATACGGAAGTGGCATACTGTGAATTGTTGGCTTTTAAATCTAGAGAAAGATGGGAAGAGGTAAAAGAGGTGGAAATTCAGATATTTTCTTAAAAACTACATACTTTCTTATATTACTTTAAAAAGCAGAAGGAATTTGAGAGGTTAACAGAGGTGTACCAAAGATTCTTGCTTAGTTTTTGGCATACAGTGCATCCATCTTTTTTAATCTACAAAAATACATGATTACAGATTTTTATTCCAGACGCATGTGACAGACTGACCTGCATAAATCTCTCATCTTAGTGTGAGTATTTAAAAATGGATATGACTGGAAAGGTCTACTGTGTCAATGGGAATTAGAGTATTAATGATTTAAGGGGATGCATTTTATATAACTCATTATGAATTTGAATATTTAAAAAATTAGAATGTTTTACAATGCTTTCTACCCATAATGATAATGAATATTAAGTATGAATAGAAAATGTTCATGCATAATACTTGCTCTTTATTAACCTCAGTCCCTTAGCATTTCAGTTTTAAAATTAATTTATTGTGTGTCTTTTTTTCTAATGCTAATGTCGTAGCACAAAGCCATTCTAACATAAGCATTACTGAAATAAATACCTGTTGAATTCTACTTATTTTTTTAATTATGTCATTCAGACTTTGTGACAAATAAAACCCAGTTGTAGATTGCAGGTTTTCAGAATGTGGATTCTGAAAGTGAATCAGATGGTAGCTTTTCATGTGGTTTTAATGACCATTTTGGCAAATAATAAGAAAATCAATGTCTTTAAACAGTATCAGTGTTTTTCTCTCTGAGACATCTGCACAGTCCACATCTAATTTTAATTTTTTTTTCCTAAATGTGAAAGAAAATATGGGGGAACTTTGTCTGGCTTGATACTCATACTGCTTTCAGGAACATAAGAGCTGTTCTGCCAGCTGTGAGTCACACCCTAGATTTTAACAAGAGTGACCCAGGAACTGTGCTGAAAAATACCTCTATTTTAGGACAGCTTGGTTCTCTGGAATAATCTTCTTATAGATGCTCTTTTTCAATTGACCTATAAGAAGTCAGGCTTGTTCTGGGAAGATATTGGCTGCACAAAATAACACACAAATACAAAGTGGTCTAATACTGCATAAAAAAACGAAAGTAAAAGCAGAACAAGGGAGAAAACAGGAGCTGATGGCCTCAACTTACCTCTTTCCTACTTTGCTGGAAAATGCTGAGATTAACTGGATTAGCTGGATCTTAAAACATAAATGACGATTAAGTGAGATCAAAATCTACCTGGTAAATGAGGTGGTCAGAGTAGAAGAGGCATCCTGGATTAAAGCAGAGAGATACCTGTGAAATACAAAGAGTTGAACCTGATGGAGAAGACTGTGGAAAAGGAAATGGGAGGTAGCTAAGGGTTACAGAATGGTGTATGCAGAGCATAGAAATGACAGGATGTTTTGAAGCAGCTGCTCAGCATCGTGTCCAGGCAGTGAAGGGGCAAAAAGAGAGCCATGGCAGGGCCTGCATTCATGGGAGCTCAGTCTCAGGAGCTGAACATCCTCCAGAGGACATATAGGCTCACAACCTCCAGGAAGAACAACTGGTTTTGTTTTCCAGAGGCATGGATTTTAAAACATCTTTGGTTATTTGGTCACAATCATGGGAAATAAAGAAAAGGATGATGAATTCATTCTCTCTGATAAACTCTTAATTTATGTTGCACTTATCAAAATGAAAATTTTGTGTGATTGGTGAAAATTCCTAGTTATATGGCAACAGAAACCAGTAATATTGCTCAAAATACTGCAATAGTTTTCAGAATTGAAATGTGACAAATTCAGTTACCACTGCAAAGAGGAAGATTAATAAAAAGTAAGGTATAAAATAGGATCAGCAAGAGTGTTTGGGTAGCTTGCCAAGGCTTGCTTCTAGCATTCTAATGTAAATAAAGTGAAAATGAGATGAATAGTGGACTGCAATTCAATTCCAGTCTTCATATTCTCTTCAGCTTTTCTTTTCTCTTACTTGCTTACTTGCAAACTGTCTAGGATGCATATTATTTAATATACACTGTATTTGAGCCTGATTGCTAATTTGTAAATCAAGCAATTTTTATTTGCTTTACTCTGTGAAATGTGGTAAAGTATGTGTGTGCTATATGAAGTGCTAACTGAGGAATTTATATTCCACTTGACAGCACATTAGTGCTGAACATTTGATTGGCTTTTATAAGATCCTTTTCTAACCAAAAATAAAACTGAACTAGAAACTATAGTCAATCATATACCAAATAAGCCAAAACAAACTCTTCAGAGCTGTGACCCTTGGACGTGCTCACTAACAGGTATAATATTTATTTCATTCTATCTACAGCCCTTGGAAATGAAATACATTACTATGTAGTGTGTTTCTAAAAATGGCTTGTCCCTTCTTTCCAATATCTATCTTCCCCCACTCTTTTTTCTTTGAGAAGTGTGAATTTACAGCAATAGGGTTGTTTCTTTTCCCCAGCTCAGTGCTACAGCTTCTAAAAGTTTTCTCATTTGCCTGTATTTCAGTTATGACTTGTCCACTTTGGCTCAGACAAAGAAATTATTAACGGCCCTGGAGCCTCTAAGATCCAACTCTGTGCCTTTTCTTGGTTCCCCAGAGTGGAAGACTGATACATTTAGGTCTCTTTCTGAGCCTCTCCCACCTGACAATACTGAATGTTTGGGAGAGGTGGAATGGCTTTGCTCTGTCCAGGAAACTAAATGTAAGTCCTGCACAGAGCAAGGTCTCCCTCAGATAAATAGATTTCTCAATTATTCCAAAAACCTGGATGGAACTTTTTGTTGTAATTGGGCTTTGCTTATAGAAGGAGCAAAATACCAGAATATTTTACTACACAAGCATTTTATAGTTCGCCATGAAAGTCACATGGGGATGACACGATCATCTCAACAGAACTGGTATAGTCTACTCAGCAGCTCCCAGAAGATACGAAGAAAAACTGTGGAGCTGGGAATTGTAGTTACCTACTCCCTTGGTATGCTTTCTAGCTTAGTGGCAGTTTGGAACCTGAAAGACTCAAATGTCTGGGAACTTCAGGACCTACATCTTAGAAACCAAGAAATATGAGGTGCTTCTCCAGTACCTTCTCCATGAAGACACACATAACCCTGAAGAAAATGTTTCTGAAAGAAAAATAAATTGTGATCTTCTGGCAGCAACCACCTGTGGAAAAGAACATAGAAAGCAGAGAGTAAAAGCAGCTCCTTTGCACAATGTCTCCAGTTTACAGTAAGTGAAGCTCCAGAACCCATTTTAACCTGACCTAACCTCACTTAGACTGCTGGGAAGACTGCATGGAGTCTAACATCCTGAAAACTAAAACTTTATAAGCTATGAAGTTACTACAACACAGAAAAACATTTACTTTACTTGCCTGTTTTATCATTTTCTGTAACTTGGTATGGCTTTATTGCATTCTAAGGTTTGCCTGTGCTGGTTTTTCATTATAATGAACCTCACGAAGGTCTGAACTCAGTTCAGCTCATGGGCCATTTTTTTTTAATCTCATAGATGCAATAGAGTGAATCATGGCCAGCTACTTTTCACAAAACAAAATTTTTCATTTAGAACAAAAATTTTCTTAGAAAACATATCCCAAACCAAGCTTACCATATATTATATGCTATCCATATGGGAATCACAAGCACTCAGGCACTTAATTTATTTTTCTATTCAACTGTCCACACATCCTATCCCTGCCCTCATCCTCAAATATTTCTCTAGGGTTAGGAAGCCAGTCAGAGAAGTACGTATTATTTCCCCCATGAACAAGTCTGGTATTTAGAAAGACAGATTTATTTCTGTGTTAAGAACATCTCTACCATCTCTCCAGAGCAATTTTGGAAGTTTCTAAGGACATGAAAGGCAGTAGGAAACTCGTATCAGTCAACTCAGTTGGTTGGCTTCCCTAAATACAAGAAAAATATGCAAACCACATGATATCTTCAGAGCAGAAGCTTAACTTATTAGTTCTACTGGTATTTCCTTATGCTGTGTGTCTCTAATGCCTAAACATTACTTGATCTCTTTTCTCATTTTGAGTGCTCTGAAGAATCTTGTCCCACACAGACAATGTGTTGAATAGAGAAGGCCTCTAACTTAAAATTGTTGGGAACTGGACTGGATGAAATTTTATTCTGTTTGTCTGGTTTTGAAAATGCAGCTCTTGAATGACTTGGTGTGATCTTCAACACGACCTTGCTATAAAAGTTTCATAAACTGGTTTCAAACTTAATTTTCTTTTTTTTCTTTTTTTTTTTTTAATGAACAGGACATAAGAAAAATTTCCATTCTTACCCAGCTTAGCAGACCTAGACTCAGCGTTTATCCTTGTTTTGTTTTTTGGCAGAGGAGAGTTAAAAGACTGGTAATTCCCATGCCAATATAATCAACAAAATGGTGGGCAAACTGTATTCATCTTACATTTCTTCTATACCTAATTCACCTGAAATATTTTGTCCAAGATTGCCATATCAGATACAGGTAGACTACAGATATATTAGGTTCAGTAAATTTGACAAAATCTACCTGCAATAGAATTTTGTTGCATTTTATCCCATACTCCTCTTATCACCACATCCTTCAGTGAGCTTCCCTTAAGAATCTGTTCTAAAATATTGAGTAATAGTAAGGTCAAGCAACTGAGAATTCCCAGCATATATTGTATTGGTTATTCTACTAATCAGAGGGAAAAGGAAGGTGTCACCTTTATCAGAAATAGGATGCCATTTTGTATTTATGATGGGACAGGAGCTTCTGGACAGGTTTCCCTACCCATTTTGTCCACTTTCTTGCCCATGGGGATGCATTATTCTTGGGTGTGAAGGAAAAGGTCTGTCCCACTAGCGCACGTTTCCTTGAGATTATTCCAAGAAGGTCCCTGAAGAAGACAAAGTTAGCTACCCTGAAATCCAGGGTTTTGATCCTACTCACTACCCTGCTTCCTCCTCATTGGATATTCAACTCTATGATCTTCTGGTCACTGTAGCCATGCTGCCCTAAGCCTTCACATCTCCAACCAGATTTTCCTTGCTGGTTACTATAAGGTCCAACAGCACACTGGTTCCTCCACCGCTTGTACCAAAAAATTGTTGTCGATGGTTCCACAATACCTCCTGGATTGTTCGTGCCTCCAGGCCACTTCTTATAGACTTCTAAAGCTGTTTAATCAGTATGGATGAAGTGCTTTGTTTTCCAGAGACTTAGAAACTTGTTATTGGAAGAGAGAGGAATAAAAAGGGCAATATTTGAATAGTAGCAGGTATCATTCAGAAGATGTGAGATCAGAGTACTAGTATATCTGCTTGGTTGTGTATGTATAATTAAACCTGTATTCAGATTTTAGATATTGCCAACCCAAGTATCCTGTTCAAATTTCCAAGTGTAGAGTTAATGCATTGCTGTTGTAAAGTGTTGAAATTCCACTGAGACTCCCAGTTTGTTTAAGGAGCTGAATCTAAAAGTGAATCTATAATAAATGAAGGGGATTTTTTTATTTTCTAATTTGCTCTGTGAGTGTGCTAGATTTCCAGGAAGCCTTTTTGCTAATATATTATAGAAGCTAGAACTGTTTTTTACTCTCAGAAAAGACTGGAATGTGGGCTAATATCTTTCATGTGCGTGTACAGTAGAAAATTGTTATGATTATAAAAAAATGTATATCTAGGCAAAGTATTTCTCATTTATTAATTTAAATATGGAAAACTATGCATTGAAAATCTGGGGGACATTTAGAGGAATTGTATATTGGCACAAAATGTGCATATTATGAAATCTATTGGACAATTTTATATATTTCTGTGACAGTAAACTCATTAAATGTATTCCTTTTGTTGCAAAGTTCTGAGGCTTGCTTGCTGTTGCCATCATTACTCTGATAACATACAAATATTCTATGTATAAATGTAGTCTCAAGAAACAGCATATTGTACTCAATGAAAAATCCATTCTGTCAGTCAACATAGATTGTTTAATCTCTGCTGAAAGAAGATGGGACAGAAAAGTCTTTATTTTATCTTATGATTACTTTGCCTTAACTCTTTGCCCTAAAGCAAAAAGTAAAATTCAGAAAAAGGCAATGAAAAAAAACAGTGAGAAAGAATCACCAAATGAGTTACGGCATAATCACTGCTGGAAGAACAGACTGATAAAGGTAATAACATTTCACTGTCTTCTTAAGAGAACCTGAAATTAACTGGTAAATACTAAACTAAATCCAAAAGATAAATCTATGATTAGAATTATAGCTACCGCTCCATAGAGAAATTTTAGTTTCTGCAGACAAGCACTATATATGGTTGAAAGACATAGTACAGAATGTTAGACACAAGAATGCAGAAATAGCCAAATACCACTCAAAATGAGTATGACTGTCTCTGTTCAGGTAGCACCATGGTGTACAAGTTTGGCCTCACTGAAGTCAAAGCAATAACTTCTACTCTTAGTATCTTTTCAAAATCCTTATGGATGCTTTGACACCATGACTCAAACTATGGCTAATCAGTTGCTCAATCTTCCTTGAAGGCTTGTCATTCCTGTTAGCTGGGGATTCTTGATCTCCCTAAACACAAACTCAGATTAATACCAAATTCATCACTTAGTTCTCCTGCCTGTCCCAAGGTAGTTTAGCAAGCAGCCAGGCAGAGTAAAGAGACATTGCTTAGCAAACAGTAAACACTGCCTGTCCAATTGCTGGGATCCAAAGATCCTAGCTACAGCTTCCTTGACACAGAATATCGCTTTCTGATAAACATCTCTACATGGCTGCTAACTGTCTACAGAACAAATGTTAATTATTTGTCACCTATCAAAATCTTTTATTTTTCTTCATTGATTCTTGGCTTGTTTACAACTGCCATGGGAGGGAATTGATCATTTGTTCTTGGTCTGTGACACTCTAAGTTCCAACACAGTTCAACTGAATGTTGGGTTGTAGTAATTATCTTCTCAACATCACTATTTCCTAGAATAAGAATGCTGAAGTAGCTGAGAACTTCCCTGTAAATTATGTACACTTTTTATGATCAGTTATGCATGTTTATACCAGTCAGTTAATGATGCACACAAACATCTGTCTATATCTGAAAACAGCTACTTGAGTTTGGGAATAAATTCTACTTTCCAATATGGATGTGAATTTCAATTTTTTTCTCTGCAAATAATGTACCAAATGTAAATGGACCACAAGTTTAACATTTCCAATGTTTTGTGGATGCAAATTGCTTGTCCAACATGCACCATATTCTAGCAGTCTAAGTACCATGGAGTAACGTGCCTTAATTACTGGGAATGCAATATGCAAACCTGATACAAAAATAATCAATAAGTGAAAGTGCTGCATAATTATCTTTTTGTTTGATATTCTAGGTGCAGTTAATACCAAAGAGCTAAGTAAGTGTTAATTCAGTCTGCATAAGCCATGAATATCACAGTTAATTGTACTCCCAAAGTTTCTGAGGCTTTGAAAATTGACTTTTCTCATTAACAAAAAAAAATGCCTTAATTTTTTTTTTTTTTCTGAAAACAGACTCTGAGTGAGGCCTCCCGGATGTAATGGTTCCTCATCTAGATTAAAACAGTATCTGATGGAAAAGGCTATTTTCATTCTTTTTGGGATACGTCATAAATTCCAAAAGGGCTAAAACTCATGATTTGTCTTCTAATCTGTCTTTTAGTTGTTCGTTACTGACACCGTAATCACTGTTTGTTTAATTTACTGCTGAAATCAACACCTTTTAGATTCGCAACATGTGTGGATACATTCAAACTTAAAGTAATACAGTAACTAGACCTAACAAAGGATCTATACTAGAACCAAATACAATGAAGAAATTATGCATCTTGTATTGTAACACAATCCTTTTACAGGATTATACTGTACTGTGGAAGGATTCCAAGATGATGGAAGTACAGAATTCTTTTCAGCCAGAAAGCACTTTGTCTCAAACATTATAATTCTTGTTGTTTTATTTATAATATGCTAATCCAGTTTAGCACAGGTCCTGAGAATTTTCAGAGTTTGAGACTTACCTAAACTGTTTTTTCACACATTTTTTCCATCCTTTCCATTCAGTTCCATGTACTCTGTAGAAAAAAAATATTTTTTTTAAACTTAAACTCTTCAACTCTTGGGTTTCAATTTGAATTTCTCTCTTCTGTCATATTTCATCAAATGTATGGTTTTGCATTTGGTAATCAAATGCAATTTGAAGGTTAGCTTTTAGAAGCAAAACAGTGTTTCACCTAACAAATAGACAAAAATATCCCGTGCATACCATGGTCTGCTAAGTGCAGAAGTGACTGGAAATTGCAAAAATCTCTTTTTGGAGTGTTTTGGATGCACATCACCCTTGCTCCAACTTTCTCAGGCTCAATTACTCATTTGGCTTCAGTGAGACTCCCTTAGAATGACACCCACGCACTGACATGTAGTTACATGTCATTTCACAATACCTCTGATACACCTCCTAGAATCCAGCTATGTCAAAAGGTCTAGCTCACAGGCCAATTGTAAGAAATAATTGTGCTGAAAAATAAGGTAAGTGTATGTAAATTATAGCTGAAGAAGGTGCTTAGAGTCCTCTTTTGCGGACCTCCGATGATTCAGCTATGAGTGACTAATCCTCACAGCTGATCACACACAAATTTGTGCCCTGAAAAATTTAACAGGTTATTTATTTGCCTCTTCACACGTTTTCTCTTCTCCTTGCTCTTCACTGTCTTTTGCATTCCAACTCAAAACATGTGGCATGATACAGAATAAATACAATTTCAAGTGAAATAAATCAAACATTTTTGGGATTTAAGAGCATTTCATACTGAAATGCTGAAACCATAAGCATCATAAAGAAGATGTGTGCATCATGGAGAAGGTACCAAGGTACACACATAGTTGTTGCATGGATGAGGGAAATAGGTAGCTCACTGATGCAACAGGATAATATTAGTTACATGCCACTGCGGGGCAAAGGCAGACTTTGACTTGTGATGGTAAGTGCAGCCAATGGACTGCATGGTTCAGTACAACCTGTGCTTCATTTAAACTTGATCTAAAGTCACAATAATGCTTTTTTCTGGTTCATATGAATATTTTATTTTCATTAAATTAAAAGTTGAGTTTCATTGCTGTGTTAGTATGTTACACTATAACAGTAACAGTGACGCAACAACTCAAGAAAGCTTGAACAAATTCCGTATTTCAGACATCCCAAGTGAATATCCTTTCCCCACTAGGGTGCTTGCGCTGCCAATTCTCTGTTCTTTACTAAGAGGCACAACAAATTTCAGATGAAACTCAGAAATCAGGAATGTGATCCAATTTTTTCAAAACATCCTTGACAGCTTCAGGTTCATGATAAAAATGTTTTTATTTCTTTTTCCCTGTACTGAGCTCATAGCATTATTTAGAATCCAGCTACAGGATCAGCCTCCAGCTTCCCAGTAAGAACTCTCTGTAGGTTTGAGGCAGGCAGGAGCTCTTAGCCTCCCAGGCTGACAGGAAAGAAAATTGTACTGCGGCATGGTCTAGAGATTAAGGAGTAACTTTATCATGACTTTTTGCCCTTAGGACAATCGACTTTGATATGCAAATCCAACTTTATTTCACAAGACTTGGAACTACTGCATATTGCAAACAGTAGGTAGTGCAATAGATTCCAGGACTTCCCTGCTTATTCCAAAAGAATAAAGGGACAATAATGAGATAATTTAACATGTAGCTATGATAGAAGATACCGGGGCTCTGATGGGAGAAAATGTCGTGTAAACTCAGCAAAGTCCTTATTTCATATCTAATGGGAGAAATCCTGTTTGTGACTTCTAAAACTGTCACTGATTTCTTGGATTCCCAGATACAGCATGAAAGAGAAATAAAGAAATATTTAAGTAATCTCCTCATTTCATGCGTCAGCTTCTGAAATTCAGTATGCTTTTACTTTCTTAAAAGATGTAAGCTTGATAATTGTAAAATTCATTCTTTATTTTGATAGTATCCCATAAAACTCAGAGCACACTTAAAATTGTAGCTGTTACATTACAGGAAAAAGTTATAAAGTATTTTAAATCATGTGGCTTCACCACTCAGGGCAAGTCCTATCTGACCAACCTAATGGCCTTCTACGATGGAGTGACTACATCAGTGCATGAACTTCGTGAGGTACAACAAGGCTAAATGTAACAGATCCAGAGCAGCCCTGCAANAACTTCATGAGGTACAAGGCTAAATGTAACAGGGAAACACCAGGAATCAACACAGTCTGGGGGATTAACAGATCCAGAGCAGCCCTGTTGAGAAGGACTTGGGGCTGCTGGTGGGTGAGAGGCTGGGCATGACCCAGCCATGGGCACTCACCGCCCAGAAAGCCAAACGTGTCCTGGGCTGCATCCAGAGCACCGTGGGCAGCAGGGCCAGGGAGGGGATTCTGCCCCTCTGCTCTGCTCTGGTGAGACCCCACCTGCAGTGCTGCATCCAGCCCTGGGGTCCCAGCTCAGGAAGGACATGGACCTGTTGGAGCAAGTCCAGAGGAGGGCCACAAAAATGATCAGAGGGCTGGTGCATCTCTCCTGTGAGGGAAGGCTAAGAAGGCTAAGGGGTCATGTTGTGGTTTAACCCCAGCCAAGCAGCTTCATGCAGCTGTTCTCCCCTGCCAGAGTGACTGGGGAGAAAATCAGAAGGGTAAAAGAGAGACAACTTGTGGGTTGTGATGTAGACAGTTTAATAGAGAAAGCAAAAGCTGTCCACACAAGCAAAGCAAAACAAAGGATGAATTCACCCCTTCCTGTGGGGAAGCAGGTGTTCAGCCATCTCCAGGAGACCAGGACCCCATCACACATAACAGTTACTTGGGAAGAAAAAAAACATTACTGAAAATGTGTCCCCCTTCCTCTTTCTTCCCTCCGCTTTACGTACTCAAATGATGCCATATAGCCTGGAATATCCCTTTGGTCAGCTGGGGTCACCTGTCCTGGCTGTGTGTCCTCCCAACCTCTCANTGTACTCAGATGATGTCATATGGCCTGGAATATCCCTTTGGTCAGCTGGGGTCACCTGTCCTGGCTGTGTGTCCTCCCAACCTCTCACACACCCCCAGTCCCCTCATCAGTGTGGTGTAAAGCAGAAAAGTATGTAAAGCAGAAAAGGCCTTGGCTCTGTGTAAGACCTGCTCAGCAATAACAAAAACATCTCTCTGTTATCAACCCTGTGTCCAACACAAATCCGAAGTACAGCCCCCTTCCAGCCACTGTGAAGAAAGGAAACTCTACCCCAGCTGAAACCAGCACGACTGTTAAGCTTGGAGAAGATAAGGGTCTGAGGAGAGCTCATTGCAGCCTTTCAGTACTTAAATGGGGCTTACAAGAAAGATGAGGACAAATTTTTTTGCAGGGCCTATTGCAATAGGACAAGGCATAATAATTTTAAACTAAAAGAAGGTGGGTTTAGATTAAATATAAGGAAGGAATTTTTTTACCATGAGGGGGGTAAAACACTGAAACGAGTTTCCCAGACAGGTGGTGGATGCCCCATTCCTGGAAGCATTCAGTGCCAGGCTGGATGAGGCTCTGGAGCAACCTGATCTAGTTGACAAAGTCCCTGACCATTGCAGGGGTGTTGGACTACATGGCCTTTAAAAGTGCCTTTCAACCCAAACTATTCTATGATTCTATGTATATGATTAAGATTTTTTTTCCTTGTTACATTCACTTTCTATATTTTTCAGGGTAAGAAGGAGAATGACGCAGTGAAATTACTTTGATTCCCAGGAAATAGTCTCCTAGGCAGCTGCATTTACCACCCTCAAGAAGGCTGTGTTAAACAGAATGGAAAATTCTTTAACTCTGTGTTTATTTAGTTGCTTTTTCAATTACTAACTCTGTATGGCTTAAGCAGACGAAAATAGAGAGCAAGGTTCATATGAATTTGTAATGAAAGGTTTCACTGGGGTATGAGTTAGACTGTATATCTTCTCTGTTTCAGTTGTGACCTACAGTCATATGCATATGTGTCTTCTCTATTTGTCAAATTCCATTCAAAAACATCATCTTTATTTAAGCAGTAGATAGAATTAGTGAAGTAGTAGAAGTCGTGAAGTGTTACTCTTTGCAGTAGCAATTCTGTGGCCATATTACATGGATGAAAAAAGTACTATTGGTTTCTTTCTTATGATTATGAAAAATCAGAACCTTTCTATTTTACCACTGAAATTTCATAGAAATAAAAATGAAACTACTTCAGTACAACACGAAATAGCTGGAGAAAGAAAACAAAATAAGGACTTCTGTGTCCTTAACACTGGAAATTAATAATCCATCCAAAGAAATGACACAAGGAAATGATGATTAGAAACATATTCTGTGAAAAACAAGTTAGAGCAAGGTATTATAGAGGAATCAATTTTCACATTGACCCCATCTTGAACAGGACATCGAATCAGTCATTAGTTTGCTAAAGAAAAAATCCTCAGCCAGTGCACTCCAGTGTTCTTTTGCACAAAAACCCCCAAAACATTTAAATGAAGACATAAAAACAGTTCTGGTAAATATAATTCTGATGCCACAGTGACTGGAACAGTATACCAAGTTTGCAACTAGAAATATAAAACCAAATACTGTCCTGAGGTTTGTTTGCAAATATCTTGGGAGTGCTAAAATTTCATTTATGAAGGGCAGGTAAGTACGTGCAGCAGATCAAGATAACAGCTAAAAGGGCCTTTATTATATTTCCAGATGGGAACATGGCTGTAGTAGGTTAAGGTAGGTTTCCTTCTTGTCCACTTATTCATGAAAAAACAGGTGTGAAGAAGGGATGATTTTTGCCCAGATATCACTCTGAGATAAGGTGGGGTGCTGCTAAAACACTCAGGTGCACTTGGGACAAGAGAAGCACTCATGGGTCCCTGTGGTGGTTTGACACTGGCCCAACGCCAGGCACCCACGAGAGTCGCTCACTCACCCTCCCCTACCCCAGCTGGGCAAAAGGAGGGAAAAGAGGAAACAGGGTTAATAGAGGCTTCATGAGTGAGATAAGGAGAGCAGGGGAAATATTTCAAGGGCAAAACAGGCTCAGCCTTGATTACTAAGTGAAATCTATTACTAACCACCCCCACTGGCTGCGGGTGGATCTCTGCTTTCCCCGTGGACCCCCATGGGCTGCAGGGGCACAGCTGCTTCACCATGGGCTGCACCACAGCCCACAGAGGAATCTCGGCTCCGGCACCTGGAGCACTTCCTGCCCCTCCTTCTCCACTGACCTTGGTGTCGCCGTGTTGTTCCCTCACATATTCTCACCTCCTCCTCTTCTCTGACTAGAAGCAAAAACCCCGTGACTTTGTTTTGATTTTCTTCTTAAAGATGTCATCACAGAGGTGTTACCAGCCTCTCTCATTGGCCTGGCTCTGGCCAGCAGCGTGTCCATCTTCAGAGCCATGAGCCATTGGCTCTGCCGGACATGGTGGGAAACTTCCAGCAGCCTCCTCACAGGAGCCATCTCTGCGGCCCCTGTGCTACCCAAAACCAGGCCGTGCCAAACCAATACAGTTCCCTGGTTTACTATTTATAGAAAGAGAGGAACAAGAGTAGTTTAATGCGGGGAATATGATTAAGGACTATAAATGGATGTAATAAGGAGAGATATAAAATAGTCAGAACTTCTAAAAATGTCATTTTTACTGGCTTGCGGGATAATTTCCAAAGGTCAATGGAGAAAATGTTAAATTACTTGATAGATATCTTCTGTATCTTGTGTCTCAAAAGCATGAGGCAAAATTATTTTTCTTCCTAAAAATTGTACCCATTCATTCAGTAAGGGTTACATGATACTAGGAATTCATGCAAGAGTTAGTCTCTATATTGTAAAACAATTCTGAAAGTAATTGGTTTTGCTCCTACATCTACACAAAATAAAGTCTTTAACCTAAAATTAATTCTTCTTGATTGCCAACGTTTGATGATCTTCTGTGTATAAAGTCTGATACAAATACTCCAATATGCATTTTTTTCTAAATCAGATCTATTTTTCAACTACTTGATTTATATGGTACACTAAGTGTGTATAGTCTTTGGGACATTAGGGAGAAAAATTGGGTAGTCTCTATGTTAATTTTAGGTTTGTTTTGTACACATGTGTAGTTCCTCAAAAAGGTTGATAAAAATAGTAAGAGCTTGGAACTATGGTTAAACCACATTCTTTATTTTCAGATCAGTAAAGAATATCTGAAAGTATCTATTAGTTCTTCAAGAAGCACATGAAAGTGCAATTTTCCACTTTGAATTAAAAAGAAGCTTTGTATTTTGCAGAGAGAGAAAAAAATAATAAGAAAGAAAATTTAAACCTAAGATAAATAAAGTCAAAATTAAATTTTGGTGAAAAAAAATTAGAAAGAATTGTATGATAAAAATTGTTTAAAAAACTCACCAATTAAAAACTAATTAGAATTGTTGCACCAGTGTTTGTGGGAAAGAAAAAGCAACCCCTAGCACAATACTTTCATTTAGGCAGAAAATACATCAAAGAGTTTGTGTTGAAAGGAAGAAAAGATAGCTAGTTGAAAGGAAAGAGTCAAGAAGAAGTGGTGTTCAGTAAAAAAAAATCAAGATTTTTCTGCGTGATCTTACTTTTAATAACTTCATTTTCAACAAAGTTCACTTCTAACCGCTGTACGTGACTTTCCATCTATATTTACATTGTAGGTCAGACACGTCAAAATTATAGTACTTTCAGAGCCACGTCCTGAAACCAGAGCAGTGGCATACTTTTATCTCTACAGAGATATTTTCCAACCTGACTGGAACCACAGTATGTAGTCTTGAGAACTGACACACAGTCATGAGTTCAGTGAGACAGACATAGATGAAGAAAATGAAAAAATTAATTTTAAAATGAAGCAGAAAGACTAAGAGAATAATTGACATAAAGAATTTTAAATAAATGAAACCCCAAAAAGTAACAACAGCAGAGAAATAGATCAACCTACAGAGATCTACAGATTAATACGCAACTGAAAAAAAGAGAAAGAAAATCTTTAACAAGTTCTAACAGTAGGTACAAAAATTGTCATATTTAATAATGGTCTTCAGTAACCCAGCTAGTATAGACTAGAAATGTGGTAGCTGGGATATGCCTAAGTAAAAGGTCCTCATTCAGTTTAGTTATCTCATCAATTTTGCTAAACGAAAAAATGCTATTTTTGTACAAATATCTGTATAATTGTTTCGGGTTTTTACATTAGCAATATTTCTCTGTGGAATGGGAGGAAAGAAAGGTGGAAAAAGAAAGAAAGTGGTAAATATGACTCAATAAGAAAGTCAAAGGTCGTTTAACTGGTTAAGAAAAGGCAAAACAATGATTTTCAATGATAAAATACTTCAAGCATAGGCAAGGCATATTTGTGTCTAGAGTCAGAAAATAATTTAGGCTGGAAGAGAGAACTAGAGAACCCACTGCTCAAAATAGGATCAGCTTTACAGTACTTTTCCCTAGAAGAGTGAAAATAGGCTAAATGATTCTAGAGAGTGAATGGCATTTGATCTAAAGCAAATTAAAGTAATGACAAAAAGCTAAAGTGTTGGTGTGGAGGCAAGATTAATAATTCTTGTTCATGGAGATGAGCTCTTGCTACATGCTCAGCAGAAGAGCTTCAAAAAAAGGAGGATCCCATTTTAATTTCTTGGGGAAAAAGTGAAACACATACTTCATCTTGCAGCTTCAAATTCACAGTCAGTTCAGGTTTTCTAAAATTAAATTCAACTGCAGAAGTTCTACAGTAATTAATTTAAATTACTAAATGCAACAACAAAGTGAGTTTCCAGTAGTATTGCATCAAAATTTATTGTCAGGGAATGTCGAGATAAGTACTTGTAAAAGCATAGGCAACCCAATCATTTGCCTTAAGATTTTTAATTCCTTCTTTCACATCTTTCCCTCTGCAGAAGATAATTAAACACTTTTTTTTATATTATCAGATGTTATTTTTAAATTTGTTTTCTGAACTCTTTTTGCAACTGTACAAAGAACTGGAAAAACATTTTTTCCATTGTATAAAATTTGATATAAATAAATCATGGCATAATCAAGGGACTGTTCTGAGTGTAAACGTGACAGTCACCCAGGGACCGCATGATGACTCACGATCACTGAAGCTGCAGAGATACACAGCTCAGTAGCTTATTTAAAGTTAATATAGTTTCCATGTCATTTTCATCAGGCCCGGCTGACAGCTCCAAAAATAGTCCTTGGGAAAGAGTACGCAAACCCAGAAGAGAAAAGGGGAATCTCTGAAAATGGCCAACATTACATGTTTGTGATGTAGTAACTGGGACATGATAAACAAGAACAATCATGTAGGAGGAGTGCCACTTGGAGTGAGTGTTATCTGTGAGTCAGATATTCCATTGTCATTGGCAAATCCTGAAATTCCCTTAACTCAGTTGCACAAGCTTGTTAGCAGAATATCATGGCTATCCACAAGGAACGTCTAGGATTTCTGAGCTTTATGTGTAAGTCTCCAAAACCTTTATGGGCCTTATGCTTTTCCTCTAGGATTGAACTACAAGAAAAGCTGAGAAATAATAATTTTGGTGTAGAAAGCACAGCTATACACCAGGAAGGTGCCATTCATTTTCTAGCACTGGGCTCCTCCTTTTTTCTTATTTGTATTCATACCTTTGTAAAAACCCCATGAACACTGGAATTTTTGTCTTTCTGTTGAAAGTTTTCAATAGTTTTGTAATGATAAGCATAGTTCTTCTGAAATGCAAAACCGACTTATAATACCACTGGCTTTTACTGTTCAGCTAGGATATTTTGGTGTGCTTAGGAAAGTGTAGAAAATTCTGAAACTCTTCAAAAAGAAAAAAAATAGTACTGGAGTGCATCAGAGTATCTTGGCCGATTTTTGGTTATTAAATTGCCTTGAAAGCTGTGATAAGCAAATAGCATCTTAGCATGGGCTATGTTCTATGTGTTTAATGGAAATTCAAAGAAAAATATAAGGAGTTATCTGTAAATTTTAAAATTAGAAAGTGAAGATTGCTAAGAATATAATGTAATCTAAATGGCTGTATTGCACATTTGCCTGTTTTCACTAGAAATCTTATACCTGAATTCATGTGTTAGCACATATTCTACCCCAAAAAATATGAACAGTATTTTGTGAAGTAATTCCTGAACCACAAATGCACAAAAATTCTAAGAATTCATGCTCAGAACGGACGCTGCTGGGGCTGCCCGAGGCTGCACAGTGTCCTGCTGCGGACGCCCCAGGTAACTGCAGACTGCAGACAGAGCTGGCCCCTTCTCTCGGAGCCAGCCCCAAACCCCACTGTTAAGGGAGCGCCAGCGGAGGCAAAGGAGCGAGAGGGGTCTCCGGTATGGGGTTCCAAGGCTTTATTGAGGTGGTGCACTCAAAGGGTTCCAGGGATCGAAGACAAACAAAATGGAGAGTCTAGGGTTTATACAGGGGGAGGTACAAGGGGGCGGAGAGACAACCGAAACCAATTGGATGAGGGCTACGAGGCGGAGAGTGCATGGAGT
This sequence comes from Oriolus oriolus, assembly GCA_013400235.1. Taxonomy (NCBI): domain Eukaryota; kingdom Metazoa; phylum Chordata; class Aves; order Passeriformes; family Corvidae; genus Oriolus; species Oriolus oriolus. Next base: position 766,738 of record VXBT01010829.1, read on the forward strand.
GACAGGTATAGACCAATGAGGGAGGTATGGGGAGGAACAAGGGAACAGGGGACCAGTGGGGTACAGAATAACTTAGAAGATTCTAGAACATAACCATATAGGGGACAAGGCATACATATTCAAAGAGACATACATAAAATAGAGTGGGAAGTTAGGAAACCAACCAAAGCTAAGGGATTTACATGTCAGTGCAAGGCCTAATGGGAAGTCACCCCAACCAGAAGGAACTCTTTGAGACACACCGCAACACAGAACAAGGCATTATTTTCAACATGCAGGAATACTGTCTATTCAAAATGATCTCAGAAAATTGATCCAGAAGCAATTGAAACATAGGTCTCTAAGGGACTGTTCAATACTACTCATCATAGTTGACATGTGAACTTGTTTTCCTTCAAAAATGTTTCGTTTCACACAATACATATTAAATCAGCATTATTTCTTTGCTGGAAAAACTTCAGGAGATACCATACAAACAAAATATAGCACAAGTTTGGCCAAATATTTCTTAGAAGTGGAAAAAATGTACATGAAGAAGTGGTACATACTGTGGAGGTATGTTTTGAGATAGCCTGTTCTATTTCTAGATTTGAGAAAATACTAAGTACTTTACTGCTTTGTTTACCTTGACAGGTTTTGCAGTTCTTGGCTGCTGATCTGTGATACAATCATATTTAATTAAGCACCAAGAATTGTATTAGCTAGATACTTGGGAAATTTCTAGAATAAAAGTGCTTTTTCTGTGAAAAAGAGATTGTTAATAAAATGACATTATTACAATTCAGTGAAATTATTCTTTACATAAAGTTGAAGCCTAACATGCCTTTTATCTACACTTATTACAGTTTTACACCCATTTACACTTTTTATGTGCAAGTGCAAAATGGTAAAACTAGGCAAAGTTTTATTTTAAACTCTTGCCAACTGTCAAACTGTTAAAACTGAAAGAAAAACAAGCAGAGTTGGGAGCTTACTGATAATTACATATTCTTGAATTTGAATGTAACTGTGCGTCTGTAAGCTGGTCCTGAGAAATCATTGACACTGAACACCAGAAAAAAGATGAAAGCATCTAAGCAGAAAGACAAAGTATACCAATTTACCAAGGAAAAATATGGTCATTAAAACTATTATGGGATATGCTGTTGAACAACTGTGCTAGGGTCGCCTTTCTTCATAGATTTGCTTTCAGCTGAATGATTCAGTAACTCAACAAGTCTTTCATACCAGCGTGATGGATTACAAAGCATATTTCATACCACTAAATCCATGCAAAAAGGCTTTAAATGATCCATTTGGGCAGCTCAACATAATTTTCAGCATTTTGAGAATGCTTGTTTTGCTGAACATACTCTTGCAGCATTATGAGAGTGATCTAGCCCTTCTGTTTCTGTCAGAATTCTCCATTTTTCACAAAGCCATGAAGAAATCTGATACAATGTGTTTTAAATTTGGCATCACTCAATAATCTAAAAAAGACTCTAACTCTTTCTGAATGTGACAAGTTGATCTGTCCTCAGCTGTTGTCAAGAAGATTGCTAAATTTTGTTCCGTAAGCCCATCTGCGATAATAATTCTTTTGACATAAATTTTAGCTAAAAATGTGGTGTCCATTTCCTCATCATACTCTGCAGGCTTTTTATTTGAAAATTATCATTAATTGCTTTGCTATCATTGTAACTATGTGCTTTATTTTACTTTTTAGTGTGACAGCCAGGAGTCAGACAATTGTCACTGATGAGAGCACTAGCAGATGGAAATGAGACCTTTAAGAGAAAGTGAATTACTATCAGAAAGGGTGATGGTACAAATAGAAAGTTCCATTCCAGAATACTAATGTTCACATCATTATAAGCAGGATACATAGAATCAAAACAAAACCAAATAAAAAACTATGGCACATAGTAAAGCATGGGGGGATTTTAAGGAGACATGATGAGTCTGTTCCAAATGCAAAAAACCAGTTTGTACCAATACAAATAGTACCAATACAAAAAGATTTTTTTTTCTGTAGTAAGTAGTCATCTAGATTTCAGTAATGGAACTTATGAATGCTTGTCTTTAGTACAGAAACCAGAGTACATAATTTTCAAGACAAGAAAATGAATGCTTTCTCTAAACCATGTGGTAGACTATCAACTTTTCTAGTATGTTCATTAAGATGGTTTCATTACAAAATTGTAACTTAAAAGACACTGTGAAGCTCATGCAACTGCATTTTAAAGAACAGAAAAACAGATTTCATAGCAGGAACCTTGTTTCAAAGCAAGAGTCAGTCAAACACAGTGGAATCGACTTTCACAAACATATACAATGATGCCAAAAAGTTTTTATCAATAGACTGTATTAATACATATAGGAAAGTACAGTACAAATATACAAGAGGTATAATAGTACTCCATTGAATGAATGAGTTCATTTTGCTCTGCTCTCTGGAGATATACTTCAGATTTACTCCTGTAAGGTATCTTTATGCTCTTCGATTCTTTGTAGATTAAAATTGCCCAATTTTAAAAATGTTTTGCTGATTTCTGTCCAGCTAGTTGAAATTATGGTTCTTATTTTTCACAACCGTGGTGTGACAGTTTTGTTTTGTATGAATAGAGTTAATTCTCTTCACAGTAGCTGGGATAGGGCTGTGTTCTGGATTTGTGCTGAGAAGTATTGGTAACACAGGGATGTTTTCATTACTGCTGAGCAGCATTTACTCAGAGTCAAGGTCTGTTCTTCTTCTCACCCCACCGCAGCAGAAAGGAGGCTGGGAGTGTACATGGAGTTGAGAGAGGATACAGACAGGACAGCTCATGTCAACTGACCTAAGGAATACCCCACAACATATGGCATCATGCTCAGCATATACAGATGGGAGAAGGCTCTGTCCACGGTGGCTGCTGCTGGGGGACTGGCTGAGCATTGGTTGTTTGGTTGTGAGCAATTGTTTTTAGAAGCATCATTTGCCTTTCTTCTGGTTTGATTTCTCTCTTTACCCTTTCCATTACAATTTATTACTGTTTTTTCTTTCAATTATTAACCTGTCTTTATCTCAGTCCATAAGTTTTCTCACTTTTACCTTTCTGATTCCTGTTATGTGGATTCAAAGTGTGGATATTGTGTAGAAAGAATCCTGGTAAACCTATCTCAAAAAAGTACTTACTGAAACTGGGAAAGCTGTGTAGAAGGGCAGTAAGAGTGGCAAAGGCTATAGGTCAGTCTCCATGGAAGAAATGAATAAACAGGCTAGGTTTCACATACAGGGAGAGAGACTACAAGAACCATATAACATGACACCTACAAAATAATGAGTCACATGGTAAGGGCAAAGAGAAAGTATCTGATCACTGGCTCTTCGAAGACACAAGTTAGAAGGCATCCAAAGAAGCTAACATACATGCAGTTCAAAGAAAAGAGGAGATTCCTCATGTAACAGGCAAGTAAACTGTGGATGTCCTTGTTGCAGAAGGTGGTGAATATTAAAACTTTACATGGTTCAGTTGGAAACCAGACAAACTTGTGGAAGACAAATCTGTTGAGAATGTTCAAAAACTTCTTCTAGCTCAGGCACATGCTCAGATGCGCATTGCTGAAGACTAAAAGAGTATTTAGGACCATAATCAGTATAGTTATAGCCCATTCTTATAACCTTTGTACCCATTTCTAAAAGTGATACTAATCTTGCTCTAACTCATTATAGCTCATTAGAAGTTTGCCCACCTCTCATTACATGTAGCAGCACCACCATGCATGTGATATAACACAGCTGAACTTCAGATTATCCTGAAAGTGAAAATGATACTTAGAGAGTTGAAATATAAAAGGTGGATGTCAGAGAGTTGTTTGCCCTTTAACCAGCTGTGTGACGTCCAACACAACTGGTCGCGACACCAGCTTATGGCTGAGAAGAGAGGAAAGAACTTCTGCAAAGTAATAACAGCCAGCAATATGTTCTCTATAAGCAGTTCTCCAATGACAGTCCTTCATCAGAAATGCTCATTAAATCAGACTGTGAAACTGGGGTGGCACTAAGTCCCTGAGGATATTTGCTTTCCACTGTGCCTCAATGGAGCTGAAAAGAATAGACCCCAAAAGCATCTAAAATAGACTGCATTTGTCTGTTCACAAGAGACAGTCCAAATGCATTTCTAGACTAAATAGTCTATTTCAATTGTCCCTGTTGTGTGATATGATCCCTGAGTACAAAGCAAGAATGATAACAATGCAAACCAAAATTGGTTTTAAGGTGGGTAGGTCTGCAAGCCAGTCCTGCTAGTGTGGAGGTGTATGTTTTCTCCTTCAGTGAAATTATTATTAGTATTTATCCAAAACATTTGTAAAGCCTCAGTCCTCACTTGGTAAGTCTAGCTACAACGAACTGAAGGTACTGCTTTTCCCTGAGGTGGTGCAAAGGAGAACACAAAAAAAATTCCCAGAAGGTTAAAACTAAATTTTGGTAGCAAATTTTAGAAAATCAGGAACCTGACAAAATTTAAAGCAACATTCATTCAAAATAAAGTATTTCACAGGGCATTGACTTAACAAACTCTATCCACCCACCTCAAATTACCCTAATTTTAGGAAGAGAAAATTAGGAAAAGAAAAGGAGAGAAAGGGCGATAAAAGAGAGAGAGAAAAAAGATATAGGTACCACTTTGGATCCAGCTTGGACTCAGCTGCCCTGAAATCCGCGGTCAATAGGGACATGACCACATGCGGTCATGGCAATGATGTTTATCAGGGCAATGATGTTTATCTGCTCCTGAGGCCTCCTGAGGTGGGGCTTCTGGTCATCCGGCCACTCTGGTGCTCTGCTTGGGCTTCAGGGGCAGCACGTGGGGCATTGCTTCAGATGTGTTAGTGACTGACAGCCCTCCTGGGCTGGAATAGAGGCTCCAGGGGTGGGGTGTGGAGCAGAGCATCATTCCACCTTGGCAGAAGCTGCCCTGCCCCACCCAGCTTCAGTTGTTTTGAGCCAGTAATCATTTTCTCCAGTCTTTTGAAACATTAAAGAATGTTTATTAGCTTATGTCAGAGAGTTTAAATATTTGCAAGAATTTTTGACTTTCCATACTTTTAAAAAATAGCTTTCTTACAAAATCTTTAGGAAATCATTAACACATTTGTACCAAGGGTCAGCTGTTACTTGTTCCTTTGGGTTTTTACTTTTGATTTTATTTCCTTTTATACATGTGACATTTATCAAGGCATTTTGAATTATAGCAAGGCATTCAGTTGCTGTATTAGATCATCTGTAGCAGCAACAAATATCTAATTTGTACAATCATGGAAACAATGACAATGTCAAGGTTCAGAAAAAAGCAAAAGTAACGAACATCAGTAGAACTGAGACATTCTGTAAGATTTAAATTGCGAACAGACATCCCTATGAGGTCAGTTTTACCCTTTCTAATGTTTCAAAAGGATCTATGAATCTGACCTATCATTTGCCAAATAAAAGAGTGCTGTTACTGATACTGCTGGGTGAAAAAGGATTTCAGATTACTCATCTGCCTGGAAAAGATGCTGAGTCACTCATCCAGTGCCTATCTAACTAAGCTTAACACAACAGTCTCCATTCCCCTCAAGATTTGAATTTTTTGGGGTCTTTTGTTTGTTTGTTTGTTTTGTGGTGGGTTTTTTTTTGGTTTTTTTTGCGACAGCTTGATCATTGTTTCTATACTTATTTGAATAATAATGACATTGTAGAATGTCTTTCAGGTTACATTAATTGACTTCTTACTGCTAGAAATTGAGCTCAATTTCAGTTTCACACAAGTAAATCTGTAAAATAGCCTTTTAGCTGTAAATTGATTTTAAAAGACATTGGTAAGGATAATCATGCAATAGTTTTTGAGAGAGATGGTTTGTATAACCCAAACCACTACTGTTTACGGTATATTTAAAGAAATCTCTTAATGGGTTTCATAAAGCTGACTTCCAAGACTGTACCTCAAAACTAAAAAGGATTGTACAGTCATCACATGCTTTAATACGATGACACCCAGAAGAGAGAAAACCATCAGCACAATAATGAAAATTAATTAGGATGAAACCAGTCCAACAGTCTAAACAATAGCATTATCAATCAAGCTTATCCACAAGATGTTTTAGTCTGCTGGGAATAAACAGGTTTCAAAGTCATAAGACCTCACTCTAACATAAAGTCCAGGAGCTCTGACTGAGTATAGAAATCATTAAAAGACTAAACCCTCTCTGTTCTATACATTCTGTGTTGGTGACAAGTACAAGTATAGGTCACCACTGGTTTCCTTTCACCAGAAGTGCAGCCTGCTTTAAGGAAAGATGAGAAGTATCTTGTCACTCGGTATTACTGGTCAATATCTTAGCAGAGAAAAGGAATAAAGTACATGTTAAACAAGCATGAATTTCATGGTAATAGAGAACTGACAAAGAAGTACTGTATTCAGAATGGGAAAAAACATAAATGTTAAGTAGCATTTATCAATACACAAGTCATGCACTAAGAAATCTTCTCTGTGTCTGAAAGTCCTCAGTCTTTCAGCCTTACTGTTTAGAGATGCTGGGTCTTTGGAAATTAAAGTTATTTCTAATGAAAAAGAAATTATTTCTCTAGCTGAGAAACAGGCAAAAGAAAAACCTATACTTTAATTAACCAGCAAGGAGATGGGGTTTTTGAGCAGTGTTTCAGAAGAGTAATTTGATATCCAGTGAGGAAAGGCATGATCGATTATAATTTCAAATTACCATGCTAATTATTATCACTAAGAACAACTTGCCAGGGAGAGAATGGTTTTTTATAGTGGAACTATATAATTCATGCATTAGTATGTACACTGTGTTGACCAAAACATTTTTCTTCTTAGTGTCCACCTAAGGTTTCATTCCTTCTCAGTGTTGAAATCAACCCTAAAGCTTCAATAGATAGGGCAAAAGAAAGACTTCATTCTTATCTTCATAAAAGCAAGGGCAGGTTGAACTGAGAGTTTGTGAAACTCCTAGATTGCTCCATTCCATTACGGCAAGTAAAATAATCCAAGAAAAAGACTCAATAAACAAAGATGTTGTGTTTAGACTAGAAACACATTGGACTGAGAGAGTCTCAGTCTGATTATTTAACTCCTTTGACTTCCTGTTTTGCACAGTCAGCATGCAACCTAGAACTCCAGAATCATAAGATTCATAAGAATCGTAGTGCAAGGCAGATGCTGTGTGGTAAGTCTAGAAATGAGTATCACAGAAATACACTGGTGGGAAAAAAAGCTACCTTGAACTGATGCACAAGAGAACTTCTTTTAGTGATACGAATTGATTTTATTTTAGTGGTGACCATACTTAAGGGTTCTTTGTCACCTATTTTTATACATGACAGCACAGAGGGGAACTCTGTAAGTGTAGCAGGTTTGGCAGAGCTTCTGCATGTGCGGCAGTGCCATGGCAAGCATGTTCCAGAAGGGGTCATCTGTACATAGTGTAATAGTATTCCTTTCCACCAAAGGATGGATTTGGAAGGAAAAGGGGTTTCATGATTGCCATAGGTTTCCACGTTCAATTAATTTATGCAGGAAATATCCTTCACTGTGTGTCCAACCGGAAAATTTAATGTCACATTCCAAGTCTCCTTCCTTCTTCCAGGTTCAACATTTCCAAACCTCACATCAGTTCCAAGCACCATAGCACAAGGAACATTCTGTAGACCTACAGAAAACTGACACAGCATAAACAACAGACTCAGGAATATGTCAGCAATCATTTCCACAGAAACTATCATACAGGATATGATACTATCAAGCTCAAGTTGGTTTCCTGCCATGCATTTCAACATGGCGCATGATCCTAGAACATTTAAATCAAACATGCAAGTCTCAGCCAATGGAAAGGGAGGATTAAAAAAAATAAGAAATAAAACCAAATCACTCATTCTAAAAAACTGAAAAAAAACATCACAAATCCAGATACAATTAAGGTGTAGTTTCCAATTGTGTCTACATTACTTGTTTCCCCTCATAAGTCTTAACTTCAATGGTAATTTGCTTTGGCTTTGGAGACTGTAGATACCAAATTATTTTGGGGCATATTCTGGATAATTGGATTAATACGGATTTAAAATCCACTGTCACAAAGGTACTTAAGCAACTTGTACTGCAGCAGAAATATTGGTACCTGAATAAGCAACTGTAATTAGTATTTCAATTACATTGTGTTCCCTCAATAATTACAGACTTTAAAAAAAATTCACATTTCCTGAAAATGAAAGATCAAGCTCTTGTGGGAGAAAAGAGGAGAGAACTGCCCACAGAGAAGTCAGAATTAAGTTTTCAGACAAGTCTTCACATCCTACCACGCTAAATTTCTCATAAATCCGTGATCATCATTTCAATAGTTTGCCTAATGCTTTCCTGTAAAACATCCCCAAAACAACAAGTACTGAGAATACGATTTGTGCCAGAAGTCTGATGGATATCATGTAAAAGGGTACATATTATCTCCAGGTACACTCAAATTTATTAAGTTGCAGTCTATAACCATAAGACTGTTTCATGGAATCTTTGTTTTATGGCAAGAAAAAAAAGACATTAGTGCTCTTCTACAAGACATAAGAGAGATGGAGTCATTAGTATTTGTACAGCAACCTAGTCAATCTAGTGATTTAGTAACAAGTTTGCATACGCTTTAATTATAAAGTTCACAGAAATATCACATTACCTGAAAACCAAAAGACATAACGTAGGTCTACTGAGAGCTATTTCCATGGATAATTTAACCCTAAATTCTCAGCTCCACTGACTATGACAAGCTGCCTAATTCACACAATTATTTTAAACTAATAGCTATCTGTTTCCAAAACAAAAAGAAAGTGCTGCAAGAATTTTCATAAGGACAATTGCCATCTAGGAAACCAGAACTGGCATTTAATCCCAACCCAGCTGCCTAGATCTTCATGCAATTCCAGCAGGCACGCAGGAGCTGAAGGGATGCCAGAAGATGTGCAGCGCACATCTTTGCTTCAGGAGGGAAAAGGGAAGAGACCACTTGTGTGAGAGAGCTGAAAGAGCTTAGGTAACGTCTTAAACCTCAAAGGAGACAGAGGCAAGCAAGGGAACATCTGAAGAGCAAGAGTTCTTCCTAAACTCAGGCATCATAGTCTAAAACTAAGTTATGAATAGGAGACATCCTTTTATTTGATTAGTCTTTGAAAAAGTTTTGCTCTTTTATATGTGTCTTTATGATGTTTTTATAGCCTTTCCTGACCACATGGCATGCAGATAGATAGCAGTTTTGCTTTTACCTGACAGATGATAAAATCCATGCTGAGAACAGCTCGGATAAGGGAAGAACAAGGTACCATCTGCAGGGTCAGTTACTGAATTATTGAAAAAAGGGAAGATACCATTGAATTTTACAGAATTGATCGGTAAAAAAATCAGGTTTTCAATTTCATGGGAGTTACCAAACAGAGATACATAATTGCACTGCTATAATAACAAAGGAGACAATGAAAACTGAGTAGTGTTACTCGTTTTTCAAACATGAAAAGAATTATTTTTTATTAAAAATAAAATTTCCTGGCTAGTCTGGGCACTTAAGTGACAATGATAATGGAGCACACTTGCATATATTTAAGTATGAATACACCCATAAAACTTGAAAAAATTATTTACTTTCTTGGTTCTTGGGGAAGCTGAGGCTCAATCCTCCTGGTTTACTTTTTATTTAGAATGTCTGTCTAGGTCTCCAGCAACATTCAGTTGTACAGACTTTGACAACTCTACATTTGCTAATCCCAAGAACAGCAAAAACATATCTGTTTTAAATTAGAAAAGAAGTTAATGCAGAATAATACTGTAAAATAATTGAAAAATTATAACTACTGAGATTGAAGGAGTGTTCAGTGTGTTTCATGTTCTGCCTTACATTTAAACTGCATTTAAACTAAAATAGTTTAAAACATATTTACTCTGTCTTTATATTTCTGTAATTATATATATGTTTAATTTTTTGGTATTGGTTTTGTTGGTTTTTTTTTTTATTCTCCACAGCTAGCAAAATGTCATTAAAGAAACAAGAACTGACATTTAAGATCTGAGTATGTTATAGTGTCCCTATTTCATGCTGGATGCAAAATTAAGACAAATATTTGCACTGCCATATTCTATTGTTATTTTTAGAGTTCTGCAAACCTACACACAACTACAGAAAGATGACAGATATGAAAGTCAGCACCTGCAAAGGCTTTACATTGTGACGAACCAGATTCTCCAACCTCAATATACCTATACTTAAAAAAGACTGTTTTCTCTGTGTGACCCTGATGAGACTTCTATCAAGGCTTTTGAAGCATCTGCAAGAAAGTATGCCATGTCCCACTACTCCTGCACAGCACCAAAACTGCCCGTACTCAGCCCCTCCTCTGCTCTCTTTCATGAGAACCAGCTTCACCATGGCCACTCATCATTTGACTGGCAACATTCAACTCTGCATGTGTCATTTAAGACTCTGAGCAGGTTTTTGGTTGTCACATTCACAATGTGGTGGTGCAGGGTGAAGTCAATTTGCTTCTGGGAATAAAGTCGATTAGGCACTGTGAATGGGGACTTTCAGGCACTAGGGCTTTATTGGGGTCAAAGCCTACATAGGCTGCTCTGACAGACCAGTTTTTCATGCAGTATTTTAGGGAAGATGAGAAGGGCATTTAGGTCATTATTCATACCAAAAGCCTAAATCTAGTTTTGTGCTACTAAGTTTCAGCACATATTTAGAGCTTCAAGCTGTGGCATCAGAGAATTGGCTATATTTAGACAAGACAATCCATACAATGTGCAGAAGTGTTGGCAAATTTTGAAATTTTTTTTGTGCTGTACTATGGTCATGGAAAGTTTTCTAGTATTGATAGCTATATGAGTGCTGAATTTCTTCTACACTGTGTGGATTTGTGTACTCTAGAATGTAACAAAAAAGGAGGAAATGAGTACTGCCATAACACTATCAATGCAGCCAAAATCTAATTTCCTATACTTCTTTTTCAAATGAAAGCACACAGAAACACACCACAGTAAATCCAGCATGAGGAATTTTCAAAGACACTCTGACCATCAAAAGAATTCCTTTACCTAACAATTTTTGTTTATACTTGCATTTTCTTGAAGAAAGTCTCTTTTTACTTCCTGCCAACTTCATTCCAGGCACTTGTCTGGGATCTGGAAAAAGAAAGCACTATAGGTTCTAAATTGAACTTGCTCTATAGCTGTTCATGAATATCTAAAAAATACTTGTATGCATGTTTAATGTTGTCACGTCTTCCAATTCATTATGTCATACTTACACCTCTCAATGATAAGGTGTGTCACAAACATTTTCTAGTTCAGTAATGTAAACAAAGCGTAAATTATTTGCAGATGAACAGACTCTGAACCTTTCCTATGAAATTTCAGGATGAGTCCCTTGTATTCTCCAGTGCTGGAACTATGTGGCAGAATAGAATTATTTTGTAAAGGGTTTCTGCTATCTAGGTTGAACTATACTGAATATTTCAAGGCACCTATAATACCTGAAAACTACAGATAAACAATTTCACTGATTATATGTTTGTTCTGTGGTACCTGCAAGATATAAATAAGGGCTGTTCAAAATCCCTGTCCAAACTATTGGATATAAAATTGATTTCAGCTAAGGATTTTTTCCCCTTTTGTTCTGCCAAGGTTGCTATTATTTCTTTGTAAGATTTTTTTCTTTTAAAGCTGAAGGCAAACCAAGAAGTGTCAGCACAAATACCAAATATTTCCACTAGGTTTGATTTATCTAGTGCTTCATCATAATAACTCTTTTCTTTCTGCCCTCATTTACACCCCTTGCTATGAATGACCTTCCCCACCGCTTTGCTTCTCTGAGAGCATTGTATGGTTGCTGTGATTTAGATGCTCTCTTCTATTCTCACTGGAGAGGTGACCACAGCACCCCAACTGAAATGCATTTGGAAACTATGACAAGCAAAACGAGGGAGCAGGCAGTTGTCTCAACATTCCATGTGTTTGCATGGGCGTTGTTTTTCTTTCAAACCTTTGCACAAATAGAAAAGTTTTCTTGTGGCCAGCATATGCATTTTGAGCCAGCCCCCAAACCCGGGCTGTAAGAACGATAGAGGTTTCAAGCCTCCATTATGCAGGAGTGAAGGCTCTGGCACACTCCTACATTCATAGTGTATGGGGGCTGCTTGCTGAGTTGGCTGCTTTCCTTCCCAAGGAAGAAAACAGCTTATGGAATATGAGCCCGCTCTTATTTCTTTAAAAAAACCAAGTGGTATGCAACAACACTGCAAAATTATGCAAATTACCTTGTCACACATATCAGACTGACAGTTCTACAGAGACTGGAAATTGCCAAAAGATTTCTAGCTCTAGGCAGACAATGCCAGTACAGTATGGCTTAGAGCCATAAGACCCTGCTAAGAACTCACTTTCCTTAGACTACCACTTTCACAGACTGTTATTTCAAATAGATGCACTCAGCTTTGAGGGCTTCATTGGTTTTGGTTTGGGTTTTTTTTCCTTTTGTCTCCATATGGTATGCAGTGTTTAGACTTGTAGGCAATGGCATGAAAAACAATCTAAATTAACTAGAAGCAACATACCATTAAAATTGTCAGACTGAGCTGCAGGTCAAGGCACAGATGGGCTGCCAAATATTTGTCACAACATGTGGCCAATCACCAGTGTGTATTTCAGGCAGATTTTTTAGTGAATCAAAATAACCAGAAAAGCTATTTCAGACAGCTGAATTAAATAATATTAATTCCCTTCAAGTAGAGAATGTAAGTTCAGGCTAACCTCATTCTTATGTTGTATACAAAAAAATCCCCTGTTATTCAACTTAAACTGATCCCTTCTATTTCAAAGCCTCTTCATGTTTTCCAGAGAACAGGTGTATGTGTATTTCATAGCTTTAAGGAGAATGAGACGTATTGAAATACTAGATAATGGAATCAATCACATCATAGTTACAATTCTACAGAGCCCCAATTTTGAGAATTTTAATTTGACTTGCCCTCCACTGTGCGGGGAAGACAGGTCTGTAAGTGAAGAGAAGCATATGCCGGTGGGTCTCATCCTATGTGTTGGGCAGCAGTAGAAAAGAGCAAAGTCTTCCCACACAAAAAAAATTTTCTGTAGGATGTTCTCTAATGATATCTCACAGCAGCACAATATTTGGAAAAGATGCTCCAAAAAGTTGTGCTCATAATTAAATTTATTGAAAACATTAATATTTGTCATGCAATGCCAGTTTGGAAGCTTTTGTGGACTAAATAAATCTATGTATCTATGATCTAGAACTACATCTATATCATCTCTATCTATCTCTACCTGTATAAAAGTAAACTAATCACTCTGATATTACAATGTAAGCTTTAGCATCTCAGGTAAGATTTAGCATTCAGGCTGGGTCAGTGGGCCAAGGCCAGTGGTATGAGGTTCATGAAGGCCAAGTGACAGGTTTTGCACTTGGGTCACAACAACCACACTACAGGATGGGGGCAGAGTCTTTGGAAAGCGGCCCATCAGAAAAGGATCTGGGGGTGCTGGACAGTGGCTGAACTTGAGCCAGCTGTGCCCAGGTGGCCAAGAAGGCCAATGGCACCTGGCCTGTATCAGCTATAGTGTGGCCAGCAGAACAACAGGAGTGATTGTCCCCCTGTACTCAGCACTGGTGAGGCCACACCTTGAATCCTGTGTTCAGTTTTGGGCCCCTCACTATGAGAAAGACATTGAAGGGCTGGAGCAAGTCCAAAGAACAGCAATGGAGCTGGGGAAGGATTTGACAGTAGGCCTTCTAAGGAGCAGCTGAGGGAGTTGGGGTTGTTTAGCCTTGTGCCAGTTTGAGGCCAAATGTAGAGGAAGATATCCTCTGATAGAAGGCAATTACAGCTGCCCCTCCACCACCAGGTTCGGGAAAGAAATATTCCCAGAGGAAAGTGAAGGAAATAACTATATATTTAACAAACACANACAAAGTTTAACTCTCTGTCTCTCTCTCCGAAGAAAACAGAGCCAAAAAACCCCAGAAAACAAGGTGCTTCCTCTCCACTCCACTCCCTGCAGAAGGACACACGAGATAGCAGTGTCCTTGAAGCACAGAACTGCTTTGAAAAAAGTTCATCTGGCTTTTTTTCTCTTGCATCCAGTTTTTAAAGGCACAGAAAGGCACAGAATTCATATTGGGGCGATATAGGATACAAAATCATAAAGTGACCCCAAGACAAGCCTGGAGAAGAGGAGACTCAGGGGAGACCTTATCACTTTCTACAACTTCCTGAAAGGAGGTAGGAGCCTAGTGGGGATTGGTCTCCCAGGTAACTAGTGACAGGATGAGAGGACACGGCCTCAAAGTGTGCCAAGGGAGGTTCAGGTTGGACATCATGGAGAATTTCTTCACAGAAGGGGTTGTCAAGCATTGGAATGGGCTTCGCAGGGAGGTGGTGGAGTCATCATCCTTGGAGGTGTTCAAGAAAAGACTGGGTGTGGCACTCAGTGCTGTGGTTGTTGACAAGGTCGTTATGGGTCAAAGCTTGGACTTGGTAATATTGGAAGTATTTTACAGCCTAAATGTGAAATCAGACTTCTGTTCAACATGATGAAATAAAGCAAAATAAAACAAACCAAAACTGATGATTTCATTAAGGCCTGCAGCAGGATAGTTAACTTACTGCATGAAAGTATGCAGAAAACCCATTTGTCAATTTGAAGGCAGCAGTATTACATCGAACACACAAAAATGCCTGAATGAAAATCTAAGCTGTGATCTATTAGCAGAAGTAATGAAAAGAAAGCAAAATAACAAAGCAATTGAACCTGAAAATCTGATTCACATTTTCATCATGGTGAAATGTTATTTTCTTCACTGAAACAGGTATGTCTATATTGATGATTGAGACAAGAGTTTTGCAGAAGCTACATTTTTAGACTATTTTCAGCTGATAGTGCTCTATTACTGCTATCATCTTTGTTTAATCATTAGGTAGAGTAAAAAAACGTTGGTTTCAGTAAGAGATAATGCATAGCTTCTTCTGCTGACAAAGCTGAAGTGTTTCTGGTTTTCAGCTGTATCTTGCTGTGACAGGCAGTTTAAAGGCAAGGTGATTTGCTCTGCTGGCTCTGCTTTTTATATCATATTTCTTTTACAACAAAAGAAAGAAACTTACCTGGATAGCCTGACTTAAGTATTCCCTAGAGTATCCGCAGCCAGAGAACTGATAAACAGCTGGGAAACTAAATTTAACTCACCTCTCAAGTTTTCATTTCAAATAGCAAAACCTAACTGAACTTGCATTTACTTGTACAAAACTTTCAAAAGGTGAAAGTCTTCTCAGTTTCCACTACAATAACAATTTTTACAGCTGCTGGTGGGACAGTGCCTGTGACAGCAAAGGGCTGCAGGCCTATCCTGTGAGAAGGGATGAGCTGCAGCACCTGCTGACAGACTAAGTCCCTCTCTGATCCCACAGGAGAGTGACACTTGGCAGCTGCACCAGGATGAAAAAGGCTCCATTCACCCATTTAAACCAAACATTGCTTCACAAGCTTTTCCTTTTCCCTATCTCATTTATTTTATTGCTTTTTTTATTTTTTACCCCCTTTCTTCACACTGCTGCCTATGTCTCTGCTAAACTTTGGCATGAACAGAGCCATGGGCTGCCAGTGCAGTAGTTTCAAAATGATGCCATGATCTCTCACAGCACTGATGAGCAAATCTGTCTGGAGAGGAAAGAGGGTGCCCTTGAAGGGACTGAAGGATGCACCCCACCAAAAGCAAGCTCAGGGCTAAGAGGGCTACTTTCCTGGCTGGCAGCACAGGGAGCAGCTGGCAGAAGCATGCACAGGGGACATTCTTACCCACACTTGCCTTGATTTGACTTGCTGTTATTTAGCTCGGTTTCATTCCTCTGTGCCCCCTGCTGTTGTCCTCACTGCTCTCCCCAAAACTGGCCTCAGATGATACCACAATAACATTGAGAGTGTGGATTTCAGACTGTCACAGCTTACAGCACTGCACTGTTTTCCTTGCTTTTACTAATGTAAGGAAAAGTGGGAATCAGGTTGTAACTGGTAGTATATAAGATTCAGATTCACCTTATGATTTAGACGTGGCTCCAAACTAAGGCATTAGATAAAAATAAGCAAAATTTGGTTGCAAAATACAGATGCTGCACTGCAATTGAGCTTTTCCAGTTAGGACATTAAAAAAAAGAGACAAAGAGTCTATAAATCTCAGGGGCCCTGTGCTTGCCAGTAACTGTTGCAGTACATTTATCATTGTTACATAACCCTAAAAGGTTTCAATGGCTCTGTTTTCACTGGCACAAATATTTTAAATGAAAATTAGTACATGCATAGGTAGATCAGTCCACTGTATGTAGCTACCTGGTGGGTAATTCCCAGATGGGGATTTCTTTTTCTCTACATTGGCTTATATCTTTTCTTTTCTTTCTTTTCTTTTTTTTTTTTTTTT